>MU223742.1:3400852-3425686 GCA_018584345.1 Thuja plicata
ACACCTTTTGCTTGGTAATTTGAAGCCATCAATGGAAACTTACAATCCTAAACAATTAGTATACCATTGATGGCTTCATAATTATTAAGTGAAAGGGAGTTCTCTGATTTGGAACCCCCTTTGGTGAACATCCTTCAAGTATGACTTCGAACATTGGATGCCCAAAGACAGGAAGAGAGAAATACAAACGAACATTGGTTGTATTTGAAGCCAACTAATTTGACTAAATTAAGTTTATATTTTTGTAATTTGTTTGTTTATATTGGGTTGTAACCATAATAAAATAGATGCATTTATCATGTAAAACCATCTCTATCTGGCAAAACCTGTTATCCATGTATATTCTATGTAGTTGCATGTGCATTCTCGATTCAGAGTGGGAAAATCTTATTTTGGATGCGAGGGAGAAAAGCCTAACACATAAAGAACATGCACATAAACACGACAGCTGGGAAACATAAATGTAGATATCACAACAGCTGAGAAACATAAATGTAGATATCATGGTCACAATTGTTTGGAGACACAACATGATTCAGTGGTATACCCAGATGATGCAACGCAACCACTACTCCTCCAGTTCTAAGTTGGCAATGCACGAACCAAAAACCATAGAGAAGGAATAAATTTAGAGAGCGGAGGAGGAGGGCCATAACGACCGAAATAATATAAGGATCTCCTTATATTATTTCGGTCGTTATGGCCCTCCTCCTCCGCTCTCTAAATTTATTCCTTCTCTATGGGTTTTGGATCGTGCAGTGCCAACTTAGAATTGGAGGAGTAGTGGTTGCATTGCATTGTCTGGGTATACCACTGAATTATGTTGTGTCTCCAAAAAATTGTGACCATGATGGCTACATTTATGTTTCTCAACTGTTGTGTCCCAGGATCCCTTATGACCCTTTATGACCCTTTACGATCCCTAAGAATACATCTTAGAGATCTTAAAGTATCGTAAAGGGTCATAAGAGGCTCGTAGGAGGGGCCAAATGAGCTTCCACCTTCACGTGGTTGGCCCTGTTAAGTAGAGAATGTTAAACTATTCTCGAAACAAAGAGAAGCTAGACAACCAACATTCAAATTTGAAGATTTACATGTTAGGGTGAAATATAAATATATTTTTTAAAAACATATTGTCAGTTTTTCGACCTTCGTTACATTTACGATCGACGAGAAACTTATACAAGCGACGAATAAATCAATGAATTGTTGTCTCTCCTTTGACGACCTTGCGTCGAAATACCATCGTACAAGCGACTCATTGTGGAAAGGGTCTTAGGGTGAAAGGCGCATGCATGATCTCCCCACACCCATTTTTTCTGCCTTTATGTCGTCAGTGTTACGACGACTCTGCCAGTCTTGGAAAATTTTGACAAAAAAACTTCCACAACGACTTTGGTCGATTGAGCTACCTCGGACACTCAAAAAATTGACCTATGCTCGTCAAAAATTGAGCAAAATTTTATTAGTGTTAACATCTCATTGTCTTCTAGGGTGATTATGCCAGGGGAACATATAAGATCTTCCCAGCTTTGACTATTTGCTAAATAACCATTCCCTAACAATGACTGAAAATGGAGTACAACAACGTCCCCTATGCCATCATTGTTGCTACACCATTGGCCATTGGCCAATTTTACCCCCTCAATCCTATTCATCACCCTTTTCACCTTAACCGATACATGGAAGAATTTTGTATTATAATTGCCTGACTTGATCCAAGTTTCCCTTGCTTTGGCTTTCTATTACAATTCTCTTTCCAACATTCGATCAATTTTTCTTTCAATTTTTTTTTTCTTTCAAATAGTATTCCTTATACATGCCAAAGTTTATGACCTTTTTGTTTAAATTGCTCAATTAGGTCTCTAGTGAATTTTTCTCAGTGTAAACATTTTTAAAAGATTCCTTGTTCCATACCTTCAACTAGTTTTTAATGAAGTTCAATCTATTCATAAAGCAATAGCTTACCATTCCTTTGAAAATGTTACCCTCCTTCCACCAACAATCTAATCTGCCGATTAAAGAATCATCTCTCCACCACATAGATTAAAAATTGAAGTTAGGTTTGTCATTATTTCATATATCTAGTTGCATTAGGAAGTGTCTAAGATAGAAATTGGTTGAATAGACAAAAAGAAAGAAGAGTTGTTATCTATTTATGCATACCCAAAAAAAATGATCCAATCTTTCTGATGTGTTTGTAAAACCCATCCTCCTATTTGTCTATGTGAACAACCCATTTTTAAGAATCACATAAAAAGGGCCAATGTCCTCACAAAATCTCTAAAATCAGTTATGATCAGTCATAACTCTATTGATTCTAGAGATACCACCACCAATCTCTCAAGTGTCCAAAATCGCATTGAAGTGACCACCCGGTATACAATTATTATTCCCAATTCTGCTAATTTTTTCTTTTAAAGTTGGCCACAAAATTGCATTTGAAGACATTATTTTGCCATTAGTATGCAAAGGGAAAACAATTTCAGAACCTTCGGTAAACCTACACCAAAAGACTAACTTTCAGGAACACCGAAAGTACAGATATCAAAGATCACCGAATGTGTGAAGTTCAAGAGAAACCCGATGAGACAAATCTCAAGAAAAACTGAAAGAGCAGAAACAGAGGAACCCAACAAAGCAAGGGAACCCGACAAATAGTTCAATCAAAGGAACACCGAAAGACATGCAAACTGATTTCAAAGAAAACTGAGCATCGGACACCGAAAGTCAGTTACATCTCGAAAAAAGTGGATCTAACTTCCACGTCAGATAAACCAATTGTATTCTATTTATAGAGTCTTGATTTGTTTTAAAGCCATTACTTAAGGGACAAGAAACATTATTGTAATTGTTTTAATTAGTCTAACTGATTTAAAACATACAAACTAGGAGATCAAGGTCAAGTTGCAAACCTATGATCATAGAGTTAAAGTTGTAATACGTGAAACTACATTAGGTTAGTCTTTGTTATAAATAGATGTTGTAATCATTCATTATCATGGATGAGAGGATGAATGTAGCCAACGAGCACATCTATGGATCAGACTCAGAGTTTTAAGAAGCAGAACAACAAAAGGTGAATTTGGTTATCAAGAACCAAGAACAGAGGCTACCGAGCAACAGAGGTATTATTCAATCACATTAGGTGATACATTTATACATGTAATCTTGAATGGATTTGTAATCAGCAATAATAGATTGCATACACTCATGTCAATGAGTAATTTGCTTACATTCTAACAAGTGAAGCAAAGTGTAAAAATCCTTTCAAGAAAGGTGGATTTAACAATCCTATTGTAAATATCTTAACCGCGTGCACACTAAACTGTGTTGCTAAAGCTCTTAACAGAGTAGACTTTAACAGGTCTCCACATGATACTCCTAACAAGGTAGATCATCATAAGTGATCAAAATTGTAAACCTTAACCGGCCCCTTCCAATATGCAAATAGTGAAGATTTTGTGGGTGCCATCCCCACTGCAATTTTTACCTTCTTACAAAGGTTTTCTGCGTTATCATATCTTGTGTTAAGTGTCAATTACTTTCATGAATATTTCTATGAATGTTCACATGTTTGTTAAGTTTATGAATTGATAAATCTTACACCAAGATAGTATAGAACAGATGGTTGGTTATACAATTGATTACACAATGGATAAAGGTTAAAAGATATAAAAGTTTTAGAGGTACTGATTCACCCCTCCCCTCTCAGAACACACTTCCCATTATTTCCAACAATTGGTATCAGAGCTAGATCTCTTATTTGGAAAGCTTAAAGACTAAAGAGAAAAATATCATACAATGGAGAAGTACAGACTTGACAAGAGTATTGAGAATCAGAAGCTAGAAATTTAGATCTTCTATGAGCAGTATAAAGAAGCTAGAATCAAGATAAGACAACTGTTGGATGAAAGAAAGATTATGGCATCTCGCTGTAATGAAATAGATTACCACGAGGAAGAAATACCAGATTTCTTTGAGTCATCAGGATCTATAAATAACAAGGCATCAAACACAAAAGAAGAAACTATCACAAACTTAAATGAAATCAATCAACATTTGACTGGACAAGTGAAATCTCTGCAAATCGGTCAAGAGACACAGATGGTAAGAATGATTGATGTCATGAACAATGATAGACAAGATGAGCAAGAGAGAACACTCGCTATTGATGATAGAAGGAAGATTACTGAAAAGCTACAAGAGAAAGAGTCAGAAATAAAGACTAATAGAACATCATCATGAGATTACAAATCAGATTATTATTATGAGTCAAGAGGCAAACATAACGAATACATAACTCATTGAGAGAATAGAAGCTATCGGTGAGCTAAGGGAAGAAAATGAAAAATTGAAACAAGAAATAAGAATTCAGAAACAACATAATGAAATTATCAAGAGAGTTGAAGAAAGAAATAAAAGAATGGATGATTTTCTTGATGGACAATGAAGAGTCAACAACAACACCGTTTTAGGCTATACCGAGAATGGAGAATAACCCAATCAATTTGATCCAAAGAATGTCTATGCAAATCAAAGACCAAGAAATCTGACATGCAATCACTGTGGAAAGCAAGGCCACACATCAAATATATGCAGGAGCAAAATGAAAGGTATTCCTAACTCCACATCTTTATTCATAGGATTTTGTTATAAATATAACAAGAAAGGACATAAAACATATGAATGTAAGTTTGAGATGAAACAACCAAAGAAGGAAACCTACATAGACAAATATTGTCCTACTTGTAAAATGCATGGGCACACGAGTCTTGAATATTGGAAAAAGAAAAGGCAAGCATGAAAGCCTAAAGGTCAAGAAACTCCCTATCAATCGAAAAGAGTCAGTAACCAGTATGTATGGGATTACAACACATGGACAAACTATACAACATGTGGAAGATTTGATCACATTGCTTCAAACTGTATGAGATAGTGGACAAGAAAGTCTAGAGACTGGACTAACCCTGGAATGGCATGTTTACATTGTCATAAAGTTGGTCATCTCAAGAAAGAATGCAGAGACTGAATGACAGAGACTAGCACCTTTCCCAATGAAAATACCATTGAAGACATCCGAAAGATGAGAAACAAAATGTGGAGGAAAGCTACTAACACTGATGAAGCTGGACCGAGCAATGTAATAAGTGACACCCTATCCAATGGATCTGGTGACATCACCACCCCCACCTAAGAAGAACAAGTAAGTATGGAACTGCATTACACCAAGTTATATTTTGCATCAGTTCCAATCATACATAGTTGAAATGCCAAATTAGCATGATTATAGATGCACTATAGTATTACTTGTTAAAATCTATGAAAACTAATTCATCGGGTAATACATACCGAAATACATCGATATACATTCAAAGATGAATTGTCTGCACTTACCGAGAATCTTCGGTTAACATGCAAAAGCTAAAAGTTGCTAGTGTAAACCGAGATCCGTCGGTAATCAAGCAAGGTGAAAAGTTGTTTTCGCCAAACACCAAAATTCGTTGGTAAAATAAATAAGCTAACAACTTCCAAGAAGCATCGTGTGTCAACCGAAAAGAGAAGTTAGTGTTTCACCCGATGACTTTGTCTTCACACACCGAGGAGCGGTTGAGCATTAATGACTTGACTTAGGGAAAAAGTCTATAAATAAACAACAGAAGAGTTTCATTTCTCACCAGCGATTTGAGCGAAGCGACCAGAGCGAAACTAGAGCTAGAAGTGACAACATTGCAGAGTGACTCCAACCCGATTCAAAGCACTCCAAGAAGATCAGTTATAGCTACAGAGGTTAAAGTAAGTAAAAAGCATAACCGAGACCTCTGTTTATCATTTACGGAAAGCCCTAATTTCATAAACAATGGCCACGACATCAAAAACCACTAAGCTGAAGAGCATCAAGAAGGATAAGGTCAAACTTATCAAGAACTCTACCTATGTAGAACCACATTATAAGATATGCCCAGAGGTTGCATCACAACCCGACAATGCTGGAGCATTCTCACGAATACCAACTAGGGTTTTGCTCGTCAAAGACGTGCGAGCATACATACACTGCAAAATTGCGGAAATTGGCGACCTGGAGGTTGAACAAGCCTTCAAAAATCTATGCAAAGATAATGGCACTATTAAAGATGAGCACAAACACATCGAAGTGAAAGGGCTCACAAATGCCCTATGGTTCCCGAAGGTATTCAAGACCGAGTGGATTCGGTTAGTATGAAGCAGGATCCATGACCGAAAGCTATGGCTAGATGAGTCCAAACCAATAACACGAGATATTATTCATGCAGTCATCAGTTATCCAATAACCGATAAAGAAAAGGCATTAAAGCACCCTCCTCGTGCTGAAATTGAGAAGAATACAGGAGCTACATGGGATAGAAGAGGACTAAGAGTATCCACCATCAAAGATGATGAAATGAAATTTGGAGCATGTGTCCTAGGATACAAGTTCTTCCAAGCTAGCATGATGAACATCATAGCATCCGTAGCAGTGGATACAACATATAAGATTGTAAAGAAAGGAACTTAGTTGGATCTATCAGAACTTCTACTCAAGTAGTTAGAAGAAAACTTGAAGACAATAAGAAATGCAAAATCAAATTCATTTAAGTATGGTTCACTTATCATGTGCATAATCTTCTATTTTCAAGAATCTTTCCCATCTATAGTAAATGTGCAATGGGATACAAGACCAGTAACCATATAGATCAGTGACTTTATAAAATCATTGGGAGACAATTTTGAGTTAGTCATGGATGAGTACTTTACTGAATTCAAGGAAAGAATGCAAAAGAGAGTAAGGATACTAGAACAACTAATTGGAAAATTCAAAACTGACATATGTTTCATGGTAGACACAGACTTCACATACATCAAGCATGATGTACCAAGAACAACATGGCTACAACCACTTGACTATGAAGTGAACATAGATCAAGCATCCAATGCAATTGATGCATTAATAAATGAGCCAATTGATAAATCACAACCCAAGTTCGACACTTATGAAGAAGCCAAAGAAAGAATCAAAACTGGCTTTGTTGTGAAGAAGATTGACAGGAAGAAGGATAAGATGGTCAAGAACTTAAAGAAGAGATTGTTGGTTGCAGAAGAGGAAACCAAACAGAAATAAGAAATTGAGGGACAATCACCCATTGGTGAAGCTAAGAACGAAAGTGACTCTGAGTCTACAGAGTCAGATACACCATTACCTTCACCAGCTAAAAAGCCAAGAACTACAGCTGCTACAAGGACAAGAAGTCAAACAGCTAAGGACACAAGTCCTTCACCATTGAAGAAAGGTCAAGTAAGGACCTATAAGAGGAAAACTGAAACACAGAAAAGAGGGCCAACAAAAAGAAGAAAGTACATTAGAACTAAGGAGGACATTGAGGATACCGAACAAGATGAAGCTGTTCAAAAGGAAAAGAATAAGATACCTGAAACAATTGATGACGTATGTGCCTCAATTATCAAATCAGGAACATTAAATAGTAGGAAGGTCAATAAATGGTTAACATTGGATCCCTTGGATCAAAATAAGATTGAGGAGGCAATCATCAAGATGATATGCATATACAAATACCTCCCAATACAATTGGTAGACAACATGCCCAAAGAACTTCAAGATAGGATATTAGCAAGATGGACATTTGCCTTGCACTCTGAGAAAGAAATCAGGGAAAGAGCACTAGTATCAGTCATGCCTCCCAAATGAAAAATGGAGGAGATCAAAGAAATGATGAAGATTCATTCCAAAAGGTTCTCACCACAGTTGAGAGCCTATCAAGTGCTTAAAGGACATCTACTGGACCTAGACAGAAAGAGTGAAGCCGAATGGAGAAAAATACTTGATATTCCTAAAAAGGATACAAGTCCCGAGCCACAAAGAGCTCTTACTGAGAATCAAGAGACCAAGGATGATCGGGCTACTCAGAGCACCGAACCAATTACCATCACTGATGTAGAATTGGACAAAGAGGAAATGGACACTACAGGAAACCAGAATATGGATGTTGCAGATGAGACATGACCGGACACTACAATGGACAACACTGTGGACAATAAAATTATTGACATCACCGATGATCCTACAGATGAAATACAAAAAGATGAAGATGTCACTGTTCTCCAAGACCAAACCAACGAACATGACACAACTACAGATACTTCACAGGTGAACATATCGGGAAACATGCCAATATTGATGGAAGCCATCAATGTACTCTAGGAAAAGGAAAAATCGCCTACCAAAGATGAAAACATATCCAAAGACAAGGGTGATGTAGAACAAAAAGATGCATCTGAAAAAAAAGACACATCTGAAGAACCGAAAGATGCTACTAATGAACAAGACAAATCTACTGATCATAAAAGTGAAGAAGAGCAACAAGCAAAAGATGGAGAGCAGAAAGAGAAAAGTGAAGAAGAGAAGAAAGATGATACAACAGGGAATACAAAAGAAAAATTTGTAGATACACCCGAGGTTAATGAGGAGACGTCTTCACCTAACCGACAGGTTGACACCGAGGAGAAGGTAAAAGAAAATACATCTACCAAGCCTTCACCGAGCACTTCAAAGAAGAAAAACGAACTAGCAATAGTAGTTCACACATTTGCATCCACACAAATCTCGAAGAAGAAGAAGAAAAAGAATAAGAATCCAGTTACTTTGGATGAAATTATTGAGATTCCAGTATGTGATCCTAGAACATTGGATCCAATTGAACTAACAAAGTATGCAAGACTTTGTGAGAGAAAAGCTATCCAAGATAAGCTTAGGAAGGTAACAACATAAACAAAGGTACTCGAAACTACAAAAGACATACTGCAACAGATAGTACCTGACACTAGCATTGATCAAGATACTCATATACTTGATCAACTGGCCGTTCTCATAGAAGTTATCACATCTTAGAATGTCGATGCTGAAAAGGCAATTGAAGAACGGGCAGAACAAAAATTTCAATTCAAACTAGCAGATAAAATCAGCCAAGAAGTGGCAGAGAACAAGGTGAGGCTGTCTGAACTTGTAAGTACATTGGACCCCATTATTTTAGAAGCTATAAACTTAATCCAAAAGTTATGCACTTTAGATCAACTCACTAAGGAGTATAGTGAAAAGATAGCACAAATCAATGGTGATCTACAAGCAAGTGCACAAGGTCTCACTAACAGTGAAGATGTAATCAAATTGTACTATGAACAACTAAAGCAAGCAAGAAAGCTGAGACACGACATTCAAAATGCAGAATCAAAGTTTAGAGATGAGGTAACCGAGCTCCAAGCTCTAATTTTACTCAATCTCACATTACTGCAGCAACACATGACACTAGCAAGAACACTGGTTGCCACCCCAGAAATGTTTGTCCTAGACATCATTTATGATATGCATGCCAGAATTGCATTAGAGCACATGACTCTGGAACACCTTAAAGAGAAATGGGAATAGATGATGGAAGAATTGAAAAACCCTCATTCCCACATTCTGGACAATCTGTAAGTTACACATTTTTGCCAAAATTTTGACAACTTGTAAGTTGTGCGTCTTTGTCCTTAATATCAAAAAAGGGGGAAATGATATGTTCATATATGTTCAAAATATGAACATAATAAGGTGAAAAGGAGAAATAAAGAAAGGCAAGTATAAGTATACATGTACATATATACTATAATGCATACAGTTAGGGGGAGTCATATAAAGACAAGATATATACATGTACATACTAAACATTTTAGTATTCATGCACATATCAGTTTTTGATACTAATGTCAAAGGGGGAGATTGAAGACATTATTTTTCTATTAGTATGCAAATGAAAAATAGTTTTAGAACCTTCGGTAAACCTACATTGAAAGACAAACTTTCAGGAACACTGGAAGTACAGATATCAGAGATCATCGAATGTGTGAAGTTCAAGAGGAACCCGACGAGACAAATCTCAAGCGAAACTGAAAGAGCAGAAACAGAGGAAACCGACAGAGAAAGGGAACCCTACAGACAGTTCAATCAAAGGAACACCGAAAGACAAGCAAAATGATTTCAGAGAAAATCGAGCATCAGGCACCGAAAGTCAGTTACATCCCGAAAAAAGTGGATCTGACTTCCATGTCAGATAAAACAATTGTATTCTATTTATAGTCTTGATTTGTTTTAAAGCCATTACTTAAGGGACAAGAAACATTATTGTAATTGTTTTAATCAGTCTATCTGATTTAAAACATACAGACTAGGAGATCAAGGTCAAGTTGTAAACCTATGATCATAGACTTAAAGTTGTAATACGTGAAACTACATTAGGTCAATCTATGTTATAAATAGATGTTGTAATCATTCATTATCATGGATGAGAGGATGAATGTAGCCAACGAGGATTAATGTAGCCAACGAGCACATCTATGGATAAGACTGAGAGTTTCAAGAAGTAGAACAACAAAAGGTGAATTTGGTTATCAAGAACCAAGAACAGAGGCTACCGAGCAACAAAGGTATTATTCAATCACATTAGGTTATACATTTATACATGTAATCTTGAATGGATCTGTAATCAACAATAATAGATTACACACACTCAGGTCAATGAGTAATTTGCTTACATTCTAACAAGTGAAGCAAAGTGTAAAAATCCTTTCAAGAAAGGTGGATTTAACAATTCTATTGTAAATCTCTTAACCGAGTGCACACTAAACATTGTTGCTAAAGCTCTTAACAGAGTAGACTTTAACAGGTCTCCACATGATACTCCTAACAGGGTAGATCATCAGAAGTAATCAAAATCGTAAGCCTTAACTGGCCCCTTCCAATCTATAGATAGTGAAGATTTTATGGGTGCCCTCCCCACCACAGTTTTTACCTTCTTATAGAGGTTTTCTACGTTATCATATCTTGTGTTATGTGTCAATTACTTTCATGAATGTTTTTATGAATGTTCACATGTTTGTTAAGTTTATTAATTTATAAATCTTACACCAAGATAATATAGAACAGATGGTTGGTTACACAATTGATTACACAATGGATAAAGGTTAAAAGATATAAAAATTTTAGAGGTACTGATTCACCCCTCCCCTCTTAGTACACACTTCCCATTATTTCCAACAACATTGTCCTCCATTTGGGTGGGCCCATAAACATTGAAAATGAGAAATTCCAGATGGAGATGTGGCATATGACATTGTATAACGTCCATTGGTTTTCTGAATCAACCAATGACACCGTTATAACATTAGGGATCCATAAAACTCCTAATCCTCTAGATTGACCACACGTCCTGAAAGACACCTTCCAATCTCCTACATTACTTCAAGAAATGATTGCCAACCTCCTAATTGATTTTTGTTTACTTGAAGAAGAATGATTGCAGAAGCACCTTTCTCCAAAAAGTATTTAACCAAGTATCGCTTGTCAAGGGGCAATAGACCCATGACATTCCACATTGTTGTCTTCATTGTCCCCCAAGAGAGACTTTGGCTCCCCTGGTCTTTTTTAGAAAATCAGTTACACTCGTTAAACCTTTTTCAGTAGCCTCATCTTATTTCTTCTGTCTGTTAGATATCCCCCCCCCCTTTTTGCTTTTTCAAGAAGTTTAGTCATAGTTCGATTGATAAGTGGATCCAATATACCTAAATAATCATCTCTAGATAGTTCTTCTTAAGAAAACCATCCTCCCTCATTGTGATCATTAGACAGAACAACCAAATCGTTCCCCTCAACTTCCTGGTTCTTCGCTTCCAAGGTGGTTATGACAGTTACCTTCCCAATGAACTGTGATTCCTTCTGAGAATTTCCATCTTCGAGCCCTTTCTCTGGAGTCTTCTGATTTTCCACCGTTTGCCTCGAGGGAGGACAAGTATGATCCACACCGTTCTTTGCATTCTTTTGCCATAATCTTGGAAAGAGACAATTTTCCACCCATGGGAAACCATTTTTCAATTGTTTTGGGTGGAACTTGACACTCGATCTTCTTGTGATTTTGCGCCTTGCATCTCAGTGAAAATTTCTTGTCTACTTCTATTTCAATCTATTGAATCCAATAGGAACCATGAACATAGTCTGATTTGTTCAGGAATTTGCCTAACCACACACAACAAACTGAATTCTTATGTATAGATATGAATCACTATTGACAATACCAGCATCAATGTCTATTAAGGTTCCCAAAGATCACTTGACTTTTTGTAAACAATCCTTCGACACATTCAATTGGAAGATTATAAAGGTGATTCCAAATTGGATTGTCACAAAGATCTAGACTAAGGGGGTTAAAGTTTGGGTAGCACCATTGCAAATATAATGGATACTTGTCCATAGACTAGAGTTCGCCAAAAAGAATCTTATCTTTTCCTTCTTCATTAGCAAAAAAATACAACAAAGAAACCTCTTGGAAGAAATTTTGTGATATTTGATGTTTTCCAGTTTTCCATGATCCTCTTCTGACATTTGTTTCAGTCCATCCTAGGTCCAATGAATCTGCAAATAACCGCCAAGTCTTTCAAAAAAACCAGGATCGAGCTTTGTTTCTTCGAACACATCTATTGTTTGAATGCTAGAATGATCTTGACTTGAGCATGGATGGATGCCATCCTCATTGTTTTCAGCCTTGTCCTTAGGGTTAGGGTTTGCATGGTTTTTATTTTATGCTTTTCACTACTTTCCCGTGCCTTGTGAGCCATTAAGTTATATTTAATTATTTTATTACTTTAATATTTTGACTCAAAATCTTTGTAAAATAGCTTCATGATTTAATTATCTAAATTTTAAAAAATAAAATATTGAAAAAAGTATAATAGACATTTTTATGTTGAAAAAATGATTCTTAACAATCTTTACTTCAATTCAACTGAAATGACATAGTTCTAAAAATTTTATATCGATGAATATTAAATATTTTAAAAAATTGATGTCTCTCAACGTAGATTACATAAATTTTAAAAAATATAGGTATATTAATTATTAAGTTTATATATATAGTTGAGTGTAATGAATGTTTGACATATAAATAACTGTCAAATTTATGTCAATATATTTTTGTCATCCACTCATTCTATTGCAACCCCCTTGCTGCCATATATTAACGACATCGATATAATATATTCTGTTATAATCATAGAAAAATAGACTTTGATCCAAATCTTTGGCACATGCATTCTCCGCATTCAAGACTCTATTATGTGATTTCCATGTACTTCATATGTTACAAAAACCATTGCTTCATGTGCTTTTACTAATCAATTTCATCCCGAGATATTCCTAATAACTGTCATTGCACTCCCTGATCGTCATTTCATCCATAGATGATTTAATATCCTTTCTGTGGCAACTGGTGTCTAGTAGGTAACTGCAAATAATCATCAATTTTATATGCATTTTTCTAAGCTTGTCTTTGGAACAAGGAGTCCGATAGATTACGCTATTATACTATACCACACAGGTTTAAAAACTTTTAAATTCATCTCATTTAGTAGTTAATTGTTAATTATAGACCATTAATCTGTTGTACTCGTCACCTTCTATCCCATGAAATGATGCACACCTCCCATTTTATCATCCTAGGGCTTTTGCTGGACTTTACACTTAAAAATTCACAAATTGTTGTTTTGCCTGTTGGGAGGAAGAAAAAACCCATAGGTATTAGCATCCTAGGATTCCTAACCATTTGTACACGATAACGATATGATTTATTTGTACGAGAAAAACATTTTGGATTTCTACAATATTACTCAATGAATCCAGGAATGTTGCTATTTTAATTACTGCATGAAACGTGGAACAAAGTTCGATTATAAATCAATAAGCACATAACAGTACTTTGCTTAAGGCTTGTGGGGAGTAAACGAATCCGTTTTTATACTACCACAGGTGCTAGCCATATGCAAAAAATCGAATAACCATGTGAACGTATTGCTATGATTTGGCACTGTGTTCAGAAGCTTGTCCTGTAGCATTCACCGAAAGTCTAGACATTTTGCACACTTGGAAGTATTGTGGAAGATTTGTAAAGAATTTTTGCAGTCTCTAACAGTAACAATAGCCTTTAATCAAATAAAAATCATGATTTCAAATAAGATGTAAGAGTTATTACAAGCATCAGAGAGTAATAGCACGGCTGACAGTTCTCATAAATACCACAACCTTATGTTCAATATCTTCGGGGGAAAAGAATTTTATATTAACCTTAGGCCTCATTCGCAAAATCAAAGGATAACAATAACCAGTTAAAATCTTCATTATTGTTTTGGATTCTCTAAACCCACTGCATATACTTTGATGACCTGTTCGATGGTAGTCCGACAAATTGGGCATCCCCAATTCTTTCCTTTGATTTCATTCAAGCAGGCCATGCAACCTGCAAGATGACCACACGGTATACAGACTCCTTCTGCTGGAGCATCCCAACAAATCACGCAACTACCGGAACTATTGCTTTGTGATTTGCTTGAACTTCTTGAGTACTGTGGACGATGCTCTGCTTTATCAGGCAAATTAAACTCAATTGGAGATGTATCAATGGTAGGATAAAGAACTGGACCATCTTGAGGAATATTTTCTACTGGTAAGGGAGGAGCTGAAGGAGAAGGTAAACATGGGTGTGCAGTGGAAGTATCTTCAGAAACTGGCAATCCAGAAACAGTGGGTGTTGGTTTCTTCATCGAACTCTCAGCAAGGTTGCTGCTGTTAGGTCTTGCTTCAACAGGTCCCCAGCCATTATGAGAAGTAATATTGACCCCATCTACCCATTGTCCACTTTTATTATTGTTTACTGGCATCTCTGTTCCCACGGAAGGTCCCCAGTCACTGTAGCTAGTATCTGATGTGCTACCCTGGCCATTCAAGTCATTTGTTAGGGAAGGTTGAGATCCAGAAGGAAGAGGCAATCTTTCCTGAGATAGTTGTTGCAGTGAAGCTTCTATTGCCATAGCAAGTTCAGATTCTTCTGTGAGAGGTGAAGTAGCAGATTCTATTGTGGGTAAGCTTTGCTGAACAGAAGATGATTCCCCTGCAACTGGATTTTTGACCGCACCCTGTCACCAGACATGGATTGGTGAATCAGCAGATAAAGATATGACAGATCTAAACTTTTCATTTTATACAGAGAACTTGAAAGGAAGCCATGGAACAAGTCTTGCACACCTGAGGTATCCCTACACAAGCTCCATACAATTGTTGCAATTGTTTCTTGTCACCCTCAATTTCAGAAAGAAATTTATACCTGGCCTCTGTGTCATAGATGACAAATAGTTTGCTCAAAGGCAAGTTTAACTAAATATTATCAAAGAAATGAAAACTTAAAAATATACAAGTGGGGTACTAATGTGCAAGCTTGACTGGACCCAATGGTAAAGGCCTTTGTACTCCATAGAAGAGGTACAGATTTGAATACAATATAGGGTAGGGTATTAATGCCTGGTATGAATAATATAGAGGGTAAATGGAAAAACAATCCTCTTGTTATGGTAAGGGGGTCTCTTACATCAATTTGGTGTCTTGCATAGTGTGATGCAACAAATTACATTTATAACATTTACCTTTGCCAGTTCATGTCATCTTCAAATCCTTCATGCGTGGTTTAATGTATCAAGTGAAGCAGAAATAGGATAAGAATCGTGAACCAGAAATAGAGATACTGTGATCCACAGAAGATCACCAATATTTTTTAAAAAATTGGGCACAGTTTTTGAGACAATTTAATTGGGCATTTAACTGGCACTTTCATTGTCTATAGATACTCTTTTCTTTTTCACTCACTTATTTTAAGACTGTAAATTCAGATTCTCTTAAAGCATAGGTGCACATCAAAAGATACGAACTTGCATTTGAAAAATCAGACAATTTTTTGAGTGCAGTTAATACTGATTTATTCAAAAATCATTATTGTCAACTTCTAGTTACTGTTCCTGTGGCCTTGCCACCAGTATTATTTAATGGCTTTATGAAAAGTAGCATGCGCCATGAAGGTTTCTGTGGCCTTGAAGGTCTTGATTTTGGCGTGGTGACAGGGTCTACTAATCCATAAAAGGATCCAGCTTCTTACTTTGAGGCAACATTTGAAAAGGTTATGGAACAGAGGACAAGCTCTTAATCATTATTGTCAACTTCTAGTTACTGTTCCTGTGGCCTTGCCACCAGTATTATTTAATGGCTTTATGAAAAGTAGCATGCGCCATGAAGGTTCCTGTGGCCTTGAAGGTCTTGATTTTGGCGTGGTGACGGGCTACTAATCCATAAAAGGATCCAGCTTCTTACTTAGAGGCAACATTTGAAAAGGTTATGGAACAGGGGACAAGCTCTTAGATGCTGGAGTGTGTATAAAATGGTATGGAACATCAACGTGTTGACTCATTATTACGATCTGTATGGTGAAATCAGCAGTTGCCTCAGGCGGTAAGAACATAATTGTTGTGGTGAAACAAATTCATCTTTCTACAGAACACGGTAATTTTGTTATGTGACTAAAAGGCATCTCATGGCATTCCATTTTCATTTGCCTAGTCAATTTCACTGATGTTCCGACTTTCTGCTATGATGTAAAGGGTGTATTACATCAACTGTAGCCTGAATGGAGGCAATTCATGTGATTTGCAGGCATGCGAAGGGATTAAAACTTCTGTGATTGCCATTTGGAGTATTTTAAGAGAGAAGATTCACACATTTGCTAGATTTTACATCCACATGTGGATTTCGCTGGAGTTTATTGGTATTTCTCTTTGTGGTGACGTTCTCTATAATTTCTTGCAGTTCTTGTTACATTTATACTTGGTAAATTCAATCTTTGTTATCTCCGAGTTAAATATGTAATTGATGAGCTAATGTATGAAATCTCTACCTTAGTTTTCACATCAAGTGGTATTAGAGAGGTTTCTTTCCTTTGTGGAAGTTTTGGTATTTTGCAGGTCCATGCCCACAACATGATCAAGTGAAAAAGATATTTCACCTTTGCAAAGAGACATTGACACTCCTAGGTAGAGAAATGAGTTTAGAATCATGGCGAGAGAAGAAGAGTATTTAAATGCTGCAAAAAGTTTCCCTAAAATGGAATCTGACATAGAAAGCCTTTGTCAATAAATGGAGACCATGAAGAGCCTAATGGAGTTACTCACGAAAAGGTTGGACAGAGGAAAAACCTACTCTAGTGAACAAAGACGTCTTCAACAGGTGAGAAGAGTCTTTGAAACAAACCTCTATTCAAACTGGAGGCTAAGATTGAGATTACACCACTCAAAGGAATATATGTAAGACTAATGAAATATTTCTTTTAAATTTTTTCAAAAATCTTGACAATAACCATTTTTTTGTATTTTCGTTGGTCTAATATGTTTTTCTTCAATTAGCAAAATTTAAATAAATAGTTTCTGACAACAGTGAATGAAATATTTGGAAAATATACTGGAAAGCATCA
Source organism: Thuja plicata (assembly GCA_018584345.1). NCBI lineage: Eukaryota > Viridiplantae > Streptophyta > Pinopsida > Cupressales > Cupressaceae > Thuja > Thuja plicata. Next base: position 3,418,255 of record MU223742.1, read on the forward strand.
TTTAAAATAATAGTTAATAATTTTTTAATAACAAAAATAAACCTAGAATGTGATGCTGCAATCATTATATCCCATAACCCTTTCCAAATGCTGGAGATTGTTGAACATGTGTGATTATCCCTTCATAACCTTATGAATGATATTTGGAAAATTCAGTAATCCCACGTTTACCAATACAGCTACTCTTGGGGTGACTCATACAAGAAAGCAAAGTATGGAAACAAAACAAAACAAAATTTTTAATTTGTAGTAATCCCTTATATTTTTTTTGGTTCTTGTAAGCTTAGGCGCTTCCCTAAAGGGTCCCACATCTTTAGAAAAAACTGCAACAAATTCCAACTTCCCAAATCCCCAATGCTCCGTGTCACCATAAAACATAAAATAACAAACTCAAAATTTAAAGAGTTTCATGACCTATGACTAGCATAAAGACTGACATTTTCCTCTTTGTTCTTCGTTTTAGATTTTTTTTTCTAATTTCCTTTACTCTTATGCCCCTACACAGACCACTCTTACATAGTACATCCCCACCATGAACTTCTACTCAATATGGCCAACTTGGAATATTGGAAATGGTGGACCATAAATATTTTAATCCAGGGATGTAAATTCTATATTATTCCAATAATTTTGATCTTGGAAAATCTGCTAAACTTGCAGAATCTTGAAAGTTCCTTTAAGCACAAATTTGACTCCGAATGAAGCAGAGTTCCTTTAAGAATCTTGTAGAAGATTTTTGTCCTCCAATTCCAAAAGACCAGGGAGGGTTTTTGTCCTCTAGGAAGAATGTTGAACCAAGCTCTATATAAGGGTTTATAAAAATTGGCAATGATAGAATGAGTTGCTTTTTTCAATAATTTTTCTTTTCATGCTTTTTTTAGCCAACCCTAAAAAGTAATTAAATTTTACTTTTTATCAGTGTAACACGGGGACGGCCCCCCCTAATTCCCCCCACACCCGGGTTGGGGACATCCCCGGGACGAGGAATTGACGTTCCTAAGTCCCCCCACCACCGCCTTCCCACCACCAAAACGCCGCCGGGATATGCAGATGTCCCCGGGACGTTCGGGGGAAGCCTAGGCGTCCCTCGACTGTCCTGGGGACGTCTGCACGTCCCCTATCGCCGAATGACATCAAAAGGGATTTTAATTTAATTTTTTAAGATTTTACTTAATTTAACTTTTGTAACATAAAAACAAATATGTTCAAGTATTTGTATTATTAGTTCTTATAAGTTATATTGTTATACATCATTTCATAACTAGCATTTCAAGTACTATATGTGTAGTATATTACAACACCCCCTGCCCCCCGACACCGTCCCCCCGCCATCCCTCAATTGAAGCCCTTTGTCCCCCTGTCCTGGTGTCCCAACCTCCCCCAGTGCCCGTGTTACACTTTTGATTTTACTTCGAATATTCATCTTTTCATTTTTTAATTATTAATTACCTTTTACTTTTAGGCAATTGATATTCTTTTATTTGAATATTCATCATTTTCACTTGATGATTTTTATTTTCTTTTTGGCTCTACTTAATAATAATAAATAGTCATTTTCCAATGTTACAATTTAGGTGCTTTTGGAATTTAACACTTAACATTCTTGAATTTATCTTACATTTTTTATTTTTTATTTTGTTTATTTTCTCTCTAGGTTGCAAGCTCTTCTATCGCTGAATGTAATTGGAGCACATTCTCCTTTATCCACTCAGCGAAGCATAACCGGTTGGCTGCAAAAAGAGCTGAAGACTTGGTGTATATTCATTGCAATTTGCATCTTTTGTCACATAAGGATCCCCAATACAAGTAGGGGGCAACAAAGCTTTGGGATGTAGCACTTGAGTTTGCCGACTTGGATGCAACAATTCAGGATCTCGCTAGAGTCACTATGGATAATGTGGATGATGATGATGACATACAACATGGTGCATCTAGTGCTGCTTTGGGTTCAAAGGATGATGATGACATACAACATGGTGCATCTAGTGCTGCTTTGGGTTCAAAGGATGATGATGATCTTGAACTTTGAGCCGCTGAAAATCCAATAGACGATGATTTTTTTGATAAACCTTTTGATGATTGATGAACATTGAATCATGTTTCATGAACTACATTTTGTAATTCAGTAATTGTGATGATTTTCATTGGAATCGTGAACATAGACATATATGATATCATTGATATGGCTTATTTGAATATTTTTCAACTATCAATTGGCATTTAATATTCATCTTTGGCATTTGGTATTGATCAAGTATCATACTATGAAATGATTTAGTTGTACAATTTTGTATATTTCTCTTTTTTTTTTTTGTATATATAATACATATACATACACACACATACACGTACTCAAACCCCTAAAATTCCTTTTCACGCATCCACGTACTGGATTCGCGTACCCACATCTGTCCCCCCACCCGAATCAGTAACTTAGGTTGAATTTCATCAAAGAACACCAAAACAAATTTCATTAACTCCCCTCTAAAGATATGATTCATACAAGACAGCAATGTAGTTGGTGCATTGTGTAACTCAAAAGGTATAACCAAGAATTCAAAGTGTCCAAAGTAGTATCTAAAAGCTGTCTTATGAACATCCACATCCCTTAACTCGATTTGGTGATACCTAGACCTCAAGTCAATTTTCAAAAAATACACTATCCCATTTAATTCATCTTGGTTATTGGGTACCTACTCTTAATGGTTTGTGCACAATAGCGTATACACATTTTCAGTGCGCCACCATCTATTTTACCAAAACTATCAATGAAGCAAAGGGACTATAATTAGGGCATATGAATCCCATCTCCAACAACTCCTAAATGGCTTTCTCAATTTTATCCTTGAATATTTTCAGGTGACGATACAAAGTAACCATGATAGATTCAAAACCTATCTCCAACTCTATGATGTGCTAAAACCCTCTATTATGAGGTAATCCATGATGACGTCAGTCACAAAACATTGTACAATGCTTGTCCATAATTGTTTGTATTTCAACACGATAAGACTCTTACCCTCGAGTGTGGAAATATCTCTCACAAAGCATTGTGTCACCCACTCAAATACTACCTTATGGAAGGCCCTTTCCATCGTCTTAGATCAAACCTTGAAACCTTTGTAGGAGCACCATTGGCCATACCATGAGGTACAACCTCCTTGCCACCATGTTGGAATTTCATCTCCACGGTTTTGAAATTTTGGAATATTTCTCCAAGGGAATGAATCTCTAATACTCCTAATGCAAATCCATTTCTCCTACCAATTACATAGAAATCATCAAACATTATATGTGAAGCTAGAGTAATGTCTAATCCTTTGACCCTCCAAATGCATGGTATAGTATTTCCATCTGTTGCCATGGCATTGAATCTCTAGAGCTCTTCTATGGGTAGCCCATTCTGTCTACCCAAACTCTCATCAATAAGTTGTGGCTTGCCTCATTTTCAATCAATACCATAACCTTTTGTCCATTCATCACTCCATGAACTTTGAAGGGATGGTACAAAGGTGTGCCTGATAGACTAAAGTACTATTAGTAGTCCTCTCCACATCAAGAATTTCTGCCTTTTCTTCCTCCTCTGGTACTACCTCAGGTTCCTCTGTCTCCTCCTTCTCTATAGAGATTACCTCCATGTAATGAGCCTGTCCTTTCAATAGACACCTATATCTTGGTTCAAAATGCTCTTTGCATGAAAGCAAAAGCTTCTCCCTTCACAGTTCATTTCTATATTCTACTTCCTTAGTTGTTTTAGGCCATTCTTTGTTCTGGTATCTATTGGGATGGTTTCTTTTGCTGCCCAAACCTGGAAGCCCTTTGATATCCATAAGGTGTTGATTTTGATTACCCAAGAGGTGATGATCTTTGCTGTCCTGTAGGTTGGAATCTGCCCCTCTTAGTTGAAGTTTCAAGATCCAAGACCTTCTTCATAAACTCTAGTAAAGACATAGGATTGAAAGCTCTGACCAAGCCTCTAAGTGGTTCAGTTAAGCCTTCAATAAACAAAAACACCAACCTACTATTTGCAACATTGGGCAGCATAGCCAAAACTCTCTGAAACATAGCCACATAGGAATTGTCTGTGTGTGACTATCTGAGCTAAGAAAGCTCATGAAAGTGGATCTCTAAATCAACTCTGTCAAATTTCTGAATCAACTTGTTACTGAACTCTACATACAAATGAATATGATTGTACCTCAGAGTGATCAACCTGTGGTACCACCACTCATGTGCTAACCCTCACGATTAAGGGTAGTGAATTTGATGGCCTTATCCTCCATCATGGGTGTCACTGATAAAAATGTGTCCAATCTTTCTATACAGGTGTAATGTGCGGCCCTGATTTTTTTTGCAAGCCTAATGCCAACATGAAAGGTTTGCTGATTGGTTTTGTTTCAGATTTCAGTTCATTTGTTTTATCATAATCATTGGAAAAGAGTAAGTAATGAAACAGTCAAAGCAAGTGAATGAACTTCATGGCAATGAAAGTACTAAGCTTTTTCTGTTCTCATCACAAACTGAAAATTTAAATGATTTCTAAATCATAACAGACCTGAAAATACATTGCCCAGAACTGAGGTTTTTGAAATATAAATCTGTAATATTTCTTCTTGATGCAAGCACCCACAGATCAGAACAATGCTATCTCAGACTTAGTCCTTTCCAATAACCAATCTTCCTTGGAACCACCAAAAGGAGTAGAAGGATAGATAACACTTAGAAGTATTTAACCTCCACAAGACTGAAATATAACACTGAAGACTCTAGAGTCTACACTATGCTCAAAGGGAGCACTGGAGAAACAGGGGCGACTTGCCCAAATTTTGATTTAAAATCCACTAATCCTCCAAACTGCTGAAATCACGTCAAAAACCTTTTTCTTGATGTTGTCATTAATTTCATTTTGGTGAAATTAATGACAACCCCACAAAATTTAATTGAAATTTCGATTAAATTTCATGGATATACTCTTAAGTTTGTTTTTTTACATTTTCGAAAATAGAAGTCATTTATTTTCGTGAACATTTTCAAGTCTTTTTGTTGTCGGAGTTTAGTGTTTTTGTTTACGTTTCCTTTATTTTTAATTTATTTTTATAGGTTTTTATTTAGGTTTGATTTATTTCCTTTAAGAGTCAATGTTTTCGAGTCCAATTGTATGGTTATTTAAAATTAATGTATTTCGCAATACATTCTAAAAAAATCCTAACATGCATTTTTAAAAATGAAGCTAGGACTTTTATGAATTATTACATGTAATTTATTGTGTAATATATTACCAATCTTTAAATAAAAATGCCTTTAAATGGATTTTTTGAAGTCACTTGCATAGATTAATGTGTTTACCTATGTTGCATGGGTACTCGTACCCATACCCCTGGGACATGTACCGTGTATCGGTACACATACCCAAGTACCTGGTACATGTACCTAAGTACTAGGTACTCAGTGGGTTCTTAGTGGAGAGCATCATAGCTAAGGACCTTGATTAAGATTTTTTATTTTTGTTCCAGTTTTTTGTTTGCATATCAGCTTGTTGTTTATCAAGCTTATTTCAATATGTAATCACTAATCAGTTTCAAACTTTGATACAATAATTGTATGACATTTCAAATTGTGCACTTAATCTTCAAAGTTAACGTTTGACAATAAACTTTAACATTGTTCTTGTTTTGAAAACTCAATGTCATTATATTTTCAGATTTTCTATAAAATATTAAATTATATATTAAAAAAATTAACGTATCCAAAGTACCCCGATCTCCTATTTTGAAAAAACAACATACCCGTACCTATACCCGTCCCCAAAGTACCCAAGTACCCCCGTCTCTGTGCAACCTTGGTGTTTACATATCCAGCGCAAACATAAAATCTTGATGACTTAAGTCATCGGGCTTTTTTCATTACATTGCATATTACAAACGCGTGCTTTTGTGTAAAGTGTTAGTTAATCCCCGATGCAAGTATTATTTCAGACCTTTTTAACAACTTTGTATTTATAATTTCATGAGATGTCAAATGTAAAGTGAAGTTTAAAGCCCAAAATATATATGCTGGTACTTTAAATGACATAACATTTTGCTTTACAAGTGTTATAACATGCACTTAACTCTGAAAACCTCGATCCTATACTGTAAGACATTGTTTAAAGAAAAAATGTCGAGATTGGAGCAGGTCAGAGTTCAAAGACTGACGTTTGAGCTTCAAAAAATGTCGAGCTCCTCATGTTTATATACCAGCATTTGGTTTGAATTCGCCTTGATTTTCGTTGAAAACGTTTTGTTTTTGCCCATTGCATTTTGGAGATTATTTCCAAGTACTTGGTATTCACGTTTTGCATCTTTTTGCAAGTATTCGTGCCCTAAACAGGTATGCGGCTCCACCTTTCATGGTCGATTTTGCTTTTAATGATCATTTTTGACAAAAATCAGACATTTTTTGCAATATCTCTGTTAAAGCTTTGCATTTAGGGTTATTTTTGGTGCCATTTTTTGTTGAAAACGAGTTTGTGTTTCTATTACATGGGTTATTTGCTTTTGAAACCCCCTTATTGTTCTTTCATGGTTCCCGCGATTTGCACCCTTATGGTCTTCGATTTTCATAAACTATTTTCCTTGGTTTATAGAATTTGAAATATGCTTTGTTTAAAAGGAATTTCAAGTTCTATTTTACAATTTGAAATACATGTTTCTTTCCATGAATGACACATTCTTTCAGCCTTGTTTGAAGCTTTCCATTGCAATGGTAGTTGTAAGAAAATAATAAAATTGATCATATGCGAATTTTTATTACATTTGATTGTTTGGGGTTTTAAATCTCATTTACAATCAAAGTAATAAATTCATGTGGAATCGGGAATATTTATCGTAATTACGCACATGTAATATTTTGCCTTACCCTATGAAAATCAGAACTTTTCACATCCATTAGATGCAATGTTATATGCCTAAGATACCGGATTCCTTTACCCAGCCCCAGATCCTGGTTCTGGTACGATCCGGATCCGGATTCCTCCCGGATTCCGGCAGGGTTCCGGAATGGAATCCAGATTCCCTGTGGATTCCTCAATCTGGATTCCATTCCGGAACCCTGCCGGAATCAGTGAGGAATCCACAAGGAATCCGAATTCCATTCCAGAACCCTGCCGGAATCCAAGAGGATCCGTAGGAATCCAGAAGGATCCACGGGAATCCAAGATTCTGAGCGTCAAAAAACGGGCCCACTTTGTGTTTTTTTTTAATTTTCAGCATGTAATGACATTTTGAGACTTTTGCAAAGTATGAATATGATATAATCATATACTGGCAATTATGGATTTATCATTTTATGAGAATCACGCTTCTAACTTATTATTATCATTATATGTTTGAACTTTGAAGTTTTGAACTAATGATGAATGAGCATTGACATGTTACATGTATGGAATCTATGA
>MU223742.1:3436212-3462401 GCA_018584345.1 Thuja plicata
GTTGATAAAAAGTTTTGATAAATCATTCCAGCATTTGGGTATTTGATAAAAGGTTTTGATAATTAATATCAGCAACTGGGTAGTTGTTAGCCTACACATTTATGCTTTCAGTTGACAGCTGGTAAGAAAATAATGGCCCATCAGAAAAAACCATGAAATAGTTTGTCTGAATCTAAAAGACAAACTGATGCCTTGGGTAGACAGTGGGATCGTAGTCGGGATATTCAGAACAGACTTAGTGAACAGTTGTCAGATCCGGCTACCATTGACAAGGCGACTAGATATATGGTTTCACTCTTGTACAGACCTTCTCGCAGGACACAGGATACGAGACAGGTTGACGCGGTGAGGGAGGTCAGGAGAGACCTGCAGGATGATTTCACAGCTGCATGTGAGCCCAGCACATCAGTTCCAGAGATCAGTGCCCCTCTAGTTAAGTTACCCCAGACGTTTATTGTAGGGTCATTACCTATCTCAGTGGATGAGCACATGACAGTTACACAGGCCGACAGTTGCATGGAGGCTCGGCACTCAGTTGATGATTCGGTGGTACAGCAGGAGTTGAGACCTGCAGTTGATTTATGCAGCACACCGGATTGTATTATAAAGACAGACAGTGACTTATGTTTAGATTGCCATGATGATAGTTCTATGGTTGAGGTTGAGGGGGTTGCTGTCTGTTGGAGTGTTGTAGTGTTGGAGGATATGACGGTGGACTTTGGATCACCAGAGGAAGAGGATACCACATTTGAGGATTGCCTTGAAGTGTTGGAATCAGAAAGTACAGATTTGGATAGCGGCAATCCCGAGATTGGGTTAGTGCAGGAGATGCCAGTATTCTCTTGTGTTGAGGATTTGTGCATAGAGTTTGCATGTGATGATACCAGTGTTGAGTGTGTTGAGGAGGTATATTCTATAGCAGCTTCCTCGGGTATAAAGGAGTTTGATGGAGATGTGTCAGCTACTAGTACTCCGTTTGAGGATGGGAGTTCAGTTGTTAGTTCTCAGAGCTTAGATGACAGCACACTGGGGGATAGTATTTCTGAGAGGAGTATGTTGGTTACCACTCCTATTCACAGTACAAACAGTGTGCCAGGGGTGATGCATAGGAGGCCTATTATTCAGAGTCATCATGTGACTAGTCAGTTGAGAGTTAGTGAGTATGATATTGTTACCGCACTCGAGCATTTTGATGCCGCTCGACAGCTACTAGCTATTCATGGATGGGGTGCTCCTATGGATGATGAGCATGGCAGTTGTTACATGTCCTTGATAGAGATTCATTCCTTATGGGAGGCTGTTAGGATTTTGCAACAGGATTATTTACAGCTGGTAGCCGACCGAGATCACTTAGTTGAGTGGGGGAGTACGGCATACGAGGCTCTGATGGACAGAGAGGAGGTGAGTGAGCTTACTCAGGAGCTCACAACGTCTTTTGTGGCTTTAGAGGGCACACAGTTGGCTCTCCGAGAGTCACAGGGATGTTTAGCAGAGGTGATTGTGGAGTTAGATTGCGGTCTACAGCAGTACCTGTTCCAGTGCAGATACACATAGTGGTGACTGGTGATATGATGACATCCACAATTGGGGACAGTAAATGTGATGGGGATGCAGTTACATCCACTCATGCCTTGAGCTTTGCAGTTACTGATGAGATGAGAGCAACTGCGAAAGATGCTGGAGGGATTACTAAAGTGTCAGATCCTCTGATAGCTAGTTCTGAGCTTGATGATGCAGAGCAGACCCTTGAGAGTTCTGAGATGGCAGTGGCCGAGATTTCAGAGAGATGTCAGATTGCAGTTAGTGACACCACATCATCTTCACATGAGTTGGTTGAGGCACCGTCCAGTTCAGGCATAGAGTTAATTTCTTTTGATTCATCCCACCGAGCTATGAGTGACCAGCCTAGTTGATGTGATATGCTGGTATCACAAAGGGACTTACCTTAATTCCTCAAGATGACTCAAACAATACTGGCTATGGGAGCTATTTGAATGATATGGCAATGGAAGTACTTTTTGGGGTTTTTCACGATATATACAGGAAAGTAAATGGGATAAGGGTTTAGGAGTTCTACTCTAATCCTTTGAATTTGAAAGACAGTGACTGCTAAAGTGCAATCTACAACTCTACTTCGCCAAATTCAACAACTACACAAAGTTGTAGTCTTCAAGGCTTGTGAAAATTATTTTCATATCACAAACAAACACCATAATGGAACAATGTATATTCAGTGATAGAAGTTAAGCATCCACATATAAGCTCAGGACCAACCTTACATTGCACATAGAAATCTTCTACTAGCAAAAGGTATGAGCAAATTGATTTCACTACAACAATGAAACTTGAAAGTGGATCTATTCTAAGTGAAGGAACAAGAGAACATGCAAGCACCAAAATACTTCAAGAAATCACCAAACTTCAATGACAACTTTATTATCTTGGTAGCTCTTAAGCAACAATCTCTAACATTCCATCCTTTACAAATGAGAAGTGAGCACTTTATATAAGCTTCAAATTATAATGAGAAGCCAGGATTGAAACATAATGAATGGCCTAGATCTTGCCACCTCATCCCTAATTAGGGTTAGGGCAAGGAGAGAGATCTACAATTAATGAGAGGGTCCACATAGATTGAAACATAATGAATGGCCTAGATCTTGCCACCTCATCCCTAATTAGGTTTAGGGCAAGGAGAGAGATCTACAATTAATGAGAGGGTCGACATGGACCAATCAGAAGAGGGTCGCCCACTTAGTGGGAGAGTGGTCAAAGTTGACCCATAATGAGGCAAGATGCCCACTAAGCAATAAATCATTGTCTACCCAGAATAGATTATGCTTGATTGCCTTCTTTAAATACTTAGACATGTTGGCTTGAAAACCTTTGATTAGCTAGTGAAGATGACCAAGTGCCATGTCGGGATTGGGTATTTCCTAGCTGCATCATTTTGTAACCAAGATCCAACTTTGATTACTTCTTTTGAAATAATCTCCCTATGATCATTTTCCTCCTTCCATGTTCTTGCTTGGGAATTCATCTTATGAAATAGATTGGACTTTCTGACTTTTGACCTCGGATTTTAGGAGGAACGTTGACCCATAATGAGGCAAGATGCCCACTAAGCAATAAATCATTGTCTACCCAGAATAGATTATGCTTGATTCCCTTCTTTAAATACTTAGACATGTTGGCTTGAAAACCTTTGATTAGCTAGTGAAGATGACCAAGTGCCATGTTGGGATTGGGTATTTCCTAGCTGCATCATTTTGTAACCAAGATCCAACTTTGATTACTTCTTTTGAAATAATCTCCCTATGATCATTTTCCTCCTTCCCTGTTCTTGCTTGGGAATTCATCTTATGAAACAGATTGGACTTTCTGACTTTTGACCTCGGATTTTAGGAGGAACTTCAAGATGTTGCATTCTTCCTTCTTCATTTGTACTTGAACCGGATTGCTTGAAACTTGGACGTCTTCAATAGTTTAATTGAAATTCTTGGGACTTCAATGTCTTCCTTGAATACCTAGAATTGGAATTCTTCCTCCTACAAAATAAAAATAATTGACATAAGAATTATGCGAGGAAGATTTTAAAAATAAAGCACAAAAGGCGTTCAAGGAATTTAAAAAAGCAAATAAAACTTCCTCCTTCCAGCTGTGGAATAAAATTTAAATTTGAAGAAGAAAACCTCTTGCAATTCAAAAATTTGCTACAAATTTATTCTTCTAAAAATCCTCTCTCCAGAATTCACTCTATTTCTTGAATTCTTCCAATCCACTTCAGAATTACTTCTCTTCATAATGTCACGATTTTCTCTAAATTCTCATGCCTTTTCTTGAAATCTCCAACTCATTTTAAATTCACTTGTCACACTTTTTTCTTTATTTTCCAAAAATTCGATTCTGGGCTTTATCTTCACCTTTACACTTCCTTATTCCATGGGCGTACTTTAGAAAGAGGTTGGAATTTTAGTACTTGGGTGATTTGAATATTTTTAATATTTTCGCAAATTAATCTTGAATTTTTTAATTTAAATCATTTTCACTTCATCTTGACCATGAGTGCACATTGGACACTTAGAGAGATATTTAACCAAAATTTAATCACCTCTCATAATTTCCCCATGGGCGCAAATGAAACACTTAGGAAGAATTTAACATATATTCCTTTCAACCTTTCCTTGGGCACAAATTATTCATTGACATGGAATTTCATAACATTAAACCAAAGCTTAATATTTCCAATGTTTTGTTTTTGGGCGTACTTAGAGAGATAGGGAGAATTCAAACTCTTTGGAAACTTTTAATATTTCCATGGGATGTCGTTTCTTGAAAAATATAAATTTGCGCTTGATGGCGCACAAATAGGACCCTATGAAAGATTTTGACATTTGAAATAAATTCCAGTGTTTACATTTCAGCACTCATGGGCGCATTCTTACTAGGTGGGCAGATTTTCTTTCTTTCGAACATTTCCTTGACCCTGTAGGTCTGGCACTCATAAGCGCACTTAGCGCATATAGGTGGATTTTCATTTTGTAATGTTTTTCCATGGTATTTGTGAAATAGCACTCAAGGGCAGATATGGAGCTATGTCAGATTTTTGAAGTTGAAACGTTTTCCTTGCCCATGTGGAATATGTGCTCATGAGCGCATGTGGGAAATAGTGATGAATTTCTTGACTTTCAAACATTTCCTTTGCATAGTAGGAATTGTGCTCTCATGCGCAAATGAGCACTTGTGAAGAATTTTATTTCCCTGATCTTTAATCATCAAATTCTTGAACTTTTTTCTCAATTTCATGTGTTTGGGTGCAAATCATCATGGACTCAGCCAGCTTCATCATTCTTCTGCTTTGGTTTTGAGCGCACATTCGATACTGAGGAGAATTTTTATGTTTTAGCACATTCCTTGGCATTGAGAAATCAGCACTTATGATCATTGTTTAACCTTGATGAAGAATTTTGCAATTTTGAAACAAATTCATTGTCCCTGTTGGTGGGCACAAATCTGATCTTGTGGAGGATGTTGGAGGAAGAGAAATTCCTCAGCATATATTGATTCATGTTCATGGGTGTGATTTAGAGCTCGCTGCAGATTCTGTGCTTTCAAACTTTTCATGCCTTTGGCCCCTTTTACATTTCTTTCCTCCAAGATTGGGCGCAGATTTGGCTATGGAGGAATTTTGGACTTTTGGAATTTCCATAACATGGTGAAGTCGGCACTCTAGGGCACACATGAAGGTGAGTGAAGGAAGTTTTCATACGTTAGTCATTTTTTTGCATTTCCTTGCTCCTTTGATCCATGCTTAGTCATTTCGGTTGATTTTTTACATTTTTCCATTCTAGGCTTTTTATGATCATGGATTCTCCAGGCTTAGGGATTTTTCATGTTTTTCAAGATGTAATCATTTAAGAACCAGAGGCAGGTAACATTTCAATCCAGACTTAGCAAAAAATCACTCAACTCTCATTTGAAACACGAGGAACCTCAGGGGACTGACGCTGAGACCACCAAGAACAAAACCATAATCCTTCACATATCTCCAAGCAGAGGATCCCCATTTGCAATGGGGCGATGTGCGGAAAGGTCACAATAGAACCATAATCCTTCGCATATCTCCACACAGTGCCATGCAAAGTCCCAATTAAAAAAGCTACCTCCAATCTTCTTGCTAAAAGGAAAGAAATCCTTTGCAAGAGTTCAACAAACTCATCATTGTAACACCCCATGGATCTAACATGCCTCCTCTGAACTACTTAATACAACCATGAAGACTTGTGAAAAGGCTTATTGTTCCAAATTTAAGGGTCTTTGAACGATGAATCAAAGCATGCAGAAGTTTGCTGTCCTGAACCAACACCGAGGGTAAACTATCAAAGTTTATATCACAAAACATAAGATGAACTCACAGAGTTGGGAATGTCTGAAGAAACAAATAATCATTACTGTTCAAAAGAAGAATCAACAAAGTACGACCTAATTTTAGTGCTGTACACAAGGGACAACAATAGAACCAATGGAATTCCCAAGTATAAGCATGTGAAATGAGCATTGTGTTGCACTAAACAACCCAGAAGTGGTCGGGAATCACTTTCAAGAGATCTCCAATTGAAACTTTTACTTCCTTGATAAAAAAAAAATGTTCCAACTAACTTGAATTAGAGCCAACCAAAAATCAAACTCAAGACTAAAAATCCGACCCATTCTTTTCCAAGGAACACTCCCAAGAGTAACCATTCATTCGTTTCTCCAATCCTCATTTAATATGTCTCTCCAATCCATTTGTAGGTAAACAATTGGAATCACATAATGGCTGGTAAGGAAAGGAACAACATTATTACTTCTGAAGTTTTTCTCCTTATCCCTCCAAAGATCATTCCTACCATTTCCAATAATCTCCATCAATCCTTGTTGAGGATCCCAAGCATGAGTAGCCAACCAAGAATGATCTCCAACATACCTAGAAATGTACAAATCATAACTCATTAGACAAGTTAGAGCAGCATTATAGTCAAAAGGAAATTCATCCTACACAATATCCTCATCATAATTGGGTGCCAACACACCCAATTCCTTAGGACTTAAGGGATAATTGCTTTGTTCAGTGAAAGTATGTACCTCATATGTGATGGATTCTCCTAACAAGTCACTCTCCAAGTCATAGAGACTGAAATTATTGATGAGAGTTATACATGTCCCATTTTATACCATACTTAAGCCTTTTCCGTATACTGCACTATCCATTTTCATATTCTATTTTCATACTCTATCATGTATTTTTACCACCTTTTACTGCATGTGATTAAATATTAATAAATGATATTTAATTTAGTTTTGAGGTGAAATATGAAAACTTATTATTGAATTGTCTTTACTAATATTTGCTACTATTGTGTTGAAGAAATAATTCCTACAATATATAGATAAAGGTGGATGCATTTTTCAATAACTTTAATCAGTTCCTATCACTCAGCTCTTTCTCCCATCATTGCCACATGGACTTCTTTCTCCATGTTTATCCACTTCAGCACTTGGGATGTTTTCATGTCACCAACTCAATGCATGCCTTCCCCTAACAACCACATCTACCAACGTGTTCTCAAGTTGTATCAGACCTATCTTACATGGCTGCACACATCATCATTCAATTGTATATTTTGGTGTTGATCTCAAGCCCAACACTTGGCATTATTAGAGAGCATGTATTACTTTTCTCCCAGGATCTCCCAGTTGCTTTGGCCAATTCAATGAATGGACGTGTCTTGCAATCATCTCACACCTACCATGTTTATGCAACTAGTAAAAACTATCAAAATTGTTGTTTTGAACATGTGGCTTCAACCATAATCGTGACCTAGCAGCGGAATGAGTGATGCTAGGGTTTTAGGGGATGGAGGTAGTGCAGAGGATGAAGGAGAAGCGGGTGGCAATGAGGATGAGGAGGCAGGGCTTTTGGCCCTGGATCTGTGTAGGATGCAACCAGCCTCTACCTTTTCCTTTGGTAGAGGGCTTTGTGCTCTTTCTGTGGTCCATAGTGGACTGGAGTTTCTCATGCCCATGGGTATCTCTTGTTTGAATGTAGCATGTGGTCGAGCCCTTCTTTTGATCAGCCGAAGAGGGCTTTTGTTTGTCTTGTGTTGTATGATTTTTTCCCCACAGAAATTTCGGCCAAGAAGCATACCATAGGAAGCGGGAACATCAGCAACAAGGACAATCATTTTAATCTTCTTTTCAGGGAAAGAAGAAAATGCAAACTGAGCATCCTTGATTTGGCCTTTAAGTGGTACTTGTTTATTCTCCATGGAAGGTTATGGGAGCCTCGCTATTTCCCACCCTTCAGTTTTACGACAATGGGCTTATTGAGGTAGTCCTTGATGGGTTGGTTGTTGGTAAACCTTACTAGAATTTAGTTGGAACTTTGCTGCCCCTCCATTTCTATGAACTCGCTAGTTCATAGTGGTTTCTCTTGTAAAAGGTTTCAAGGTGCCTTTCAAAACCTGATGGTTCTTTCAAG
Organism: Thuja plicata; assembly: GCA_018584345.1. Lineage (NCBI taxonomy): Eukaryota > Viridiplantae > Streptophyta > Pinopsida > Cupressales > Cupressaceae > Thuja > Thuja plicata. The sequence continues at coordinate 3,444,233 of MU223742.1, forward strand.
GTATTTGTGGCCTTTTTCCTTGACTAGGACTAACTTTTCTCAAGGGGTTTCTACCAATAATAGGTTGTAGCAAGCCTTTCAAAACTCGTTGTTAGTCTTTAGATTCTTTGTAATGAGCCTGACTGGTTCTGTCTATTTGAAACCACTGAAATCTCTATCCCTTTTCTTTTGGGATAATATTAAATTAACTGGTTATGTATTTCTTATCAATTTAAGTTGTATTTTTTAGAGTAACACAATGCATATGTTGATAGTATAATAAAAATGACTAAATTACAGAATTCGCTCCTTATTTATTTTGCTGGAAACAATACAATTTGTCTAGCATGGAATTCTTATTTGCCAAATAGGAAAAAACATGAAAGGAACCCAATTTATTCCACCACCATGAAATTGCTGGCCGCAGATCACATGTGCTTGAAATTGGGCTTGAGAAGGCGCCCACTAGTCTGCTACGCATGGACTGTATTACCTTTTCCTTGGCGGCGCTAAGTCTCCACTTTGCTGAGCTTACGCTTGGCGTTTTTCTCCCTTGCGGCACCAGAAGTCACGACATCCTCCGCAGACACTTGCGTGAGTGTATGTGAGGGCCGCGCGGCTTCTTTCTAACCGCGGCCTGTGCTTGTTAGCCTCGTTAATACTAGGCCCCGCAGCTGGTCTGCTGGTGGCGTCACCAAAGGTGAAGATCGGGTCTAATACTACCCGCCAAGCTGGAGTTGATCACTAGCTTGTAGCCTGACAATCGAATCTAAAATTCGATTCAATCCCACTCTGTAAACTGCAGATGAAACCGCACCCTCAGTGTTCATACAACCTCCAGAATTCGGAATTTCTTCAATCGTATACAACAGCACGATGAAGATCAATTGATCATACAATAGCGGTCAATTGATTATTAGTCCAAGGAAGAATCAGTCTTCAAGAACTAATTTGACCCTTATACATCAGCAAGGGCTCAGAAAAATGCGAGATAATTCTCTAGACCAAGTTTATAAAATATATTCGATGATCAACTTCACAAATGAGCTCGAATTTATAACTCCTCGAATCCCAAAGTTTCCAAAAAACATCATCAGTTAACCATTCTTCAAACTGTCAACTTCTAAAAGCATTATAATAATAAAGTATTATTTTTATAATAATATAATCATTTTATTAATTAATAACATATTGTTATTAATTAATAATTAAATATCAATTAGTCTTCTGATGTTGATTCCTGCATCCACTGCTGTAATAGCTGATCAACATAGTCCTCAACTGCCCTGCCAGAAAGAGTAACTGGCCTCCAACTGACTTACTATAAATAGTAAGTCCAGAAATAGTATCTGAACGCTGAGACCCTCAAAGCATCCTGTCAACTCACGAGGGTCGCGCTGATGAGTTGACCACATTCAGGTTCCCAGAACCTGCTAATTCGGGAACATCACAGTCCGCCCTCCCTAAAATTGCTTGTCCTCAAGCAATCGCAATCCAGGGTGCTGCATAATATCCTTGGGTTCCCAAGTAGCATCCTCGTCAGGTAGCCCCTACCATTTGACCAAGTACTTCCGGATAGTCCTCTAGCGCAACTGTCTCTCGCGTACATCCAAAATGGCCTCTGGTATCAATTCTAGTTTCCCCTCATCATCCAGGGGTGGTAATACAGCAGAAGGAGTCACAGTTCGGCCTAAAGCTTCCTTCAGACGCGAAACATGAAACACATTATGTACTCTCCTGTCCTCAGGTATTTCCAGCTCATAAGCCACCTCTCCGACATGTCAAACCACTCGAAATGGCCCATAATACCGCGGCTTGAGCTTTTCCGCCCCTCTTCTTGATAGAAGACTGCCTATAAGGCTGCATCATCAAATAACCCATGTCCCCAACCTCAAAAGAGCGAGCTACTCTCTTTTGATCTACATACTGTTTTTGCAGATGCTGTACCCTCTAAATATTGTCCTTCAATGCCCTCATAATATCCTGACTATCCTGCAATAAGTCCCTTGCACTGGGCACCCTGCTGTCACTGCACAGTAAATCCACAAAAGTTGGGGGATCATAACCATACAAGGCACAGAAAGGGGACATCTGTATGGTTATGTGAAACGTGGAGTTTTAACAATACTCGCACATATGTATCCACTTAACCCAAGCCCTCTGCTGTGAGGAGACATAGTTCCGCAAATAGCCTTCCACCCACTTATTAACAATCTCTGTCTGTCTGTTGGTCTGCGAATGATAACTGGTACTCGGTGTCAACTCTATACCGCATAACTTGAAGATCTCCTGCTAGAAGTGGCTCATAAAATGACTATCTCGGTCACTCACAATGTTCCAGGGTAAACCATGCATCCTAAACACCTCCCGAAAAAATAACTCTGCCAGTTGCACTGCGGAATAAGTAGTGGTGATAGGGAAAAAATGTGCGTACTTTGTGAGCCTGTCCACCACCACGAAAATGCAATCCCGCCCTTGGGCTTTGGGTAGCCCCACAATGAAGTCCATAGAAATACTCTCCCATTTCCGCTCAGGGATGGGAAGTGGCTGTAACAAACCGGTGGGGTAAGTGTACTCTTGTTTGTTCTGCTGACAAACAGAGCATTCGTGAACATATCGCTGAACATATCCCTTCAGTCCCTTCCAGGTAAACCTCTCTCGAACCTGCCTATAGGTTTTAAAGAAACCTGGATGACCAGCCATAGGTGTGTCATGGAAAGCCCGAAATATGATCTCACGAACCCCTGATCCTGCAACCAAAAAAATCCTCCCCTTATAAATGATCAACTCATCCACAAGGGAAAATTTGTCATCCTGAATACTGCCATCAATAAAACCTGTTGCCCATGTATCCTTGGCATACTCAGCTAGGATCAAATGCCTCCAAGCCTCAGAAATCTCGGTGAGTGAGCACAGGTGGGGTCTCTGTGAAAGAGCATCGGCCACCACATTCTGGGTCCCTTTGATATAGGTAATATCAAAGTCGTATGACTGTAGCTTGCTCACCCATTTTTTTCTCTCTCATTGAGATCCCGCTGCCCAAGAAAATGTTTCAGACTATTATGGTCGGTTTTGATGCAAAATTTACTCCCCACCATGTACTGTCTGAATTTGGCCAAGGCATGCATAATGGCCAACATTTCCTTATCGTACACAATGAATGCTCTCTCAGGACCACGTAGTTTTCGACTCTCGAAAACAATGGGATGGCGATCCTAGGATAATAGTGCTCCTATACCCTCTCCTGAAGCATCGCAGTGTAAATCAAAAGGCCTCAAAAAATCTGGAAGTGCCAAGACTGGACAAGTAGTCATAATAGTCTTGAACCTCTCAAAGCACTCCTGCGCTTGAGTGGTCCACTGAAAAGCACCCTTACGTGTCAAATCTGTAAGGGGAGCAGCATGACGAGAAAAACCTGCAACAAATCTGCGGTAGAAAGCACATAACCCAATAAACCCTCTCAACTGTGTCAGGGTCTGCGTGGGCCAATCTAAAATGGCGCGGAACTTATCAGGATCCATACGCACACCATCTGCACTAATGATGTGTCCCAAGTAGAGCAGCTTCGTCATTCCCAAAGAACACTTAGATTCCTTAGCATATAAGGAATCCCTCTCCAATATACTCAACACTGTACCGAGATGTGCAACATGGTCATCCCAAGTCTTACTGTAGACCAGGATGTCATCAAAGAAAACCAACACAAATCTCCTTAGCTGGCTATGGAACACCCTGTTCATCGCAGACTGGAAGGTAGCTGGGGCATTTGTCAAACCGAAAGGCATGACAAGAAACTCAAACTGTCCATAGTGACATCTGAAAGCTGTCTTCTCGATGTCCTATTCCCTGACTCAGATTTGATGGTATCCGGATCTCAAATCTATCTTTGAGAAAAACTGCGCCCCATGCAACTCATCTATCAACTCGTCAATCTGAGGAATGGGATACCGGTTCTTGATGGTCTTCTTGTTCAGCATCCGATAGTCTATACACATACGCAGGGTGTCGTGTTTCTTCTTCACTAGAACAATCGAAGAAGCAAAGGGGAACTTACTCGGCCGAATGTGTCCCAATTCCAGCAGTTCTTGTATTGTTTTCTCAATTTCATCTTTCAGCCGCTTCGGATGCTGATACGGGGCGATCATAACAGGCTTGGTGCCCTCCTCCAACTCTATGATGTGCTCAGTGCCCCTATCCGGAGGTCTACCTGAAGGTAAGTCTCTAAACACCTTATCATGTTTAGTTCTCAACTGCTGAATGTCAGGGTGATATGTAAATTTATTTGCATGGTCTAATGATGGCATCAACCTACACTCTACTGCCCAGTCTACCTCATCCTCATGACGTACTAAATGCTGCATCTGCCTGAGTGAAATCTGCTTGAGCCCTTGCTCTCTGATGGCCTTAAGTACCTGTGGTTTCCCATCTGAGATAAACCTTATCTCCATCCTCTCTGTACTGATGTAGATGTCCTTAATAGTATGTAACCAGGCCATCCCTAGAACCAAATTTGTACCACCCATATCCACTACATAGAAGTCTGTCTTAAAGGCATAAGTCCCCAGTTTGACTGGTAAATCAGCCACCATCTTGTTACACTTCAGAGTGTAACCATCCGCTACCTGTACTCTCAATCTTGCGAAATCCTCTGTCTAGATACCTCTGCGAGTCACCAAACGAGAGTTGATAAAATTATGCATGGCTCTAGTATCAAAAAGAGCAATCACCCTCTGTCCAGCCAGTAGACCATGTAATCTGAAATCCCCCTCTTGCTTCATACTGGAAAGATATGCCACCTTGAGCTGTGATGTATCACCCTCATCCTCTGTGTACCTGTCAATTCCCTGAATGCCTTGTCCCTCATCGGTCAACTCCTCTGTATACTCAGGAACATCCTCATCATCGTAAAACCATTCCATCATCCTGTGCTTACCCTGGGGTTTCATAGGACAATTATGAGTAACATCATACGGCCCCTGACAGTAAAAACAAAGTTTCTTCCTCCTTAAATCATTAAGTGTTTCCTGATCTAAGGGTGCTGCCATAGGACGTTTAGGATCTGATTTTTCTTCCCTTCTTGGGGCTGTCCTATCATAAGGTGGTCCTGAAGGTCTTGCAGCAGACTGTCTCTTGGGTGCACAAGACTCGAGATCTCTAGCCTTCTTCATGGCCTCATGTAGTGATAGGGGATCTAGGGATTTAACCCATCCCCGTAGTGGTTCAACCAGTCCCTCTAGGAATAGCATCACCCTCCTCTGTTCTGAGATGTCATACACCATCACTGATATGCGCTGAAACTCACTAATGTAGGCCTCTAGGTTGGCCGTCTGTTGTAACTGAGCCAACTCTCTGAAATAGACCTCGGGGTCTTTCCTGTCGAAGCGCTCAATCAGTCTATCCACAAACTCCTGATAGACAGTAATCTAGTCATGATGTAATGACCTCACTCCATGGTACCACCAATCATGTGCAGTTCCATCCAAGTGCAAAACTGCAAATTTAATAGGATCTATCTCGGTCATCGGATGCAGTGCAAGGTAGGTATCGAGCTTGTGGATCCAAGCTCTAGTAGTGACCCTACTGCTGCCATCAAAATGTGCTAGCGTCATCTTGCTAGCTACCTGTCTCAAATCATTGTCCCATCCTTTGCCTATCTTGTGCAGGTCTTCCCCTAGCGTGTTCCCATTTCTGAGTCAGATATCGGTCAAAATTTAAGTTTTGTTTCAAGGCTGGAGGAAGGGCATCCCATTCGGCATAGTGTGAGACTATGTCGTCAGCAAAAGGGGCACTCTCATCATCAACACTGGTTGTGTCAGTCTCTAGCCTCATAAATCTGGGCCCTTGGGGCCTGAACTGATCTCCCCTATCATCTGTCCTGTCAGCTCTATCACGTCTCGGAGTCCGAGGCTTGTAATCTCTGTGCCTGTCATCAGCTCGTGACCGATGTGATGAGACAAAAATATCACGTGATCTTTCCCTACTCTGACCTCTAGGAAGAATGATCCATCTCAATGTGTCAGAAAGCTCATGTAATACATCAGCTACATGATGCTGGCCTGCGGCTAAGTTCCTGAATGTTTCCCTAGCCTCTCTGTCTATATTTGCTTCAGTGGGCCTGGCCTGGCCTGCTGAGCCACCTGCATTATTATCCCCACCTAGCACTGTGCCAAACTGGATATTTGGATCATCCACATTTGGTGGAGGCGAATGGCCTCACCTATAATAATGTCTGCCAGGAATGAATCTCCTATCGTTTGCCATAAATAATTCTCAAAATAATAATAAAATTAATGAACCCGATTTCCCTGCAGGCTGGCAGGAAACCGCTCTGATACCACTGTAATGAGCCTGACTGGCTCTGTCTATTTGAAACCACTGAAATCTCTATCCCTTTCCTTTTGGGATAATATTAAATTAACTGGTTATGTATTTCTTATCAATTTAAGTTGTATTTTTTAGAGTAACACAATGCATATGCTAATAGTATAATAAAAGTGCCTAAATTACAGAATTCGTTCCTTATTTATTTTGCTAGAAACAATACAATTTGTCTAGCATGGAATTCTTATTTTCCAAATAGAAAAAACATGAAAGGAACCTAATTTATTCCACCACCATGAAATTGCTGGCTGCAGATCATAGCATGTGCTCGAAATTGGGCTTGAGAAGGCGCCCACCAGTCTGCTACGCACGGACTGTATTACCTTTTCCTTGGCGGTGCTAAGTCTCCACTTTCCTGAGCTTACGCTAGCATTTTTCTCCCTTGTGGCACCAGAAGTCACAGCATCCTCCACAGACACTTGCGTGAGTGTATGTGAGGGCCGCGCGGCTTCTTTCTAATCGCGGCCTGTGCTTGTTTGCCGCATTAATACTAGGCCCCGCAGCTGGTCTGCTGGTGGCATCTCCAAAGGTGAAGATCGAGTCTAATACTACCCGCCAAGCTGGAGTTGATCACTAGCTTGTAGCCTGACAATCGAATCTAAAATTCGATTCAATCCCACTCTGTAAACTGCAGATGAAACCGCACCCTCAGTGTGCATACAACCTCCAGAATTAGGAATTTCTTCAATCGTATACAACAGCACGATGAAGATCAATTGATCATACAATAGCGATCAATTGATTATTAGTCCAAGGAAGAATCAGTCTTCAAGAACTAATTTGACCCTCATACATCAGCAAGGGCTCAAAAAAATGCGAGATAATTCTCTAGACCAAGTTTATAAAATATATTTGATGATCAACTTCACAAATGAGCTCGAATTTATAACTCCTTGAATGCCAAAGTTTCCAAAAAACATCACCAGTTAACCATTCTTCAAAATGTCAACTTCTAAAAGCATTATAATAATAAAGTATTATTATTATAATAATGTAATCATTTTATTAATTAATAACATATTGCTATTAATTAATAATTAAATATCAATTAGTCTTCTGATGTTGATTCCTGCATCCATTGCTGTAATAGGTGATCAACATGGTCCTCAACTGCCCTGCCAGAAATAGTAACAGACCTCCAACTGACTTACTATAAATAGTAAGTCCAGAAATAGTATCTGAACCCTAAGACCATCAAAGCATCCTGTCAACTCACGAGGGTCGCGCTGATGAGTTGACCACATTCAGGTTCCCAGAACCTGCTAATTCGGGAACATCACATTCTTGAGCTGTATTGTTTCCAGAGTTGGGGTTTTTGTTAGCTTGAAGGTTCGGGGTTCTTTCTGAAACACTTTTGTTCTTCACATGTGATTTTGTGGGGTCAAGACCTCGTTTCTTGCTAGTTGGTTACTCCGGTCAAAAGCTTTTTTCAGTAATGGTCTTCCCTTCTCTGGTTTTTGGTGGTCTCACTACTTGTGAGTTCCTCCCCTTCGTCTGTGTCCTTGGCTGTTCTTTTTGGGTTCGGGCCCTTTCCCAATTGACTTAATTAGAACATGTGACTTTGACCAAGCTTGCATAGTGATGTTTTGGTTTGTCAGCCGTAGGCCAAAACAAACAAATCTTTTTTAGACATGTTGGTTATATACTACATATATATAAATATTGTGGTGTAATTTTTGGGGAGACAGACTCTGTATTATCTCTAATAAATAGAAAAACATTTGTATGATCCAACGGGTGTAGAAAACTCTTTGTTTCATCATTTGGCGGATTGAGGAGGCAGGGCTCTTGTAATGCTAGTGATTCCTGTGATTTTTATTGATTTAGTAATGTGTGTATTTTAGTGGTCAATTTATGGATTAGGTTGCATGAAATTTTTCGTAACAACGTTTTGGATCACACTCCATGATTCATCATTAGGATGGTAGAGAGCTAGGCCTGTATCTTATGTCTCCTAGCTCTCTACCATCCTGATGATGGATCATTGAGTGATCCGAATTGTTGATACAAAAAAATTCACACAATCTAATCCATAAATTTAGCACTGCTTGAAAATGGATTGTGGAAATCTGATATCATTGTGTATTTCTATCACGTTTTAGATTGCATTGTGTTTCCTATTTCAGTCATTAATCAGATTGAGTTATTTTTGGATTAATTGCAAGTGTGATCTGGTGTTTACTATTTGGAATTCAATCACAAACCGTGGGATTAATTGTTAAGTCAACTGTCTAATATTTTATCATATTATATTTGGAATATATTATAAATTGTTGTTGTTCCTGTTGCAAAACTACTAATGTTCCTCTCACATAAACTGCTACAATTCTTGTCACAAATTACTATTGTTCTTGTAGTTCTCATCGCAAAAGCAGAATAGAGAAATTAGACCAGATTTTCACTTAATTAGTTTTGTGTTCTTAATAGCACTCATTAACACTCATCTCACCACCTACAACCCTTGTGAATATAGCCATGACATCTTTCGCAATTTCACGCCCTCAGATTGACACTCAGACCAAACTGAATCTTGTTATTAAACATTAAATCCTTCTTATTATTTACTCTAGTTTTGGCCTATCATAGTCACTCCTCCCCAAGGACTCTATTTGGACATCCAATTAGTATCCATCTGAACCAACATCACTAGAAAATCCATAACTCCACGAAGTTTCCTGACAGGGAGACGGGATGGGTTTTGGGGATGAGGGTCCGAGTGCATAAATTTGGGGATGGTAGCGGGGGCCGATGCTGATATACAAATTGAGGTGAATTGAAATCTTCAAGGCAAAATGTGCAATATACCATCTCTGTGAGTGTACCATGAAAGGCAAACTACTTTTCACAAAGTTAAAGTTTGCAATCAATATGTATGGCATGTGCCATTAGCAAGCAACCCAGTGGCGTCCCCAACTTAGGTGATAGAGGTGGTGGTTCTATGGGGGAACATTTCTCCCAAGTCCCCAAGTTTCGGAAACATCCCTGTATAGGACATGCGAGGTTTTTTTGGGGGGACACATCCCCTTGGAACATTGGTTCAAACATCTGAATTTGACCCCAAGGATGCTGTTTTGTCTTTTCCTTCATGCACAAACTCATCAAAGGTAACTGCATGCATGTGCAATGTATCATCCTAGGGCTCTATCAAACACTTCTCATGATGTGAAGCAACCTCTTCATCCAAATGCTTTTCTATGGATTCCCTTTCATCCAACTAGATTTTTTGATGTGGAGTCTTTGCTCATCTTCTTTCATACTTGGTTCCTTATTTCTGTTGTTGCAACAATCTTTAAAAAATCCCTTTTAATGTCTGCATCCTTCATTGGATTAGAGAGTCCTTGCATCAACTCAAATATAGACTTATCAATTGTAGACATCTTTTCAAGATTGTTATGCAACTGCTGAACTGCAATAAGTGACTAGTACCCAACAGTCTGTCACAAAAATCTTGCTCTCATACCACTGTAATATGTAGCCCTGATTTTTGTTGAAATTGTTTTTCAAGTCCAATGCCAACATGAATAGTTTGCTGATTAGTTTTGTTTCAGATTTCAGTTCATTTGTTTTATTATACTCACTGGAAAAGAACAAGTAATGAAATTATCATAGCAAGTGAACAAACTTCATTGCAATGAAAGTATTAAGCTTTTTCTGTTCTCATTACAAACTGAAAATACATTGCCCAGAACTGATTTTCTTGACAATATAAATCTTGAATATTTCTTCTTGATGCAAGCATCAACAGATCAGAACTTTTCTATCTGAGACTCAGTCGTTTTCACTAACTAATCTTCCTTGGGACCTCCAAAAGTAGATGGATAGATAGAAGTATTCAACTTCCACAAGACTGTAATATAACACTGAAGAGCACTATGCTCAAAGAGAGTGCTGGAAAAACAGGACCGACTTACCCAAATTTAGATTTAAAATCTACCAAACCTCCAAACTGCTGAAATAACCTCAAAACCCTTTTCTTGATAGCTAGGCATATTTGCTAAATGAATTTGCAGCTTTCAACAGAGTTAAAGCCTCCTAAAACCCACATGTGCCAAAGGAAAGGTGTATGACCTGCTAAAGGTGGTGATTTGTAACAAAAAATTCAAAAGATCTCCAAAAAGAGTCACCCAGCTGAGGCAAACAAGATTATCCATACCCAAAATGAAGAAATACTTATACTCAAAGTTATGATAAAAAATGTAATTCTTTGGATAGCTGGAATGGTATGGCCAGCTCTGGAAATTGTCATCAAAATGCTTGAAAACTCGAACAGCACTCAGAATAAGCATGAACCACACCCAATCATGAAACCCGCATCACAAAATTTCATAAATCTTCATTTGCATCAAACCCATATCACCAAACTTCAAGCCACAATTATTTAAACTAAAATTGAAAGCAACAACCACCTAGGGAGGATCTTGCACCACTGAAACTAGTTTAACTGAAGAGGGTTTTCGTCCTCAACAATTCAAAGAAGAACTCTCCAAGGTCATTCCAACAAAATCTTGTTATGTGTGCACAAGCAGAATGACAGAATGATAGCCAAAATCCCATTATATAGACTTGGAGGGAGAAATTAGTGCAAATTTAAATATTCAAATATAATATTGCCTCAAAAAAGCCCCAAATGACTTTTAAAACACAACTTATGTTTCCCAGCTAGGCGTCCCCTTTTTGAAACATACTTTATAAAATATTTATCACTTAAGTAAAATATTAAAAAGACATTTTTCAAACACTTAAGAAGAAGAATTTTTTTTACGTCCACGAGGCTAGAAATAGCCTATGGGACATACCACCTCAAAAAACCGACTTTTGAATTTCAAGCCTTTTCCTATGCAATTTGATGATGAGGGCCCCCAACCTCTCAATGGTCCCTGTTACCCAAATTTTCTTTGTCATACAAATTTTGCCTACAAGTGGAGCAAAATGAGGCTCCCACAAGGGTTGAGCCTAGCCTATGAGAAAGACCTTAAATTTTCTGGTCTTGGTTGCGTCCCCTATAACCTTTTCAGCTCTCTGGTCTGCCTTGTCTATGCAAAAATATTCTAAGTATGAAAACCCTATGCATTTCATGGTATAAACCCTAGCTCGGCCAATACTCATTCAATTTTCTCATTACCTTTTGAAGTCACTTACGTTCCTTAAAATTCCATGTTGGCATTATACATCTCTTTATGTCTCCTAGTCGCGTAATGAAAAAAGCATATTCTATTTTACCCAGCGACCCCGAGACTTCCTTTAGTTGCGTAGTCTCCTAACGTAACCCGAGGTTAATAAAATGTCATGAGATCCCGCGACTAAAGTGTTTTCGCAACCCACGGGTGTAACTTAAGTTCAGGCAAGGTAAGGTTAAGTGAGTTCTTTCGGTCTCCAAGTCTCGTGATAAACTCTAAGGTTAACAAATCTTTATGAGACTTTGAGGTTGCACAGTCGCCAAGTTGCTAGATGAAATCATGGTTAAAAGGATGGTTTGGTCAAAGGGTCAAAAGATTTACAACTGGTGATCGCAAGGAATGGCAGATTGACACTTGGCAGCAAGCGGGCCCCAGGTATTATACTATGGTCGCTAAGTCTCGAGAATAAAAGGAATATTCTCAAATCATTTGGAGACTTAGCGATAGCCATAGATTCAGATGAAGATCCAACGGTAGTCGTTGGGTCTCGTAATTAGATCATAGTTAAGCAAATGTTTCAGCCACTTCGAGACTATGAAGGAAATGGTAACCCGAGGTCTTCTCAGGGTTAAAGTGAACAACAAATCACAGTGTGACATGTGGTAGATTTGCAAGGGTTAGAGCAATAATAAAGTGACACGTGGCAGTGAGTGGACCCGAATTCAATGCATTCAGTTGGGTGATCGCGTGATGCAGATAGAATATTCCATATTCATTAAGCGACAACAAGACTTGCTTAAGTCAAGTGGTCTCGTAATCAAAAAGAATATTCTCTCAGGGTTCAGAGACTTGGCGACCACCGTCCGATTTAAAGAAGATCTAACGCTTGTCGCGTGATCTCGCGATGAAGCCAGGGTTAGTGAAAAGATTGGGAGACTCAGCGACAAAGAGAAAAAGTTAACCTAAGGTTATAATGCAGAGCCCAGGTATAGTAAAAAGAATCTGTGGCTACGTTTTAAAATGAAATCGGATTTTGAATATCAGCCGTCGATGCAGATATCCGCACTAGCTGTGACCGTTGTCATGCAAATATTTAAAGGAAAATTCAAATATGTGATCTCAGAAGTTATGACAGAAACGACTGGCTCAGGGAAGTAGATGGATCAACCGACTTTTCAAAGCAGAGTTATGGCGATGGAAAAAATATTTAGGCATATCAGATCAATCAGGGATATTTCTGATGGCATTAACTAGCAGAGTTGACAGATTTAGGGTTTCTGATTATTCTATTGCCAATATAATAAAACCCTAATTTCTGAATCAAATTGACTCCTAAGCCTGCGTGTTGGGGAGTGTATATATCAGTTTTCGGAGCTTTTAGAGCTCAGAGTTTTTCCTGGCTTAGAAGTTATCCGTGGCATTTTTTTCTGCCCTCTGACTTTTACAGTCTATAATCTTTCACTGATATTCAGATATTGCAAAGGCTTTTTTGTGACATTTTCTCTATCCCTGGGCTTTCTTGTCTGAATTTCTCTTACTGAATTAGAATATATTGAATGATTTTTCAGAGAAATATTGGAGTTCATGAGCCCTCTTTCTTTTTGCAATAGTGTGTAATACTGTAAATGATCTGATTTAGATGAGTTTGAGGATATTCTTCAGTCCCATGTCATTTTGTCTCATTCTTGTGCCTGATTGCAAAAGTGGATGTTTATTTGCAGGTCATAGTCCGTGTCTACTTATAGTGAATATGCTATTGTTTGTGAAATTACTTCTTTCCCTGAATAGCCTCTGTTTATCTCAAACCTCTCTATGAAATACTTATGCAAGTCTATCTAGAAGGTTGTGTTCTATTAGATCCAAGGTTTCATGCTGAGATTAGTTAATGTGTTATGATTCAAGTTAACTTCGGTGTATCACCTAGTAGGATAATTTGCTTTCAGTTATTTCCCTTTCAGTATTCCTTCTATCCTTTTTCCTATCCAGTTTACTTTCAAGCACAAGAAGCAAATATGGGTGATTATCCAGGAGGAACCAGCCTAGAATTTGGAGGTTTCATTTCAGTTAGCAAAGGTCCCATGTGATGACCCTATTTTTCGCAGGTTGTGGCAATGACTTGGTCAGCTCATCATCACGACCCTCGTGAGCTGATGCAGGGTTTTGAGGGTCCTAGTTGGCAGACATACTATTTTTAGTAAGTCAGTTGGTCAGTTTCTATTTCTGATAGGGCAGTATCGACAGTGGTCAATTCTCCAGACGATATTCAGTTGTGTAGTTTCTTGGGCTGGGGACTTACTATTTATAGTAAGTCTATTTTTGGCAGTTGTCATTTTTGGCAATGCAATGATGAGCATGTTGGTAAGTCAGTACAGTAGGTGTTGCAGGAATTATCATCAGAATTATATTGATAATTAGTTGTATTAATTAATAACAATATGTTATTAATTAATAATAAGGCGACATTATTATAATAATAATACTTTATTATTATTATATTGATTGAGAAGTTTATATTATGAAGAGCAGTTAACTGATGATGGTTTTTGGAAACTATGGAGACCAAGGTATTATAAATACAGGCTCATTTGTGAAGAAAGGGCATATCGAATATTGATTATTAAAATTGTTCTTGGGAAGTGTTCCTATTTATCTGAGCCCTATCTGAAGGGTCAAATTAGTTTCTCGAAGACTAATTCTTCTTGAGCTAATCTTTGATTGATCGCTGCTGTATGATCAATTCGTCTTCATCATGCTGTTATATACGTGTTCAGGCTTAGAATTGTCACCCTAACTCAGGCATTAGGGCTACACAACAATTCCATCCTAACAATGGAAACCTCTCCTAGCTGTGGGTAGACTATGAATGAAGAGGAATCTCCGGATTCTAGGCCGGTTCCTATAAAATATAGTATATCACTTCCTGATTGAAAATTGAATTGGGAAAAGGAGAAAGGGATTTGTAACTAAACTTGTATAAAAGAAAGGTGATGCACCAAGGATATTCAAACTCTTTTTGAAGCTTCAAACTGACATATACTTGTCATACTCTGATGGATCTTTGGACTATCATTCACTGCTCAATACATAGGTTAATTGAAAGGTGACAGCTAGGGTTTTGACCACAAGCAATACTTCTTCCATTAACAACATGCACATTCCACAAAAGGCTTATATTTCTGTAATATGAAATAGGAATTAATGTAATTCACTAAAATATATTGCAAAAGTATTACTCTTATATGCAGAAAATTGAAAAGGAACTATGAGCAATGACCACAACAAGAAGTATGTGAAAGTGAGGCAATTGTATTCTTCTCAAAAATCTGTGTATAAGCTACATACATGAATTCCAGAATCAATGGCAAGGAATGATGAAATCCTCTTGCACAAAATCCAAATTACAAGTATGCACTTACAGTGGAATACAAAAAGAAATGGATCCACAACAATAGGAATTCGAAATTCACTAAAGCTAATTCTCCACCAAATTTGACTCCCTAAACAATAAGCAAAAACTGCCCCTAAATAGCCAACATGGCTTATTCAAATAAAATTCCCTCCAAAAGCCACAACAACTATAGGGTTTAAACAACATCTACACAAACCCCTAAGTTAAAGCCTTTAACTTAGGTACATTATTTACATCTTCTAACACATGGCATTCGAATGCAAAGAAGGTTTTAAAAAAATCCAATTTTCAAACTTTGCAAAAAAACCTTAAACCACTCAGCACTTAACTCCACATTTACTGTCAACACCACACCCGAGCATTTGAAGGTAACTGCGGTTTGTTTGAATGCGCTGTTTGATATGACTATCCTCAAAGAAGAGATAATTGCAATTGTCATGGCACTTAAAGTACTAAGGTGGCAATGCTGAAGGGATGTCGATGCACTGTCACCGACATAGCATTTACTTCAACTGACAATGGAACTCAAATGCAAGTAAAATACAATGTATACCATTTGATCGATTTCATTTGCAACTTCTAGGGTTTTATGGTTTTCATTGTGCCGCCGCCATGGTGAATAATGGAAATCACGAACCCTGTTATGAAATCCGCCATGTTTTGTGGAGAAATCTTGAGTTTTATGAGCTTTAGGAGGAAAACGCTGTTCATACATTCATTGCAAACTATAGTCTCACTGCTGTAGCATCCTTCTTCAGCAGAGGCCGTGGCTTTTGATCTTCATCTTGCTCGAACTCGAGCTCAAACTGTAAGTTGGCATGTTCTTTCTTTAATGTTGGAATACTTGAGGGTATTGTGCCATAACATATGGCGCTGATCAATGGTTTGTAAGTTAGTTTGATTCATCTCCATTTCGGGTTTTGAATTTGCAGTTCGTTTGAAGGCACGAGGAGTCCTTGTCTGTTTGTGATGCCACCACTGTACTTTGAAGGTTATCACCGCTGCCACCTTGGAATGGTTTGGAGCTGTGGCTGAGGTGTCAAGCCCACGAATTGTGATTATGAACTGGGGATGTCTCAGCAACAGCTTCAGACTCATCCCCAGTTGGCTGTGTGACATGGGATCACACCACTGCATTTCACCCCGAGCTATGGTTGAGATATTGGGAAAAGTCCTCAGCCACAACTTCAAACTTATCCCCAGTTTGTAGCGCGACCATAAAGCACCACCACTGCTGTCCTTCCTTCGAACCCGCGAGTAACAAACCAATTTATGAATGTTTTTTGTGGTGACCACCATGTGGGTTTTCTGGAACCGTGACTCTCTTCAGCATTTTCGAAAAAATGGAGCTTATGACTGAAAGATGGAGTGAATACATTTGGTTTCAGCTTTATGACATCTTTCAGTCATAAGCTTTACTTTTTCATGCGAGTTGCTACAGACACAAATGAAGACATGAAGACACTTTTTTGGCATAAAAGATAAGTCGACTCCTTTTGTTGCTTGTTCATTCTCTGCTTTTTGCATTGATCTTCACTTGTATGTTAGTGCTCTATTTGATGTTGATTGTGTAGCTTTGAATCTTTATATCACTGCTGAACTATCACTTGTTTTCGAGCCCATGAACCTCGGCTCTTCTCAATGTCGAAGGTCACTTTCTGATGTCTTTTGATGTATGTCAGTCCTCTGTTTGATGCTCGACTGTATTTACTTGCATTACTTTTAAAACCACCACCCAACTCTGCACTTGGAACTGTCGATTTTATGCTTGTCTCCATTTTGAGTTGAACCACGGGATTTACTCTGTTTGAATGTTTTAATAAAAACATTATTAACGCTGTCTTCAAATACCAGTAATTAACAAGCACAATATGCTTCTATTGGATGTCAACTACTGTCTGAAAAAGAAACACACGCAAGATTTTAAATTGCAACATTATGTTAAAAAACACTATGAATTTGCAGCCTTGATACAATACCGAGAATCTCTGTTTGATGCTCGACTCCACTATTCGAAAAAAGAACATACATAAGATATAAACTGTAACATATATGTTAAGAAACACATTAGCTTACAGTTTTGCTGATAATATCGAGCATCTTTTAAGCATTATATGCATTGAATATACTGCTGTCCTTTATGCAAGAATATGCTGTTCATCTTTTGGAACATACATAACAGAGAAAACCCATGGGGTTCGAGCACGGGCTCATGACCTCCATGGATTTTACTTAAAAACAGTGAATCACCATCTGTATACATCATTCTGTCAATAATATATGCTCTATTCCTGTTATCAAGAATGTTCAAAACATCTATATGAGATGTAAACTTTGCAAAAGAAATTGTCTCAACAGGTGAACTAAAACACACTATACAGTTGCAGTATTTCATCATGATTAAGCATAGTCATTTTGATGCAGCTTCTGAATATCTTGTAATACTTTATTCCATTATGCTTGCTCTCTGTATTTGCACACTCATGTCGATCTGAGATTATTATCTCTGTCCATTTTGCAACTTTTAGATTTTTTGTTCCATGCTTTTATTATGTTTAGCATTTTCTCATTTGACATAGTTTATGCATAATCTCTATATATGAAACTTTAACTTAGATCCTCCAAGTGATCTTTAACAAATGCATAACAGTCAGATATATGTGAAGAAGCACTTACTGTAACAACCCTTTCATACTTTGCATTACTTGTATAAAACAGTGAGTCTTTAGAATCTTTCAATTCTGCAATTCACCAATTTTCTCTGTTCATGTCCTTTCTGTAGCATCTTTGATTCCTTCATGTGTCTTCAAATATATTCTTCCAATGTGTGTGAACAATAACCTTTTAGATGATAACCATCCTTCTGCATAAAATGTCTTATGTGAAGTTCGAGCACAGGCTTGTGACATCCACTGCACCATTTTCCTTTTGTTTCTTGCATTCAATCATGCACACCTGTTCATTTGCACACACAATAATACTCAATTTATTAGGTCATCAAATCATATACACCAGTTAATGTTTGTGAGTGAATGTAAGACGACATTCAGTCATGAATACTGGTTGGTTTGTGTCATTTGGTGAACTCATAGGTTGATCTAATCATAGAAAAGGTTTCTCAGATGGTAATACTAAGTCCCTTTCATTCAGATATCGGATTTGAAGAATAGCATGCATCAAAGTGGTTATAAATAGCAAAAGGTTTCATGTTTAGAACAAGTCCCTTTAATACTATTCTTCAGATACTATTAATGAATGTTTTTTCCTCATTACATTGATTTCA
>MU223742.1:3462728-3491697 GCA_018584345.1 Thuja plicata
TTTTGGGAATATGATCAACTCTTAGAGTACAAAAATGACATTTCTGAAATGAATGTATGTAATTTACAAAATGTTTATTAATAATACCTGAAGGATAATATTAATAGGACTTTTCTAAAAATGCAATGTTTTCCTGTTTATGATTATTTTGATGCATGCTGCAAATTAGGATAACAATACAATTGAAGAATTCTGAATTATGATTGTTGAACTGGGGCCTGCTCAGAGGTCGATATTTGTCTCATCGAAATATCTGGATTGTTGGGCGGTTAAACTAAAGCCCGCACAAGAGGTCAACACCATTCTTCACTGAAGAAGATCACTAGCTGAGGTGATTGCATTTTGGCCGTGGGCAGTAGTAGAAGGAATTACTTTACGTAATTATCCTTGGTAGCTGAGATTCGAACCTGCAATAGTCTTCACATCAGCAAGGATCAACGTTAAAGACTGGCATCATAGAGTGGAAGGCCGCGGCTTGCAAATAGCCAATCTGTAGTGCGGGCAGATTAAGCTTGTCTGCGTGGATACACTGGGTGGCGTTTGGGCTGGTCTGTGCTTTGACAGCACGTGGGAAAGGGTTAGGCGTGTTGGAATAATTCAACGCAGCATATGCTACAGGCCGCGTGAAGGCTTGGTGGCTAAGAATAAAGGGGAATTATATCCCTGTGTGGACACCCGGGAGGAGTTAGCTGCCATCAAACTCTAGGCGCATACATAGCCAATACCAAGTTTTTCTTTCATCATTGTATGTTGTTAAATAATTGATGTATGTTTAATGTTTTCCAGACTCTATCCATAATGAATATGCCGAAACTAAATGTGTATGGATTGAGAAATTTCCATTGGGAGTTGATTTTATAAATAAAGGACATCTTCTGGCAGAATTATTATTTGTAGTTGCAATATCTATTTGTATTCCCTCAAAGGATCGTTCATAGCTCGTTGGCCAACTGTTTGGTAAAACGCCAAATGTATGATTTGCACGGAAATTGATTAAAATTGACGGTTTAAAGATGAGGCTAAGTTAGGCTCTTCACATCCCACACCTGGAAATGATTCCCATGTTATACTAGATTATCAAGACTACGAGAGCTTGACCTAGGGTGCAAATTTAGTGTATAACAGTCCCCTCATTGAATATATCATACCAAGGGCCAGCTGTCAAGATATTAACATAATTAGCCCTGCTGTCCTTGAAGGCAGCACACTCTAAAATGAAATGTTTTATGTTTCCACTTTTTCGGAAGTGAAAAAAATACAGTCTTTCGTCCCAAGCTTCTTCTGGCCTTTTCCAATGCCCAGTTTCACAATGGAGTTGATGAGGGTTAGTTCTTAATTGGGTAATAAGAGTTTTGGCTCTCCATGAGATATTGGCCCCTATGTATGCTTTTTAATGATGATCACAAGTGTGATTGAACTCTTAGATATAATATTTTTTCTTTCTCCCTAGCCCTTTATGTCAAGTACACTTGTGGAACTTATCCATAACAAAAATCTTCATCTCTTTACTATTCGCGGGGCATGTGTTCAAATATCCCATTTACTCATCCATTTTCTCTTTTGCTGCATATAAGTCTTCTTTCTTTTGCACAATGTGTCATTCAAGACAACCTTAGGACATCTACCCTCTTCTATTTGTTCGATTCTTTTAAGATATCTTATCAGGTGCATCATAGCAATTGCTTCAATAGGAGGAGCCCCCATTTCA
Organism: Thuja plicata; assembly: GCA_018584345.1. Lineage (NCBI taxonomy): Eukaryota > Viridiplantae > Streptophyta > Pinopsida > Cupressales > Cupressaceae > Thuja > Thuja plicata. The sequence continues at coordinate 3,464,437 of MU223742.1, forward strand.
CTCAATATGATATCATAAGTAACCAGATTTTTAATTTCAAACTTGTTTGTAATCCAGTACTTTTGAAGTTTCTCAATTTGCCTCCACTGTGAATCAACGGCGTTGTTGGCTCACAATTCACACCCATAAAGTATAACCAAAAGCACTTAAAAGCCCAAAAAGAATTTGGGTAGTTTTCCAATACTATCCCATAGCTCTGCCTCTCTACATCTATTTTGAAAAGAAAAAACGCTTTCCAACCTACTAAAGTTCTCTTCTTTCTGCAACTTTCCCAGCTTAGATTTTTGCTGATGTAAATTCCAAGGTAATCTATCACTTCTTCAAGAATACTGCCTTCAAAGTAGAGCCTATGCTGGTTCTGTTTTCTTCTATTAGAGAAAACATCGCTTTCGTTTTGCTGATATTGACTTGCATCCTCACCATTCAGCAAAAATGCTCACGGACAAATAAGTGCTCTTGCAAACCGAGAGCCAATTCAGTAATCAGAATGAGTTCATCTACATACAAAAGAAGCCTTATTACAAACTCGCCCAAGCGAACACCTTTGCCAACTTGTAAGTTTAACCATTCTTCAAGTTTGTCAATATATAAACCAAGAAGTGTAGGAGATTGTTGTTTTTGGTGCTCGTTTAACCACGGGCAATGATTGCCCTCCCACCCATAGACAATACCAGATTGTCTCCCCCGAGCACTTCTCTTCTTCTAACTCTTCCAAGTTGGCCCATTAATTATATAAATATATAATTAATATATAAATGTCTCATATAATTAATTATATATCTTAAATAATTATTTAATTAATATATAATTATATTAATGAATTGGCTCATATAAATGTCTAAGGCCGATAGGCCTATAAGACATTTATGTTCTCTATGTCAGCTTGAAGGAATCTGACCATAGCTACAATAACATTAACACTCCCTCTTAGCTAGGGAGGAATCCTTCTTGGTATCTGAGTTATGTAGTGATATCCACCATGGCTACTCCTAGAGGGTGCGTCCATCATGGCTACTCCCATGAATGGAAATGCAAATGAACACAAGTGCTCATCATGGAATCACTCAACGTGATGTCATCTCATCACGACGTTCACCATGGCTACTCCCAGAGGGTGAATAAACACAAGTGCTAAGTCATGGAGTCTCTCACATGACATCCACCATGGCTACTCCCAAAGGGTGAATAAACACAAGTGCTAAGTCATGGAGTCTCTCACATGACATCCACCATGGCTACTCCGAGAGGGTGGAACAAGAGCTTTCACTTCAAACTTCTCTTTCACAGAGAAGAATGCATTAACAAGGGCTTGCACCTCAAACTTCTCTCTCATGGAGAAGAATGCATTAACAAGGGCTTGCACCTCAAACTTCTCTCTCACAGAGAAGAATGCATTAACAACAAATCTTCAGGATGATCTGGCTGCCTCTGAAGCTCCAAGTACTTGCATCAACATCCTGACCTTCTTGTCCAAGGTTGCCTCTAATGGATTGTCAGACTCCCTCTGAATGTTAATTCCTCCTCTTTCGAATTAATGTCTCCAGCTACCAACTCAGTCTCATAGCGGCAATGATCAAGTTCTTCCTTCCTTGAATGCAATCTCTTATGCTTCTTGGTCCGTCCTGAAAGCATTAAATAGATTATTTAATGCAAATGAAGCATACAGGATTCACTATCAAAGTTATAGAATGAATTAATAACTATAAAAAAATTCATGTGCATTAATCAAGCATGGAATACTTATCTTTTATTTGATGGATCTCAGAACCTTAATCTACTTCCACTATGAGACGAACATGATAGGAGCGATCAGACCGAGCTTTCAACTCTAGCCGACAATCACATCACTATCATAATCAAAGTCATTTCCATCTGCAATCCAGCAATGGTTGAACCACATTCTCCTTTAAAATGGTTGTTATTTGAACCTTTCTAACATAGATGCCTGAGATAACCTTATCATTTGCATGACGGTTCCTAAGCTCTATAACAATAGCAATGGGGTTCAATAACATTTAAGGAATAACCTCAAGTGCCTCAACAAAAAAACACTAATGCAGTAACTCTCCATGATACAGGGAAACTCTGAAACTTGGTTACTGCAAGTCACACACACCAATCCCAATTCGATACCTTCTTCTGTCACTTATAATACCGTCAAAGTTTATTCTAATCTATGATATATTTGCATAAATATTGCCTAGATTGACTATGATTTCCGTTTGGTGATTCCTAGCCAATCTAGGCGGCACAACACTCAAAAAATATGAATTGAAAAATTCTTGTTCGATATTCCTATTCACTCTAGTATCTTCCTGTCTTCCTTTCTTATGGCCTAATGGCTGACTGGGTATTCTTGCCGTAACATAGATTTTATTTCAACTTGACTATTGGTCTCCCCGTCCTCTACTTTGGAACGATAAAACTATACTCTAATCCCTTCTAATAGTCTCCTCATTCGTTGATTGGTGTCGCTCAGCATTAGAAAGATCCCTAAGACCGAGTTGCTCTGATACCATGTTTTTGGTGCTCGTTTAACCATGGGCAATGATTTCCCCTCCCAACCATAGACAATACCTGATTGTCTCCCCCGACCACTTCTCTTCTTCTAATTTGATCTGTTGTAGGATTATGTGTATATTGGATACCAAGAGAGGAAGATTCAATCTTCCTTTATATCTATTGGTAGTTCCCCTTCACCAAGGGTCGCCACTCTTCCAAGTTGGTCCGATTAATTATATAAAATTATTAATTATTTATTTATAATATAAATAAATAATTAATATATAAATGTCTCATTTAATTAATTATATATATATGTCTCATTTAATTAATTATATAATTATATTAATGAATTGGCTAATATAAATTTCTAAGGCTGATAGGCCTATAAGACATTTGTTATCTATGTCGCCCTGAAGGAACCCGACCATAGCTACAATAATATTAACAGAGACAAGGGGCACCCCTATTTGACCCCAATATTACTCCTAAAATATTTTGAGATTCTAACCAAAGTTCCGATTTTGACTTTAACCTCCTCATAAAGCCTATGGACAACCGCTCTAAGATGGATAGGAATCTCAAGTTCTTCCATTTTGAGCCAAAGCTTATCCCTAAGGACCATGACATGGGCAAATACTATAAATAGAAATGTTCTTTGAGAACCAAAGAGAACAAACCTAGAAATATCGGTGTTGTGCAACCACTTACTATAAATAGCAATTTTCTCTAAGGACCAAATATAACAAACCCAAAAAACCTAGATTGGTGCCATGTAAGCACTTTCTATAAATGGCAGTGTTCTTTGAAATTTTGAATACCAAAGAGAAAAAACCTAGTAAAACCCAAAAAGATCGGTTCCATCCAAGCACTTACTATAAATGGCAATGTCCTTTGCAGACCAAAGAGAACAAACCCAAAAACCCTAGAAAGATTGGTGCCATGGAAGTGCATACTTTAAACAACAACGGTTGTTGAAACCCACTGAAACTGAGAACCAAGCTCACCAAGAACAATGAAACCCTCCCAGCGCATCGAGAAACCTACAAGAACCTTAAAAATTGGCAAGTGCTTGCAAAACAATATGGTGTAAAAATGGGAACATCTAATCTAATCCATCAAATGTGGGAAGTGTCAATTTCCCCAATGTTTGTTTTCATTGTTGCCTCATCTCAGCACTTTGACCACCTTTGTTTTTCTTCAAGCTCGTGAAATTTGAGTGAAATGGCCTCCTTAATTTCAGGTAGTAGGAGTCTATACTCCTCATAACAAGCTGCTATGTCATCAACTATTGAAGTCTGGACTTATAAATTGACAACTACCTCTTTCCTTATGGATGAAATTTGGATAGAAAGATCTCAAAGTAGAACTTACATCTACCCCCTAGGAATTTTGGTGAACATTTTCCCCTTATGAGATAACTTCACCATAATGTTGTTATGTTGCATAGGCGAAATCAATTGTGCCTTCATATCTGTTAACCGTTTGTTTCCCTATACAAGCCTCTCAAACCAAACATCACCTACATCCCTTTTATTTTGACCCATTACCTCCTTGTCTTTTCAAGGTACATTTTTGTCCTATCCAGCAATGATTTCCAATTGATCCAAATCTTTCCTCCTTTCCCTTTGCTAAAATTTCAATTCCTTGTCACCTTCGTGCATGAAACTGGAATTTCAATAATTTTTCACAAAACCTTTTTTCCCATTCCTGACACTAACAGTGCTTTGATGCCACTGAAATTCCAAACATTATGATTTTTTTTATTTTTTTTGTATTTTGTTGGTTTAATGTCTTTTTGTTTTCAATTAGCAAAATTCAAATACATAATTTTTGAAAATAGTAAATGAAATATATGGAAAATATTCTAGAGTGTATCATCTAAAGTGATATTTAAAAAAATTTTACTAACAAAAATAAACCTGGAATGTGATGTTGTGATCCTTATATTCCATGACCCTTTCCAAATGTTGGTGAGATTGCCAAACGTGACGTCACTCCGATGTTCTCACAAAAAAATCCTATGGCTTGCAATCATCCCTTTATAACCAAATGAATGATATTTGAAAAATGCAGTTGAAAAATGCAGAAGTCCCACATTTACCGAAACAACTGCTCTTGGGGCAATGTCATACATGATACAAGTGAGTGGGTATGGAAAAATAAGAAATAAAATTTTGGTTTGTAGCTATCACTTTTTTTGGCTCTTGTAAGCTTAGGTGCCTCCCTTGAGGATCCCACGTCCTTCTAAGAACTGCAACAATTTCTAACTTCCTAAGTCTTTGACACTGTGACGAGTTCCCCTCTCCATGTCACCAGACAAGAAGTGTGGCTGGCAGAAATTCAAACTCAAAATTTTGAGAGTTTCATGCCCTACAACTGGCATAAAGGCTGTGAACTTTTCCTCTTTGGTCTTCTTTTCTTTTTTGAATTTCCTTTCTCTTATGCCCTGACACAAACCACTCTTACATGTTACGGCCCCACCATGAACTTCTAATTGATATGGCTAGCTTGGAACATTGAAATGCCAGGCAAAAAAATTTATTTCTTTGAGAATTATGGGATAGGATGTAAATTTTATATTATTCCAATATGTCTGAATTTTGAAAGTTTCTTTTAGCACAAATTTGACTCTTGAATGAAGCCAACTTTGGAAATCAGAAAATTTCTTCCTCCAATTCCCAAAGATCCAAGAGTGTTTTCATCCTCAACGAAGAATGTTGAAACAAGGTCTGCACAAGGGTTACTAAAAATGGCAATGATAAAATGAATTTGCCTTTTCCAATATTTTTTTAATGCTTTTTCTAGCCAACCCTGAAAAGTAATTAAACTTTTTATTCTATTTTTAATATTCATCTTTTATTTTTTCAATTATTAATTATGTTTTAGATAATTAACATTTCTTGATTTAAATGTTCATCATTTTTCACTTTGTGATTTTTATTTTCTTTTTGGCCCAACTTAACAATAATAAATTGTCGTTTTCCAATGTTCTAACTTAGGTGCTTTTGGATACTTAATAAATTATTATTAGATTATTCCCCTACAAATCTTTCATTCAGCTTACAAGGAATAAAGATAGACTTCGGGTTCTCTACTTCGACTCAGTTCAAAAAAAGAGGAGATTACAACTAGATAACCTTCTAATATAGAGGTGATGTGTTATCACATACAAGAGATGTCAATACACTACTAAAAATTAACAACAAATATGCGAATGTTGATATGATGGTATGGAGACATCCATTGTTTTATACAACAAAATACAGAAAACCAGAAGAAACGTAAAACAGCATTATGAAAATTCAAATCTTTCTAGACAAGTGATGTATTGGAGTAAAGTAAGATGTCATGCTAGATGTAAGACATGATACAAATCAAATATAAAGTATCATAATGTGCAATGGAAAAAATATGGCATACAAAAGGTTCTAAACAAAAATAAAACTTGTAAATAAATTATTTTGATACATTGATAAAATAGAAGTAAAGATGAAGGATTAAAACGCCTATAGAACTTGATCATTTTTTATGTCAACTATCACTAACAAGCACTGACATAACCTATATAAAAAGAGTTAATATTGAAAAACAGAAATGTAACTATACATGTCTTGGTAAGTCTGAACATATTCCATATTTTGATGCAAAGAAATATCTAATAATAACAAATTATAAGAAAAACTCACTTGTACCCTTGTCAAATAGCACAAGCACAGGATCTGGCAAGCTGAATTTGGGTTTTTCAATCTCAACTTTTGATAGCAAAATAGTTGTCCGAGGTTGACAAACCTATCACTCAAATTACAACAATATTATGCTCACAAACATAAACGCTTATTATAATATTTATAATATCCAACTTATATACATAATTATGATACAAATTACAAAGGATATTCCAAGCAAATGACAATAAGATGATGAAAAGCTTTGGCTTGATTGACAGCATTAAAGATTACCAAATTCCAGTTCAAAAAAGTTGAAACTCAATGTTTTAAAGCTATTTTGAAAGCATTTTAAGAAGGTTAACACAATCAGATTCATAGCAAATGTTTCACGGTGGCATCAAACTATCTTACGATGCAAGTGATTGCATATCCCATATTACACTACCTTTGATGTTGGATAAATAACCAACTCAAATCTTGGAGGCCTCCTTGGATTAGACAATCCAGAAGGCAAGACCACTGCCCAGCTGCAAGATCATAATATGGTTCAAAGTTATAATAAAGAAACCTATAAAGTATTAACCAGGTAAAGTAAAAAATAACACAGCTTACTAAAAAAGCACATCAGAATCCAATTTCTGTAGTAAAAACATTGATGAAGCAAATTTTATGGTCACAAAAACATCTTTCTGTTTATGCATGCATGTTGTTTCCAGATCCATGTCTAAAATAGAGGCACTACACATTGAAAACAGTACATATTTTAATTTCTATAAGAGCTGTATAAATTTGTGAAGAAAGGCAAGGTGTCTAATGTCATTTTTCTTGTCAGTAAGAACCATCACTTTTACTTACACTTTCTTTGACACCCACTGAGGAGCTAATGCTTCCAAGAAGCCTGGTCCAGATAATTCTCGAATCGTACCAGAAAAGAGAGAAATCCTTCCCTGTTATAAATTTTCAAATCTTAGAACATTCGCTGAATATATGAAATGAAATGATACAAATTTAGTTTATTACAAAATATTGCTGCAAATATTTAAAACACAGATCAACGGAAAACATTAACAGCAAGATTGCACCACAGGTTGAGCTACAGTGTAATGCCTACCTGTGTAAACCTTTATTTCTTTTCCATCCTGTTTAAATAAATGATTAATTGTATGTTTACTGTCTTTATTGGATAGATGATTTAATTGAAATATGATTGTTAAATGTGAATCTTATAATATTGGGTAATTTATCATTCGCTTCGGCTATTGTTATGTATTAAGCAGACACAAGAAATGTTTAAATTGAGTGTGCAAGAAATTTATGGTCATTTCACAAATGAAAGGTATGTAGAGGAGAATGAAATGGATTTCACTTAGCCATCTTCCTGGTCCTTGTGTTCGTGTGAGTAACCTTATGACTATTGTGGGTGTATTTGTTTGATTTTTTAGCCCGTCCTACTCAGTGTTGAAATAGGACATGTGATGTTGAAACTGGTGAAACCAATATCTGTATCAATCACAATAACCGAAGGAGAAAGGAAATTGATTAGTTAAGTTAATTAGTTTGAGAGAATATTGCATTTGTGTATGGAGCAATAATTTGATATTATGTGATTTCATCATGCATATTATGTTGGAAAAATTGGAGAGCAAAAAAGAGAGAAAGGAATGCCTTCTTGAAACCCTTGTTTGCTTGGTAGTTTATAGATTGGTTTGAGATTGATTTGGCTTGCTTGCAATAAAGAAAGAGAACATCTTTGATTTGCATTTGCACTCATTGAGGTAATTTTTATTTTAGTTTGTTGGGGAATTTATTTTTAGATAGAATTTCAAATTTGTATAAATTTAGTCTCGTGAAAACTAGGGAATTTCCTACCAAAACTGTGGCAAAGTTTCTGTAATATCCCCTTTTGTTATAACTTACAGAATTGGGAGAATTACTAGCAAAAAATCAATCGCAAGAGACTTATTTCGTCAAAGTCTGACTTAACACTAAGAATGATGATCTATGATACCACTTATGAATGTTTATGTTATATAATTGATGAAATGTATATGATAATATCAGTGTTATCTCTAATATGATAAATGAATACATGCAAGGTGATTAAGTCTACACACACACACACATATATTATATATATACTAAGATTATCTTGTAATATGTGTAATCTGCAAATGATAATATATGGATTGGATATTAGATCACTGCTGTTTCTGATATGACTTTAGGGATAATGCAACGTTAAGATGTTCCAATCTGCAGATATATAGAGATCTCTGCTCTTCCTGATATATCAATGTAAGTTATGCAATCAACCTCCTTTTACTGATAGTAATGAAGCTATATAGTGCTGTGTCTGATATATTGATATGACTATACAATTATGATTATGCTGCTATCTCTGATTATTACCTTTCAATATGCAACCGGAATATGCCAAAAGGCTGATGCTCAAATGAGCAGATCCAATAAACGATACAATTAAGAGATAAAACTTTTATTTTCCTGTACGCTAATTCTCTTATCCTGTGCTGCGTATTGGTCGACTGTATTATATAAAAATAATGATTGGATGATTGCTATCTGCCCTTCAATTCAAATATTGTGTGATTCGCTGAATTTGTGATTCATTGTCTGATGATGGCCATATAAGAATTGCTGACTGGATACCAAATGTTATTCTCTATTCAAAACTCCTTTGTTCTTTGATTAGGCTTCTTATTGCTGACTGTATTTCGAATACTGAATGGAAAGTGTTCATTTGTAAGTCTGATGATATTGTTTTTGTGTATGACTCCCCCATTTTCTCTTGTCATGCCTCTCCCTTATATTGCGTGTGGAGAGGTCACGACTCTCCTAGGACTGCGACTATTTTAGTCGCTGTTTATTTTAATTACAACGTTGCATATTATATTAATATAGTTTTATATAATATTTGTTATATGTATCATTTATAATATAATTTTTATATAATATTTGTCATATGTATCTTCAGACATATATTTATGTAATAACATTTGATAATTATATATTTAGTATATATAGTATTTGATATATGTTCCACATTATATATATAAGACTATATATTTCAAATTATATATTTTAAGTTTATATATATATATATATATATATATATATATATATCTTTAATATTATTATTAAATTCTATCCTAGGTAGGGGACATCACATATGTTCTGATGTTCTAGCAAGTCTTCTTCTCATTTGACTTTCTGTGCCTTTGTCTCCAATAATCAAATCTTCAAGATGATTCTTTTAAACATATCTCGATTCAATTTCTTCTTCTTTGCAACTTTCTTCCTTTTGATAATCAATTTCCTATACTATCTCCTTTTGATGTTTTTGTTATTGTTAAGGCTTAAAATTTGCACCCTATTAAACTATACAAGTTTAACAATTTTGCCTAACATGGGATTCATTTCTGCATGTGGGAAATGCATAACTTGAAATGAAACCTCCAGATTCTAGGCCGGTTCCTATTAGATAATCACCTATAACTCTTTGAAACTAACTTAACCTTTGCAGGGAAAGAAATAAGAAAACTGAAATGAACCTACTACTGAAATTAAATTACTGTGAACCAGGTGATTCACCAAAGAGTGAGGAAACTAAGAAGATAATGACCTTTTTATGGAAACTGTAAATTCAACCACTGAAAATAAAGCACTTCTATTCTAAATAGGTGTGCATAAATATTTCATAATAAGGTCCTTAATTGGATTAACAAGGAAGAGAAAATCTTCACATGAAAACCCTATGAATTTTTTGGACACAAATTATAACTTGCACACAACATACGTTCCTGCAATAAGGTAATGGCTGAGACAAAATAACAAGGAGTTATAAACTCAATTACTATTCCTATCAATCATGCACTTTGACACATAGCCACAGAAAGAAAGAAGGCTGGAATCTTAATAGGATACTGCTCCAAAATGCTGTCAATATATTCAATCTCCAAAATGAGTTACAAACTTCTGCATAAAACTGCCAAGTGTTTACCGTACAGGTAAATAAATACAAATAGATAATAATAGCAGACTTCTTATATTATTCGCATATGATTACATTATGCCAAGATGATAAGATGATTACAATGACCCCGAAGGGTGTACTTATACTACTCCTGGAGGCCTTCCGGAAAGTACCCGAAGGTCTTGTCAGCTACATGATACTAGTCTACCCGTCGGCCACATACAATTACCCGCTACAAACTATTTACCGACGACGTCGGCTACAAAGTATAAAATCACCGACGACAACCAAGTCGGCTGACAGAAACATAATTTCTGGCTGACACCAAGGACCAAAAAAATTGTCACAAAGCCTTCCTTCTGCATAATCAGAACTGCTTTCCCAAGAGACACTCCAACCACTAAATACAAACCTCTCAACCATCAAGGGTCGGATGGTAGAAAAAGGCCCCAAAAAAGGGGTCTAGAAGCCATGAAAGAAGAACAAATGGCTGGAAAAAGTCCTCACAACCATAAAGGAACCTTAAATGCCCTTCAAACAAGCTTAAGAAAACCCAACAAGCTCATAAAGCTCCTTCAAAACCCAAGAATAGCTCTTACTTCGAAAATCCTCCGCAAAACTCTCCAATATCTCCTAAATCCGCTCCAACACTCCTAGATGCTCTCCTTATGTCTCCAAATGGTTACAACCTCCAAGAAGAAGTCCCTCAAGCCATTAAAGACACCCTTATCTCTCCATTTTACATTATTATTGCTTTCTTTTAGAGATTTTTAATATTTATTAATTGATTTATAGAATACATCAATCAATAAATATTAAATTACAATATATATCTCCAAATATTTTAATAATTATTAATTGATATATGAAATAGATCAATTAATAAATATTAAATCACAATGTTTTCAAGAAAGCAATAAATAAATAAAAAAGCACCAAATATATTACTTAACATTATAATTATATGCTAAGAACACATATAATTATAATATTAAGCAATATATTCATTGCTCGAAAATGCCATTCAAATGTGTTTGGCCGCGGATCTGAAAAAATAATGCAATGTAACTAGGGGCGACATAAAGCCCACCCTAAAGCATATTGCATTGTTTTCATCTTATTATGCTTTCGAAGATGAGGGTTTGAGAACCCTAAGCTGCTGCCATCAATGAAGCTTTGTTTTGCTTGCTGGAGCTGTTTGCCAACGTTTCACCTAGGGATTTCTGCAAGCCCTCACTGGTGAGTGTAAATGTGACCCGAGTTGCTTATTTCTGATAAAAACGTTTAACAAAAAATTTTAAATGAATATTTCCCTCCTTCTATGGCTGTAGTCGAATGAAAGACCTCTTGTATGTCGCAGCTTTTATCATTTTATAAACAACCTTTGCTTTGTTGGCTGGCATTAAGGAATTTGAGTGATTAATACAACAAAAAAAATGATTTCTGAGACTTTCTGCGTTGAATTTAAGTTGGTATGTCTGATCTAGTTGGGGCAGAACATTGAAATGCTAATTCCAACATCTCTTCTGCTACCACATCTATTCCAGGAATTGAACTAACCTGAAATGCAATATTTCAACTGCTCTTCCTTCATTTGTCTTCTTATATGCCCATCTGATAGTGATATGCTCCTCAATACCCTTTTTCAACTATATAGGACATCTCCCAGTGAGAATTTCTATTAGTAAAATTCCAAATGAGTAGATATTACTTTTCTGTTTTAGCTAATAAGTCTTCAGATACTCAGGATCAAGGTAACCTGTTGTTCCTTTAACTTGTGTTGAAACATGAGTTTCATTTACTTTTGATGGTCCAATTCTGGAAAATCCAAAGTCAGCCGCCTTTGCTCTAAACTTTTCAGTCAAGAGAATGATTAAAGATTTTACATCTCGATGAATTATTGGCTGGTTTGCATATAGGTGGAGGTATGTAAGAGCATGTGAAACATCAATAGCTATATCCAACCGCATTGCCAAGTCCAAAAATGTTCCTCGTCGACCATCTAAATGCTCCCTTAATGTGCTGTTAGGGACATATTCAGTTACAAGAATATGTTCATTCTCCTGCTCACAGTGCCCAATCAGTTCGACAAGATTCAAAAGTTCTGTTCTAACCAGCACTCCAATTTCATTTCTGAATTCTGCTTTTTTTTTTACCTCTTGCACTTGTAGCAGCACAACTACTGCCCCATGACTTTTGGATATTTACTTGATATTTTTATAAGCATAAAGCTTTCTTAACATTGATACACTTGTCTCTTTTAACAGTCAATGTATATCTCATAAGCTGCTATATGTTCCTTCACATAGCACTATAACTTGCTTGCACTTGTACCCTGTTCTGAATCATTTATGTGCCTTCTTTGATTATTGATCTGATGCATTCATGTTGTTGCCTTTTGTCTTTTAGTGGCATGCTAAGCTCAAACCCTTGTGGGAGCCTCATTTACTTCCACATGCCACTGAAAGACACCTATTAGTGCACATACAAAAACTTGTTAAAAATAAAACATGCATTTTGATATTGAAGTATGTATGCACCTGTGGGGTATAGATGTAAAGTAGAACTAATCATTGCTTGGATCCATTGGATCTAACCCCCCTCTGATGTTTTGTTTTATCATGATGCAGGGGCAGCAAAGAAGTGCAAATGAGGGATAGCGGGAGTGCAAGTTATCAGAGCCAACCAAACAGCAGCTAGTCATTCAGGCAATGACTGGCTCTATTTTTTCATTTATGCTTTTTCCTTTACACACATGTATGCATATTTTGAATTCAAAATGATGAATTCTTTTATAGCTAGTTTCACGGCTTGTGTGGAGCAAAACAATACTTTGATGAATAAACCATTACATTTTCAGAAAAGATTTGCAGACTATTATTTCTATGTTATGATCTTTCCTTCATTAAATGTAATGATTAATGTCATGAAGTAGTTTCAAAGGTATTGCATTTTTCAAAAAAACACAAAATGTAGGAATAATTAGAATGCACCCTTTTTGCTTGAAAGCATGATGGTTCTACCAAAAATGAACCTGTAGGAAAATTTTGGTAGCATTTTTGGCAATTTCTACTGTGTGGCTGCCTACTAGACACTTTGACCAGTAGCTTTTCATCCATTAGGTGGCAGAGTTGACTTAAATGCATACCTAGACTTTACAACCAGACTTCTAAATGTATGTATCTTTCTATATACACAGATATGTGTATGAATGAATACAATCTACCTATTGCATTTGTTTGTATGCATAGTTGTGCAGATAGGAAAATATGTGCATTTTCTTTTCTGTTAAATCTTCTCTTTGGTAACATTTGTACATGTATTAGTGGACCGAACAGGAAGTGGTGACCTGCGGGTACTATTGATATGTGTGGGAATGTTATGACACAACAAATTGTGCTCTTTACACATACAACCATGCATGTGTATATGAGTTGGGCTTAAGTAGCAGCACGTTTCTCAAACTGATGTACATGTGCTGTGGTGAGATAAACAAAAGCTTGACACTGAAGCCTTTGACCCATGATTTCTGATTTCAGCTTTGGACCTTTGATCTTTAACCAACAACCTCCTAAAACAACAACTAGACCTAGGAAAACAAAACAAACTGTGCTTGGACAACACTTTATTGAAACACAAACCTAACCTACGCTAACCTACCCTAAACTAACCAGTACAACAACTAATCAAACAAAACCATTCACTGGATAGTTAAAATAGCTACCTCTTCTCCTCAGGATACAATACATCATATGTATGAGGACAGCTAAAAAGAAATGAAGTGCACACAGTTGTGCAAAGAACTGATGTACTACCTCTTGAAAGACATAAACAAACTGACTCACCTCCACCAACAGATTCTTTGTATCGTTGTCCAGGGGTGGATAAGTGAGTTGAGCTTGTCCTTGCTGAACTGTAAGTTCACCTGCAGCTTCAGCTTCATTTGAACACTCATGTTTGGACACAAACATGACTTTTTTCTTGGCTAGCCTCCATTCTTTCTAAGTACCTTATCGGGCAACCCCTGGAAAGAATGAACTTGGGGTTCCTTTTGCTGTTTTCAGGCTCCTTGTTATGCTGACTAGAACCGGTCTCAATTATCTCATTTGTATGAAACAGTTCAAATTTTGTGACATCACTTTGCTAATCAGAGACACTTGGTTCATGTATCTTAAAAGGAGACATCTCTGGTTTATTTTGCCCATCCACCTTCTGTTGTATTTCTGACTCAAAAGAAATTGATTTGGCATCAAGGTTTGAGCAAAAAAGTTCCATTTCATTCCAAAAAGCATCTTCTTCAATGTCTTCTTTGGCCTTTTGCAATAAGAGATTGGATTCTACCTTATGGCAGCTTTCTTGAATTAGTAGAATATCAGGATATTGAATATCCTCTTGCTGTCTTGGTACTGTTGTTTCTACCCCCCGATTTTCAACATCTTCTTCATGCTCTTGCATGAAGGTAGGCTTCAATTCTTCATCCACTTGGCCAAAATCTGATAATGGTGTTTGTTCCAGTATGCTGTCCTCTTCAACAAACTTAGGCAGCTCATCAAACATGTCTGCCACCATTTCATTGTTCTCAAGAACAAAGGTATGAAGCTTAGATACAACCCCTTGCTCAACATTTTCTTTATGCTTTTGAGCTTCTTTATAGTGGATTTTACTTGCCTCTCTATACTTAACTGTTGTAGAAAACAGGAGCCTTATTTTCTCTTTGTGCTCGCATAGCTCTTTGTCATGAAACTCATCATGAGCTGCTAATTTTCTTTCAAAGTCTTCCTCACATTTCCTCTTTTGGTCCTCCAAAACTTTCTCATGATGAAGCTTTTGCACTTCCAGCTCCTTTGCAAGGCTTGCCTCCTGTCGCCTATATTGCTCCACCCAATACCTCTTATGGCATTGTTCTTGATGAGCTAACATTTGCTGCGCATATGGGCTTGATATGACCATTCCTCCTGCTGCAACTTCAATTCTTGCTGGAAGTCTATTTCTTGTTGCTTCTTAAAGTCATCAATCTGTTTGGTCAGGTCCTGCAACATACTTGAAGTATCTCTAATGTGCAAATCATGAACATTTGGAGGATAATGAAAATACTGTACAAGGAAGGGTTCACTGTAAGTATTTTGTGATTGTTGGGTGGGAGGGTGGTAAGCATGAGATGAATGTTGTCCTTCAAATTCTGGCATGAAAACAGCTACACAGCTGTTTTGAGATGATTGATATTCATAGAATGGAGGAAGACTTTCATGAAATGGAGGATGGTAATCCATTGTAGGCACTGAGTCTGCCTAAAACCAGTAGATATGAACTCTGAGTCGCCAGATATGCAAAACAATGACCTCCCAAAGGTCTGCAACCTGCAAGATGCATATTAGAACAAGCAAGAACTATGAAAACTATGACCTCTTGGTCCCACTGGGCGTGCCAAAACTGTTAAAGCTTAAAATTTGCACCCTGTTAAACTATACAAGTTTAACAATTTTGCCTAACATGGGATTCATTTCTGCATGTGGGAAATGCATAACTTGAAATGAAACCTCCGAATTCTAGGCCGGTTCCTATTGGATAATCACCTATAACTCTTCGAAACTAACTTAAACTTTGCAGGGAAAGAGATAAGAAAACTGAAATGAACCTACTACTGAAATTAAATTACTGTGAACCAGGTGATTCACCAAAGAGTGAGGAAACTAAGAAGATAATGACCTTTTTTTGGAAACTGTAAATTCTACCACTGAAAATAAAGCAATTCTATTCTATAAAGGTGTGCATAAATATTTCATAATAAGGTCCTTAATTGGATTAACAAGGAAGAGAAAATCTTCAAATGAAAACCTTATGAATTTTTAGGACACAAATTATAACCTGCACAACATACGTTCCTACAACAAGGTAATGGCTGAGACAAAATAACAAGGAGTTATAAACTCACTTACTATTCCTATCAATCATGCACTTTGACACATAGCCACAGAAAGAAAGAAGGCTCGAATCTTGATAGATAACTGCTCCAAAATGCTGTCAATATATTCAATCTCCAAAATGAGTTACAAACTTCGGCATAAAACTGCCAAGGACCAAAAAAACTGTCACAAAGCCTTCCTTCTGCATAATCAGAATTGCTCTCCCAAGAGACTCCAACCACTACGTACAAACCTCTCAACCACCAAGGGTCGGATGCTAGAAAAAAGGCCCCAAAAAAGGGGTCTAGAAGCCATAAAAGAAGGACAAATGGCTCGAAAAAGTCCTCACAACCATAAAGAAACCTTAAATGCCCTTCAAACAAGCCTAAGAAAGCCCAACAAGCTCATAAAGCTCCTTCAAAACCCAAGAATAGCTCTTACTTCGAAAATCCTCCCCAAAACTCTCCAATATCTCCTAAATCCACTCCAACACTCCTAGATGCTCTCCTTATGTCTCCAAATGGTTACAACCTCCAAGAAGAAGTCCCTCAAGCCAATAGAGACACCCTTATCTCTCCATTTTACATTATTATTGCTTTCTTTTAGAGATTTTTAATATTTATTAATTGATTTATAGAATACATCAATCAATAAATATTAAATTACAATATATATCTCCAAATATTTTAATAATTATTAATTGATATATGAAATAGATCAATTAATAAATATTAAATCACAACGTTTTCAAGAAAGCAATAAATAAATAAAAAACACCAAATATATTACTTAACATTATAATTATATGCTAAGAACACATAATTATAATATTAAGCAATATATTCATTGCTCGAAAATGCCATTCAAATGTGTTTGGCCGCGGATCTGAAAAAATAATGCAAAGTAACTAGGGGCGACATAAAGCCCACCCTAAAGCATATTGCATTGTTTTCATCTTATTATGCTTTCGAAGATGAGGGCTTGAGAACCCTAAGCTGCCGCCATCAATGAAGCTTTGTTTTTGCTTGTTGGAGCTGTTTGCCAACGTTTCACCCACGGATTTCTGCGAGCCCTCACTACTGAGTGTAAATGTGACCCGAGTTGCTTATTTATGATAAAAACGTTGAACAAAAGATTTTAAATGAATATTTCCCTCCTTCTGTGGCTGTAGTCGAATGAAAGACCTCTTGTATGTCGCGGCTTTTATCATTTTATAAACAACCTTTGCTTTGCTGGCTGACATTGAGGAATTTGAGTGATTAATACAACAAAAAATGATTTCTGAGACTTTCTGCGTTGAATTTAAGTTCGTCTGTCTGATCTAGTTGGGGCAGAACATTGAAATGCTAATTCCAACATCTCTTCTGCTACCACATCTATTCCAGGGAATTGAACTAACCTGAAATCCAATATTTTAACTGCTCTTCCTTCATTTTTCTTATATGCCCATCTGACAGTGATATGCTCCTCAATATCCTTTTTCAACAATATAGGGCGTCTCCCAGTGAGAATTTCTATTAGTAAAATTCCAAATGAGTAGACATTACTTTTCTGCATTAGCTGATAAGTCTTCAGATACTCAGGATCAAGGTAACCTGGTGTTCCTTAACTTGTGTTGAAACATGAGTTTCATTTGCTTCCGATGGTCCAATTCTGGAAAATCCAAAGTCAGCCGCCTTTGCTCTAAAATTTTCAGTCAAGAGAATGTTTGAAGATTTTACATCTCGATGAATTATTGGCTGGTCTGCATATAGGTGGAGGTATGTGAGAGCATGTGAAACATCAATAGCTATATCCAACCGTGTTGCCAAGTCCAAGAATGTTCCTCGTCGACCATCTAAATGCTCCCTTAATGTGCTGTTAGGGACATGTTCAGTTACAAGAATATGTTCATTCTCCTGCTCACAGTGCCCAATCAGTTCGACAAGATTCAAATGTTCTGTTCTAACCAACACTCCAACTTAATTTTTGAATTCTACTTTCTTTTTTAATCTCTGGCACTTGTAGCAACACAACTACTGCCACATGACTGTTGGATATTTACTTGATATTCTTAAAAGCATAAAGCTTTCTTAACATTGATACACTTGTCGCTTTTAACAGTCAATGTATATCTCATAAGCTGCTATATGTTCCTTCACATAGCACTGTAACTTGCTTGCACTTGTACCCTGTTCTGAATCATTTATGTGCCTTCTTTGATTACCGATCTGATGCATTCATGTTGCTGCCTTTTGTCTTTTAGTGGCATGTTGAGCTCAAACCCTTGTGGGAGCCTCATTTACTTGCACATGCCACTCAAAGACACCTATTACTGCACATACAAAAAATGAAACATGCAGTTTGATATTGAAGTATGTATGCACCTGTGGGGTATATATGTAAAGTAGAACTAGTCATTGCTTGGATCTAACCCCACTCTTATGTTTTGTTCTTTCAGGATGCAGGGGCAGCAAAGAAGTGCAAATGAGGGATAGTTGGAGTGCAAGTTATCAGAGCCAACCAAACAACAGCCAGTCATTTAGGGAATGACTAGCCCTATTTTTTCATTTATGCTTTTTCCTTTACACACATGTATGCATATTTTGAATTCAAAATGATGAATTCTTTTATAGCTAGTTTCACGGCTTGTGTGGAGAAAAACAATACTTTGATGAATAAAACATTGCATTTTCAGAAAAGATTTGCAGAATACTCTTTCTATGTTATGATCTTTCCTTCATTAAATGTAATGATTAATTTCATGAAGTAGTTTCAAAGTTATTGCATTTATCAAAAAAATACAAAATGTAGGAATAATCAGAATGCACCCTTTTGCTTGAAAGCATGATGGTTCTACCAAAAATGAGCCGGTAGGAAAATTTTGGTAACAGTTATCTCCAAAAATTTTGCACCCAATTACCAAGCCTTGAAACCTAGCAATTTTGGAGAAACATGAGAACTATCATGAATTCGTAGGTAAACTATAAAGGATGGTTGAACCTTCGTGTTCTAGGACGGCTCCTATAAGATGGTATACTTGACACTTCACCTATTTTTGAAAATGACTACAACTTGGATGGAAAAGGAGTAAGAGGAAAATTATAATTGCATAACTTAAATAATGCAAAAAATAAGGTGATGCACCAATTTAATAATAAGGAACAACTCTATCTCATAGCACAATGAACATTCTAACCAGAAATAATGAAGACACAACCTTGGTGTAAAATATTAAAAATAAGTATTTCATGAGAAGGCTCTACACTCGATAGTATGAAAGGAAAAATGATCACATTCAATACCTATCAATCAGATGTACAAATCATGACCTATGAATAACTTCCACTAGCTTTTGAAGGTACTGAAATGAGACATTAGTTAAAGGTTTCTAAAGAAATGAAACATAAAAATAACATCAATCACAAGTACACAGCAATAAAACTCCAAGATTGATCTGAAAATCTCTGCATTATGCTCAAAGGCAAAAGACAAAATAGCTCACATGAGAAGTAGATTGCAGAAGATATGCAAAGGACATCAATCCTGATCACAATAACACTTCCTTTCTCCAAAACTAGAACTTCCCCCTAAGAGGTAAAGATCAGGAATATATAAGGAAGAATCCCTTCAACAACCCCTGAAAACAAGGAAACTGCATTTAAAAATGCAGGGGTCGGATATCCACAAAAAGCCTCCATAAAAGGACTCAAACTCTCCACCTAAGTAGTCAAAACAGTCTAAAAGACTTATCTGTCCAAGTACAACTGATGACCACTCTAGTGTAGCCATAACAGTCCCTAAAAAGACTCAAACGACTCACAAGAGTCCAAATCAACAACAGTCTCTAAAAACATGAAAAACTGTCACCTCTACCCCATTATAAGAGTCCCAACTTGACCTTCCATCTCCCAATCTCATCGAATTCAAAAATTGAATTTAGAGACTTAAATTCAAATTTGCATTTTAATAATAATTAATTGATTTATAAAAGACATCAATTAATTATTATTAATAACAATATTGCAAATTTAAAATAAAATTAATTCATTTAATAAACATTAGGTTATATAATAATATATTACTTAAGTAATATATTATTATACTACTTAATATATAAACATTATGGTTTGAGTTTAATTTTATTACGACTTATAAGTTTCATTTAAAACCGATATAAGCCATCAGATTTCAAAACATCTTTAAAAACAATACAATGTCACTTAAAACTTCACCCTAAAAGAAAAAAGAAGCTATTTACTTGTCATTTGCATTCAATGCCTTGGGGAAAAAACGGGCGCTGTTGAAAGGGGTTTTGAAACCCTAGAATGATGCCAGGAGAATAGAAAAGCAGTTGCTTCAGCCGCCGTTGAAGGAGATTAACCTGCAGTTTTGGCTTGATCACTTCCACTTCAAACGATTCTTTCCTGAATGTGGCTGCCATGGAGGAATTTTCGGGTTTCAAATGCAAGAAAAACTGCTTAAAACTGCGAGTAGGAAACACTTCACTTCCTTCACGTAATGTCTTCTCTTTTGAATAAGTTTTAGCTTTGTTGTGTCTTTCAATAAGCTTTTTCCTTTTCCTTTTTTTAGAAAAACGCTCTGTCACCTCTACTGCGTATGGAATTATGGCCGCTTGTGAAGAGACTTTGTTTATTGCTATCTTTTGAAAGAAACTTGTTTGATTCTGTCTTGAACATGAAACTTGAAAAACCTTTTGAAAATATAAAACGCTAGCAATGGAGGAATTTTTGATCTCTTTCAAACTTCTGAAAACATATAAGAAAAACGTGCATTTATGCTAACAAGCAGGTCACGGCTATTTATCTTGTCTGTTTCTGCAAAGTCGTGGGTCTTTTTGCACCAAAATCTGCAACCCTTTAAAATTTGAAACCCTTGTGAGAAATTGTAACTCTTTTAACTAGCAAGTCATGACTATTCTTTTTGTCATTTGTTCATGGCCAGGACTGGTGCTGGTGGATACTCTTGCATCCTGAATGTAGAAATTTCCTCTTGTTGTGGCTTTACGAATGTAGAACTTTTGGGCTTGTTTAAAATAAAATACTGGCAACAACAATATCTGAGATGCATTCCTTGAATATTGTCCCTCTGCTTTTTCTGCATTTCTTTACAGCAAACATACCATGTTTGAAATTATGTTTGAAATTGTACTCACTTGTGTTTGGACCTTGCTTATATGTTGAATTGCTAAAAGTGCCATTCTTGCTGATATTTATCAATCAGGGATTTGCTCTAAAATTGTTCAAGAAATTGTCTTCTTCATTGCTTTTCACAATTCAACTTCTGCTCCTAAGTCATGAGTCTTCCTTAAAAAACTGCAACTCTTTTAATTTCTTTCAATCATGCAGCTCTGCAAAATTTTACAATATGCAATCTGCTGGAAATACCTTCCTTTGTATGAAAACGTTGTTGTTCTCTATTTCTTTGCTGCTAGTACATTTGACTTTTGTCATTGCTAGCTCTTGTTCATTCTGCTCCATAAGCCCAGTAGCTTTTACTTTCAATAACTCTAAACAGAAAAAGAGTATTTTCTCTCATGCTGCAATCATGTCAATGAAACCTTACAAGAAACTGGGTTTCATTGAGATTGTTGCAGCATGAGGGTAAGTACAAAACTGTTAAGTTACAACAATCTCAATGAACTCAATGCCTATCTGATTCCTTTTTAGTAACATGATGTCTCTGCACCAGAATCCATGTAATTTTGGTATGTTGGGCTCAAACCCTCATGGGAGCCCATTTCCATCCACATACCAAAGTTAGAAATATTCAGACCTGCACATGGAACAAACAGTTAGCAATAAAGAATGTCTTTTTGACTTGGAGATTCTCTTGATTTCCCTCTGATGTTGATGTCTAGCTTCCTGTTCAAATAAGAATCATAGTGTGTGTAAGCATGTTTTAGGAGTGAATCAGTTATTGCTTAGATCCCATGGATCTAACCCTTGTCTTTTAAAATCTACAGGATCAGGAGGCATCAAGAAGGACAAACCTACACTAGTAAAGGCAGAAATACATCAGCAAAGGCGAACCTACACCAGCCATAAACCCCTAGACAATGGTTGGTTCCCTTGTATCCCATGCTCATTACATTTACATTATGATCTGCTTCTTATTTTCATAGGAAACTAGAGATCACTCTCACGGTCTTGTGTGAGAAAAACATTTATTCAATGGTTTAAAATTTCAAATTATTCCTTTTGAATAAAAGGAATAAAAGATATGAATCCTTTATTGAATGTATTTGAAAACCAGAAATATGATCAATGTAAAAGTAAGAAATCTGAAAAATGATAATTGAGGTTTTGCAAAATGTACCTTATGCATGATGCATCTGTTTTAAACCCTAAATTGCAATCAGAGTGAATATTTAGTAACAATTTTGTTATAGAATTTGTTAGATTTACTCCTTGCAGAATATCCAAGGAAGATACCTTCATCACTCTTGGAACCAAATTTCCCAAATCTTGTCTCTTCTTATATAGCACTTTCTCCCAAAAACCTTGAAACATTTTACTGATGGAGGCCTTCCCTTCCAAAATTCATATGGATTTTTGTTGTTATTAACCCTAATTTGTGATCGGTTTGAAATGTAGATAGTTGTATGAATCGCTTCTCTCCAAAAAATATCATAGGTCTTGGACTCATTTAGCATCGCTCTTTCCATTCCTTGAATAGTTCTATTCTTCCACTCAGCTGCTCCATTTTGTTGTGGAGTTCTTGCAGGTGAATGTTGTCTTTTTATCCCATGTTCACAGTATTCTTCAAATTCATTTGAGGTAAAATATCCTCTATCAAATCTAAGGCATTTAATTTTCAACCTTGTTTCGTTCTCTACTAAGGCTTTGAATGCCTTAAACTTCTCAAAGGCTTCAGATTTTTCTTTAAGAAAAGCTACCCAATTCATCCAGGGATAATCATCAATCAACTAGATAAAATAATTCTCACCTTGCAAGCTTTTCATCCTTGCTAGCATAAATTGGTGTGAGCAAGTTCCAAAAAATTTGACGTAGAATACTCCTTAGATTTGAAGCTCGTCCTTGTTTGTTTACGATATTGACACTATTTGCAGATAATATTTGAAGGTTTTGTTATCTTTGGCATGTCCCTTACAACTTGTGTTTTGCCGATCTTCACAATGTTATCAAAGTTCAGGTGTCACATCCAACTCTCATCTTCTTGCCCCAGAAAGAAATTTTCACTTTTGATTTCAATAAAGATGTAGCGATTATTGTCTTTCTACAAGCCAAACTATCAATTTTCCATTCTTCATATTTCACATCCTCCATGATGAAACATGAAGGTGTGCCCTTGGTCACACATTTGACTCACACTTAGGATATATCATTTTTTGCTTCAAGTTTCAACCCTTCAACATATAGGACATTCTCAATTTTGATTTTTTCATTATCCAGACTAGGTGTGCCTTTACCTTTTATGTTTTTTGTAGCATTGTCCCCAAGTTTCACCATTCCTACACTCACTTTCTTTAGAGACAAATTTTCTTTTGTCACCAGTCATGTGTATTGAGCAACCATTGTCAACAAACCATTGGTCTTTCTCATCTTAAGCATGTAGTGCAACTTGTACAAGCATAGATCTTTGCTTCATTTCTTGCTCCTTCCAAACCTTGTTTGATTCATCCTTTTTCTTGTCGCAAACATCCTCTTTCTTACTCTATCTTGAAGGCTCGCCAAAACTACTACAAATCCTTGCCATGTGCTCAAAATTATTACACTTGCAGCATATAATGTTATAATCCATAAGGGGAGAGAATGGATTATAGTTCCTCTTGGTGAATTTAAAATCATTCCTTGTACAAACTCTACAATTTTCTGCATTTTGTCCAAATCGATTACATGAAAAGAAATAACCATGGAAAGAATATAGGAACTTGTTTGCGCATGTTGGCTATCTTTGAGAAAATGACCGTTTGTAGTTGTCTTTATTTACCTTTGGAGGTGGATTATTTTTCTATGGGACAATGTACTCCATTTTATTTGCCTCCTCGTTCTCTTCCTTTTTGAGAGTCTTAGCATAGCTTTTTGGCTTTTCTTCATCCATCTTCTTTGGTAGATCCATAGCATTAGAACTTGCAGTAGTCTTCTTTTGATATTCATCAAATCCAAGACCAATTTTGATGAATGTTGGTCTTTGGGCATTGATAAGATCATCCAACATTCCAGTAATTTTATCAAACTTCATACTTCAATTTAGTTATTCTATTGTCTTCTCCAATCCCTTCCTTAAGGAAATGATTTCAAGTTCTAACTTTTCACAATCTAATTCCCTTATTATAGCTGATCTCTTAAGACTTCTTCAATTCGCCTCGCCTCCTCAATTTGGGACTTTAGATCCGCAATCATCTTTTCTCATTCTTCAAGTAGCTTCGTCCTCGATTCTTCATCTTCTCCAATTTGAGTTTTTAGCTTTGAATTCCATTTCTTGAGTCTTTTAATTTCATCCAGGGCAACAATAAGTTCTTCATCTAGATCTACTATTGTTTCCTCCTCTCCTTCGAGCTCTTTTTCTTCCATTTCTTTATCTTTTCCTTCTGGTGCATCTTCTTTTGTCTTTATGGCCCAAAACATAATTTCTTCTCTATCACTTTCAGAGAAGCTTTTGTCACTTTCCTCGGATGAGCTATTGCTTTCTTGAATGCATAGGCTCTTCTTATGTCTTTGAAAGTTCTTTTTCTGATGCTTCCCTCAAGTGTCCATTTTCTTGTTATATTGATACTTCTTTCCTTTTCCCTTGCTATAGTCTTTTCTTCACTACTATCACTTACCACCTACGGACATTGAGCAGCAAAACAACCTATATTGCCACAATAAAAGCATTTAAGACTCAAGAGTATACTTACCTTTGCACTTGATAAATCATTTCTTGAATTTCTTTACCAAGCTTCTTTCTCATCACTTAACTTTCACTTGATATCACACCTTTGTTCTTCATCCTTCTTGATGCTTTGAAAGCCGATTCTTGTTTTGATGTTGCTCCTTTCTCAGTCCTTTTTTTTCATATGTGGTGAGAATGCCATACAAGTCTTCCATCTTCAAAGTGTATAGATCCTTTATTTCTTTGATGGCAGAAACTTTCACATCAAATCTCATAGGAAGAGATCTCAATACATTTTGAACGATTAATCATTTCTCCAAGACCACAAATAGTATTTATGATATGGAGAAAATAGGTGGCAACATTCTCTTCATCCTTCATCTTCAAACTTTCAAATTGTCTCTTCTGGGTTTGGAGCTTTGCCTTTATAACTTTGTCATCTCCTTCATAAGTCCTTTAAAGCTTATCCCACATCTCTTTTGCCAAGGTCCAATGCATGACTTTGACAAAATCTGATTCAATTAGACTATTTAGAATTGCATACATAGCTTTAGTATTGTTCTCACTCATCCTCTTTCCAGCTTGATCTGTTTGTGGAGTAGATGGTGCCACACAACCGTCCACAATTGATTGCCATATATCAAATCCATGAGCCATCAAGTAAATGTGCATCCTTACACTCCAAAATGCATAGTTGTTGCAGTCAAACAATGGGGCTCAATTTGAGGATAAACCTCTTGGCTTGCCACAAATGTTCTTAAGATCTTTCCTTTCAAGCAGCTACTCCTTTTTAAAGGAACCCACTTTGATACCAATTGAAGAAACATACACTTCATCTAGGGGGAGAATCAATATAAGACCAACTTTTCACTTATTTAAAAATTTTAGCAACTATAATGAAATAATTGAAAGCATCCGCACAAATAAGGTTTAACAATTGAGAACACAAGATGCACAAACGATCTTTATATAGGAAACTTCTAACAATCTTCGTAGGTACCAACCCACAACTGACACCGATCCCCTCCATTGAGCACCAATTCCGCAAGAGATGGCAATCTCTTTCAATGAGAGGAACAAATTGTTTGTGACTTCTCCTTAGATCTGCCCTAAACCACCTTCAAAAATCTACTCACTAATCCACCAAGTCCTTGCTTAAATCTCTGCTCTCAAATCTGCAAAGTATCTCCACAGAGATCTGCAATATGATCTTCAATAATCGCTCATAAATCTGCAATACCTTAGCACAAATTCGCAATATGATCTTCCATAGATTTCTTTCATAGATCTAGCATGAGTTTGCTCTGATGTCACTTTCACAAATGAGATTAAATAGATCTCATAAATCTGTTTAAATATTTCATACAAATCTGCTGTAGTAGTCTCTTAACTCTGCTCTTCATACACTCAGAAATATCCTTTTAATTGCTTGTTCAATGATTCTCAAGTGATCCTCTATTTATACACCCTCAAGCACCTTTTCAACCAAGAGTTACATCCTCTCAAACGGGTCAGCCACCTGCAGGTATTTAATATTTATTTATTTTGTTGTGCTTGCCAAAAGTGAGCGCGTACATCAAGTGAGTCGGCTAAGATATATTATTTTATTTTATTTAAAATTGTGAAGTCCCCTTTTTATAGTATTTGGGACACTACTGAATTTCTATAATTCTAACTCCAATTTGCAGACTTACAATGAAATAAATAATGCAATTGATTCAATTTGTATGATAATCATACACAAGTTATAATGTCAATTACTGGTAATTCCAAATGCAAAAGCTGACAGTGATGGAATTTATGTATAATTCCAAATGCATACGCTTCCAAGAAGGTTGCATACAATAATAAGAATGTTGTTTCTGATATGACGTTATGATTTATGCTTATATCATCTGAATAGTTGCCTCTGATGTACAATGTGTTATCCACACTGCATATACAGGCTGAAGAATTATCTCAACTGCAGAGATATAGGCTGTCTGATATTCCTTCCTTTTATATGCTCTGATTCTCTGGTAAGGAACCCATCTCTGATATTTGCTTTGAGAGAATATGCTTGTAATGGTGCCATCTTAGATATAGAATGGATATGCTTGCACCGTTGGATTGCTGAAGCAATCAATTCTGCTCTATTAAGCACTACACAAGGGAAATATATATTTTTTATTCAATCATATAATTCGCCTTCTATTTGTGCCGCAAGACTTGTGTTTATATCCACCATCAATCATGAAAGGGTGCGGTGGAATGGTCGCCACCCTTCGTAACAATAATGGAATGTATATTGGTTCACCGTAATAATCATTTATGATTATTATGGTGAACATAAGCATAAGTGATTAACAATAATTAC
>MU223742.1:3502997-3528035 GCA_018584345.1 Thuja plicata
TCTTCTTCTTCTCAAGCATGCCCAACAAAGGCCACAAGCTCTCTTTTTATTTCCTCCTCATAGGGTCAACCCACTTTTCACAAGCAATGTGGGATAAAGTGTTTTAAAATATAATAATATTAAAGTAACACTTTATTAGTTTAACTTTTAATTTAAATGTCACTTTAATAAACTTCAGGCATTAAAATAAAATAGTAATTGGATTCGGAATAATACGAGTGATAGCTCGTCGGAAAGCTCTCATCAAGGAGCATCAAATCCAATCACTAAATCTGACATTGCCCATGCCCCGTTGACTTACTAAAAATAGTAAGTACTCCAACGAAACCACAAATCAACTCCGATTTGGCCAAATTGGAAAGGACTAGGCCAAAACATCTCAAGATCCCTTTGCAATCCATGTTAGCCTCCGGGACCATGCAGACATAGGCTAACTGCAACTCAATCTGGTGACGGCTAAAGTGGGGACATTACATGGGTATAAGTGAATATGTAATGCTTGAGATTCGTCATTGCTTAGATCTTTTTGATCTAACATCATTGTTATCAATTGACTGCAGGACTTAGAAAAGAGCTGGAGCAGCGGGAGACACAAGGAACTTGAGGCGTGACAACATAATAGAGCACAACAACGAACCAGTCATTCAAGCAATGACTGGTTCCCCCCTTGTGCATTTATTTACTTATTCATGTATATGCTCACTTATATTTGCATTGAATAAGTTAGTTAGTCTCACGGTTTGTGTGAGACCACATACTCCTTTCATGATGAATAAAATTATCTTTTATACAGAAATTTGCAATACTATTACGTGTTGTGACACACTTGAGACATTGCATGAAACTATCAGATAATCTTATACTTTTGTTTAAGCACTTTTTTGAAAGTAAATTCAAGGAGAATAAAATGTACCTTCTTTTCTCCAGTTTCAAATCAACAAGCTCTACCTGAATGCACTGTAGTGAAATTTAGGTAACAATAACTCGATTTTTATAATGAACCCTTGTGAATGCTTTGAATGTCAATCCACATCCTTATTGACGTGTGAGATTTTCTATCTTTCTATGAATCTATTATCTGTTGAAGAATTGAGTTCTGTCCTGATTTTCTTAGTCTAAGTGTATTGACATTTTGCCAAACATTTGTCATGCAAGGTCACTGTCTACTGATTTCTGAATTTAATCTTTGACCAGCGAGATGAAATTGTTTTTGGTTTTTTTCTATATTCTGATTTTTGGGGGGTTTTGAGAGGTTTTGAGATTTTTTTGGATTTTCAATGATTCAATATGCAACGAATAACTAATGGATCTAAACAACTTCTACAAGCAATTGTACACAATTCTGAAACAATTTTGATATCTGAGTATTGTCAAAAAAAAATCACAGGAGTTCGTACCAGGGTCTACAATGTAAATCTGAACAATAACAATGAAAAAGATGCATCAAATAAGTCTCCAAACTGATTTGTAGTGTTTCCTACTGATGATATGAAGGGTGTCGTCCACTTTGGCAGAAGAGAGGATGAAATATCAAGACCCCCAAACCCTCACGTGCTGCTGGAAATATTCTGTGGCTGCAGCTGAAGGAGTATGGCCAGTATATGTATTATTGCAGGTCTGAAAACTCCTCTATGATGCTGGATCTGCAACTTCAACTCCCAATTTTGTTCCCTCCTGAGTTCGATCTGTCCCACACTTGCTGTTTGAGACGCCCAGACTGATATATATGCCTCCAAAATGTGTTTCCAGCCCCTCCTGTAATGGTACGGCCCAGCTGGGAACAAATTCCGATGCAATTCTTGGTTATTCAAACCTGTAACGTAAATAATCTCCTTCCACCTTCACAAGTCTGCAAATTCTGAAACCAAATTGGTCTTTGTTCCACCCAAATGTAGACACCAATTTGCACAACTATGGAGAAAACCCCTATCCTCGAGGGTGACACCAACTTCCACAACTGTTACGGCTGGCTGTGAGACAATTAGCCAATACAAAATCCCTGACCTGAATAATATGATGTGAAATTCTGTTTTCTTCTAACTCAATGCGAATTATCGAAAACAATTCTCAACCCAAATTGCTCTTCTAGCTGAAAATACCATGAAATAGCTCCCTCCTGCAGGTTGGGGTGTCGTCCAACCTGTGAGATCTCAAGAGTTTTCGTTCTTGAGATTGAAATTCTGCTGAAAACCCTAACCAGAGCTCTCACCATAAATTTTAGGCAACAATCATAACAAATGGATATGCAATTGACTTCCAAAAGCCTTTTATGATCTTCTCCAAACCATTTGAACCCTAATTAAGGTTCCCCCTTTTATTTTATTACTTTATTAAAAAGTGATAATAAAGTCACTTTTTATTATTTTATTATAAAGTGAATATAATATCACTAGTATTATTATATTATTATAACCCGAACTTAGGAAATATTAATTTATTTCCTCAATTACTCATTTACTCATAAAATGCAATCCAGGGTTCAAAACCAAATTCTGTCTGAAGCTTTCTAATCCCTGATATTGTCTGAACCCTGTAGGCAAACTAGAACCTCACTCAAAAACAACCTGAAACTGCACAAGAAGTCCCATAGTGAGTCCCCTTATCATCTTGTTGACCTAGGGGAACTCATGTGATAGGTCAACCCTCTGCTCATCTCCTATCACCTAGAAAGGGGATATTACAACGACGCCATGTAGGACTATAGTTCAGGTGTGCTAGCATCTTGAAAGTATACTAATCTTCAATAGGACATAGTCATCTTGTCCCTTTGGACAAGGGCATTTCCCAAACTTTTTGAGAAAAAATTCTGAAGGGGAGATGTTCCTAGGGTCTGCTTTGTGTGCCTAGTGTCTCAATTCACGTGATCCTTAGGGTTTTGTGTAAGATATTGATCTCCTCATACTCAATCCTTGGTGTGTATGCAACATAGTCCTTTTGTCTCTCAGTGAATTCTTCTACTTGTGCTACCATGTTTGGTGTATTGGTATGGGTCTTTTGTGTGTCATTGAACCCTTTTCACAACACCTTGTTGCACGAGTGTGCAATGCAACATCTAATTGTTGTACTTGCAATGCAAAAAAAAAAGTGCATTTGTTGCTTGTCCGTTAATATCCTGATGTAAAAGTGGAAGCATCACATGCAGCACATATTTGCATCATGTCTGGATAAACCATTGCAAAATTATAAGATTTAATCACAGATTCACAGCACAGTATGCAATTATGTAATATAGAGGTTAAAATTTTGCATATAAGCATTGAATTCTTAAAGTGTTCAAAGCAGCCTTTTTCTTAATGATTATTCCCTAAAGACACTATTCTAGACAAAGAAAGCTACGGATATTCAAGGAACTAGAAAAACCTTTAACACTTTTTTTTGTTTTACCTCAATTATACGAACAATGGTAAGATGGCCTTTAGCCCTTGCCATCTGAAGAGGTGTCTCACAATCATCGTTAATCGCTAAAGGATTCGCTGGATAAATGAAATATGTGATGTCAATGAGTGTGTATCATAACCATCATTAATAATGCAACATATGCATTTGTATGAATCCTTAAAATTCTGCACAAGCTACTATACTAGACATGTGGATACATACTCCAGACATAGATTTAAAGTAATTTAAAACAAACCTCCATGTTGAAGCAGCAGGTTTACAGCTCTCTCATGACCCCGTTTTGCAGCATGATGCAAGGGAGTTCCTCCATGAGATCCTGCAAAACGCTTGTGCTTGATCAAGCTCTAAAATTAGCTCATATGCATTCTAAGTAATGTACATATTGAAGATCAGAACAAAGTAAAACAGATTTTTTCATGAAATTTCTGGACTAAAAAAGAGATATAAAGTTTAAACCACTGGAAGATACACGTAGAAAACTGAGTCCTTTTAATGGGACTTATTTCTGGCACATATAGTGCTTCTCTATTGACTGCACAAGTAAACTTGTGAGCCATAATTCATTTCACGTCTTAAGGTATGACTCCAAAATACCAACTTGGGAAACTGTGATATCCAACATTCCATGAAATTTCAAAATGGGGGGACAGATTTCAGGGACGGGAATTATGGACCAAAATTTGGGGATGGCAGCAGGGAGAACCCACACTCATACATTGCATACACACACAAAACATCAATGTTGTAAATATATTTCCTATGTTTTCTCGAACACCATATTCTCAGCATTGCTAACCAAATCTTAATTCTTCAGAGGATTAATAGTGAATCTGGGGGATCTAACTGGTCTAAATGATGACAGTTGCACAGTTGAAGACAATGCAGCAGTCAGCAGAAGCTCACAAACATTTAAGAAAACTTGATAACATCCACCACCACCCCACCCTCACAGATTCCTCCACTCTCCACTAAGCCAAAGATGTCCATGATCATGAATTAAGAAATATTTGATTACCAGCTTCCTAAAACTAGATAAGAGAGTGTGCATCCAAATAAATAAAAACAATAACAGTTGTTTTAAGAGTTTTTTATTTTTTTTGCCTCCAATACCATGTAAACATTCCTTCTTTCTTCCAAGGTAAACCATTTCTACATGCCATCATGTTTTCTTTTTTTGTTCAAAACTTTGAAACAAATCAAAATTGTTATCATGACATAGGGAAACTTTGCCTGGCATGGGGGCTCCCAAACATCCTTGGGACAGTCAAGGTAAGTCCAGGCATCCCCAAACTGTCATGGGGATGTTGGGGAGTTCCACCAACAACTCCTACAGAGAGAACTGCATCCAAGACACCCCCGCCATCTGCACAGACGTTTTGGGGAGATCCCCGTCTACAGGTGGCAGTGGGGGGCAGCAGGGGGAAACTTTGTCCGTCCACAAGTCCAAAGGAACCCAGTCCCCAACATAGCTCATTTTGGAGGGTAGGGGGGATGGAGGGGAGTGGTGAGATCCCTGTGGAAAACAGGAGATATCCAGTGGCTGCAAAATTAGCATATTGCAGGCAGGTATTTGATATAGGGAAGTGAAAAGATTCGTCATTACAAATATAACTTTGAAATCTTACTTTAGTTTTCCAATATATTTATTGGACATTTGGTATAAATGTAGAGAAACATATAATTATGTGGTTGTTTTAAATATGTTCAGATGATGACTATGGATGGATCTAAAATTACTGAGAATATTCATCATAACTTACTTGAAACTCAGCACACTAATAAGGCTGAGGTCTGTGCCCTTTTAAGTTAATGTTTCTTATTGTAACTTTTCAAGAAAATTCAAAAAAATCTTTCTTTCTATAAAGAGGCAAGATATATAAAAGATTAATAGATTATATACTGAACAACATACATTACAGACAGCTTTCTAATAGACTGGCAAAAAATTGGTTGCGCATCAGACCTTGTAAAACACAGGAATGCCAAATAGCATACAAATGCTAATGCTACAACATCAAGTAGCCACGCTTAAAGATGCATAAAAATAACAAATGCACATCACCATTATCTCACACATCAAACAAGGAAACTCAACTAACCTAGTACTTCACAGGCTAAGAATTATGGAAAGTAGGAAGCTGCCATGACCAACACTAGCATCACCCTGATCCATGGCAAGAAAGTGATACAACCCAAAGTGCTAAGGTCTTCTATTTTCCCTTAGCCTCTTTGGCCTTTAAAGTTTAAAGAATAACCTTACAGCTCCCTTAAATTCACATTAGCCTCATCACAATCAAGGAGTCCCTAAAAATGGGACATGCAGTAAGCAGACCATCCTCGTGGCTTGGAGTAACAACGCTAACACTTCAATAGTTTGTGGTATACCAAAGTACCACTTAGATGCTCACAATAACACAGGCTATCGAGCAAGTACCGCACATACTCCAATGGTGGTGCAGTAATACACACACACACACACACACACAAATAGGTGGAAAAAATCAGGTTGCAATTTTTGTTTTTGATAGGGAAGTATCTTTACCTAGTATTTCTCCCACTTGCAAATGTTATAGATTTATGCAAGTTTTGGTTAAAATTTCACCTACATATCTAACAGCATGCTTAAGGATGATAATTACATTTGACCAATAGATCTTTTGTCTAAGACCCAATAGAATAATCATTGGCATCATGTTGATGAATATAGATAGTATCAAAAACACTCTTATTAAGTTAAAATGTCTTACAAAAATGAAAATATAAATAGTATACTACAAAATCTTTCCATTGCCAAAAAACATATGCAGGTTCATAACAGAAAGAAGGGAACGAAGGCTAAGGTTCAGAAATGAGAAAATTTCACTCTTTCAACAGAGTACTGTTGAGTCTCCCCTCTTGAATCTAAGATACTAAACCCTTTGAAGTGAACTTTTAATCATGTGTTGCTCTTCTCAAACTTGAGCTTTCACTTAAGAAGATATATATTACCAAATGTTCTAGTGTTTCCACTCACCTTCAATAGATCAAGGTCAAAGATCATGCAAATATGTTTAATATCCAAAACACGAAGTGTAAAAATGATGGCCTACATTTTAGGGTGTGTTGTTTGCATTTTGACACTGTTGGCAAGGTATCTAATGAGCCGCAGGCATTTGAAAGGCACAGATGAAAAGAGTGGCACCCATTTCTGAGAAGGAATGGGGTGATAATAACATTTTCAAGCTTTAGAGGTGTTTTCTTTACACATGCCAGCTGCATTTTCTTAAAATCTCATGAACTCACCTCTTTCAAGCATTCTTTGAAACTTTTTGTGAAACAGGTCATGTGCCTTGAGAATGTTTTAACATTTTCCAACTGCATCTGCCAAATATCCTCTCTACATTCTTGTACACACTCCCAACCGTCTGTCCAAGACTGCAGCCTCCTTAAACATCACAGCTTCTTGGGTTACCAAAGCCAACCAATCACACAGGCAATAGAAGTTTTGGCAGTCAAAATAAATTCAAAACAAATTGTGAATATCATGCTGAGAGACTGGGAAATATGCTGAGTAAAATGCTGTAAGATAAAATTTGAATATGGACAGCTCATCAACTAGGAGGGTATGAAAATAATGTGGCAAACAAAACTACCCTCCACCTTTCTACTATGTAAAAATACTTCTTCATGCATATATCTCGTTTCAACTTTCTTAAAATTAAATGTTGGATACAGCCTCAAATATGGCACAGACAAAAAACGTAGCTCAAAACAGTTAGCATTTTACTATATGAAATATTATTTTCTAAGTGTTGCTTGCTCTCTAACTTAACACCATGTAATGTTTTCTAACTTTTGTTACAACACTTCATCTCTAATTGCTGCCAATGACAAGTTCTTAATTATAATTTAATCAAATTCGTTTATAGAATTGCTAGCATCTTGGCACCACCTTTAAATTGCCTAGGTTACAATTTTAAGGGCTGTGATCATGTATTTTATAAAGGCTTTGATCTGGTGCTTGGTGGGGGCATGAAAGTCCACCCTTCCCAAAATTGCTTGTCCTCAAGCAATGTCGGTTTTAATCTGTCAAACTGAGTCACTTTGCCAATATTAGGATCCCAAATCAACTTTAGAGATTTGTAATCCCTAGGTCCCCCTTGTGATGTAACTAGCCTCTGCTGCATTACCCTGATATTATTTGGGAATTGGAGATTCTGCACCAAGTGGTGTTTCTTTATTATCTTCAACTACTGTACTACCATGATGTCCCCGAAGAATTGTTTAAGTACTTGCCAGATGGCCAATATATCACAAGGTTAATACCATTATCTAAGTGTGAGGACAATTTATTGTCCCGTATTCTTCTGGCTTGTGTACTTTTATTTACCAATGACTCTTAATAATGATACAAAGAGTTGGAAACTGGCAAGGGTTGCAATTTAAGACAAGTTTTGTCTCATCCTCAAAAAGAAGAAAGAAAAGACATCATGCAGTCCCACGATTCTTCCTTCCAACTCTACCTTACAAACGTCGAACAAAAGACCATTTTCAATCAGTTTTTTCTTGTAATTCCTTTATTTTCAGTCTCAACACTTTTTCTTTATTAATTGTAGAATCGAACTTGTTTTGTAGCTTTACAATTTCTCCTCGCATAACTATTTTACAAGTATCCCATGAGCATCTAGCTTCATTCATCTTTTGTTGTAATTTATCAATCATATTGTTGCATTCCTTCACTTTATTTTCCAACTCATCTTCTTCCTTCTCATGATTTTCACTCTATATTCTTAATCGAATAAACTCATTCTTTAGAACTGCAATGATGCTCTTCATGGTTCCTTTACTTTGGATGAGAAAATTTGACTCACTTTCCCTACTCTCCCTTGGTGTCACTATGCCTTATATTTCAGCCGTATGATATTGGTTACAATGGTTAGTGTGATCAGATTAGTGTGAAGTATGGCTTCTATTTGGCTTTTACTAGGCCATATATTTACCATCTAAGTTTTATTAACCCAAACACCCTGGTAGGTGAATTTCAGATCACTAATTGATTGTAAAAGAACCAATGTGATGCTTCCTACCAATGCTTGCCTTCCTCCCCTCAGTCACAATGTAGAACACAGGAGCATTACACTTATACACTATAAATGTTATTATCTGCCTTAAAATAGTGGGGAATGCAAATTCCTCTTCTCCTTTCCCAAAGGAAAAAATATTTACAATCCATAATTCATGGATAGGCAGTACAAATATGTTCTTATTAAGTTCAATGCTACACATATAATGCAGAATAGTATAAACTTCGTATGTAAATCCAACCTGGATACACTTTATTTATTGCACAAATCAAACAACTCTAAATTAATCTTTAATTTATTAAATCAATAGTTCTCCAATTTTCTTACTAATTATTGCCCCTGCATCACAGTTGAAGCTGTGCAAGCCAACGTTTCTAATATAAAGCAAAAAGGTCAATGTTTCTAAATTAAAGTTGTGGATGATTAGAAGCTAATAGAATGGAGGTAATACTTTTTTTAAATTGTATCTTTGTGTTTCTTTGTAAGGATCATTCATGGCCTTACAAGAGAGAGGCCAAGGATGAGAATACAATTGAGAAGTAGAACCAATAACGAAGACCTATACTTAGTTTATGAATTAATCATCAGGAAGTTGGAGGCAGAGATGCATTTGGGGAATTACAATGAAAGGCTGAGAGTGAGTCTGAAATGAACATATATGTTTTTCATGATGATGTCAATACAAAAAGGGGCTATTTTAGGAAGAGGTTAAAATACTCCAAGATGTTATGGTAAATTGATGTTGTATTAAACAAAGGAGATGAAAGCTCCTTATATAGATTTACAAAGATGATGTTTCTAAAAGAAACAATCATGATCTAAAGATGAAAATAGAAACTACCTAATAAACTAACTACTAACTAAGATGACCATTAAAGAAACATTACAATATTCTTATACCCTCCCTTAATGGTTATAGTCTAACTACCCTGCAGAAGATTGTACATGTCTTGTGGTCATAAACTCTTCAAAACATTCTGTTGTTGTTGAGACCCTCCCTGTATCTGCAAAATGTCAATGACCAAGAGTAGCCAAAATCCATCCAAGAAAAATAGAGAGCGATGCCCCTTTCTTTAGAATGCTTTGCAACAAGAGACAAGAGTACATATTGATTCTGCCACTCAGATGAGTTTGCCACAAACCCTCCCAGAATCTACAAAACTTCTGACCAGAAATCATCACAAAACGTCCAACCTGATGTTGGATAACAGAGCTTATCCCTCCCTACAGCTAGAGACACACACCGAGAACAATTGCCACGATTTTGAGGAAAAATCGGCAAGCCCTCCAAATTTTTGCAGAAGAGCACAACGCCCCAAAATAATTGCCAAACCCAAGATTACTAATCATCGTTTTTTTTCGGAAAAAACAGTGAAAACCCACAAAGGAATCCCACACAACTTTGCGAATTACAGAATCCAAAAACGATTTTTGAGGATAAAATCAAAAAACCAAACAGATAGATGAC
Organism: Thuja plicata; assembly: GCA_018584345.1. Taxonomy (NCBI): domain Eukaryota; kingdom Viridiplantae; phylum Streptophyta; class Pinopsida; order Cupressales; family Cupressaceae; genus Thuja; species Thuja plicata. The sequence goes on from MU223742.1 coordinate 3,512,928, forward strand.
ACAAAATCCAAGACATGGATCAGCATATCAAACATCGTTTTTAAGGAAAAAACGGTAAAGCCTTTCTAGAAACCAAAGAGCCCTCCTTGACAGGAGCAAACCCTTAATTTTTGAGGAAAAAATTATAAACCCTAAGTATTTTTTTTCAAGGGACAAAATTATTAAAACCCACCAGAAATTTTTTGAATAGAAAAATTTATGAAAACCCATCAAAAATTTTTGAAGGGAAAAAATTGTGAAAACCCAACAAAAATGTTTTAAGGGAAAAAATTATGAATACCCATCAGTTAAACCTTCATGCGGCAAAACATGAGACTTTGCATGGTAAACAACATATGCAAAAAACATGCAAGTACATGCAACCTTCAAAAATCTGCGACTTTTGCTCAATCCAGAAAATCACGTGGTTAAAAACCTCAACCAGGCTCGCGATTTTCAGCTGAAATCTTCGAAGATGAACCACAAAATTTTCATAAAATACCTCCAACGATTTTTATTTTAAAAAAATCAAAAAACAAATTTCTAGAAAAAAATTCCAGATTAGAAGAGGATCGTATTTTTCTTAAAAAAATCGTCAAATTTTATGAGATCCCATCGACTCGCTTTGATGCCATGTTATGGTAAATCGATGTTGTATTAACCAGAGGAGATGAAAGCTCCTTATATAGATTTACAAAGACGATGTTTCTAAAAGAAACAATCGTGATCTAAAGATGAAAATAGAAACTACCTAATAAACTAACAACTAACTAAGATGACCATTAAAGAAACATTACAATATTATTATACAAGAAGCCTCCCAAAAAGTTTGTTATTTACAATCATGATGACAACAACGAGTTGCATGAAGAAATGGTCAAGATACTGCAAGAAGCCTCTAGAAATTGCCCAGAAGAAAATATGCCAAATGAAGGCACTCTCTAAATTACACAAACTGTTACCATAAGATTTGAGGTGAGAATTTGAGAATTTTCTTAAGTTAACGACTTCTCTACTTCAACTTCCCTACAAGAAAAAGAAGGAATTAATGCATTCTTATAGACCTGGCCTTATTAAAATCGTGAACAAGCAACTGATAGGTTGCCAGTGTTTTACTGAATAGAATTTGGGTCCATACTTACTATCATTGTCACCTAAGATTTTTCCAAGTATGGTAATCTATATCAACCAACATTTTCTCAAGGCTAGATTTTCTTAGTTGTATTTGGATTCAATACATATTTTAGATGGTAGAGTTTGATGAGATTATACAGTGGATAAATGTGGATAGACTCAATTTTGTGAATTTTTTGTAGAAAATATTTAAAGACTGTTAAAATTGACAAGTCAAAAGAGAGCAGATGATGGAATGCTCTACCTTTGCTAATATTTTGAGGAGGTGATGCATTGGCTATCATAACCTGTATTGTTAAAAAGGCAGTTCAACTTTTTTTAATCAACGCAAATAGCTACCAGATTGTCTCCATTTTATGTTTTCTTGTTGTGTTCTTTTGGAACTCAAGTTTATCTTCCATACAATTCTGCAACATCAATATAGATGTGTATTTATGATCAATATTTTATATTTTATATGATCAAGATAAAGTATTGTAGTACGCATATAATTAAATAAAATAATTAGTCATATGAGTTTCATTGTGATTGTTTATTTGGTCAACCATTGTGCCTTTTCCCTCAATGATGATATATCCATTGGTTGTTCACAATAGATTGGTGGATCTCCACTGATAACTAGTGTATGTCATGATGCAAATAGTCAGAACAATATTGGAAATTGTTTCACAAATTTTCATTGTTTTTAAGGTTTTGTTTTTGTCAATTGATGAAATGCTGTTACCAAATTGTGCATACTATGTCATTTGTCTGACTGTTAATTTCATCCTGTTCCAAGTTTAGTGTTTAGTATTTCAAAACCTACATTTCTAGCAGTGTTGCTGTAACAAATTCTGTTGGTTCTAAGTGAAAGATTAGTTCCATTGACCACCATGAACATTACCTGTCCATCTTGTTTGTAGGGTAGGGTTTCCATTGATGTTGTTGCATTAAAAAATGGAAATTAAAAATAGATAGATGGGTAACGCAATAGAAATTGATGGGTATCATAACATGGTTTGTAAATGTAACAGTTGAGCATCACATTGCAGTGATCCTTTCTTTCATAGACCTTCAATTTTTTTTATTAGAATGTTTCCATTGCTTTATGATTTATCTTTACCCCGCAAGCTAGCATGATTGTTCTTCTAATACCATTTGTAATGTCCCTTTCTAGGATATTTCTGATTTTTTCCCTCAAACAATAATTCCAACCAAAATTGAAAACTGCTTTATGTATATAAACATAATTTGATCTAAACTGATGAAATTCTATTATGATACAGATATTTAGATTTATAACTTTGCAATGATTCTGAAAATAATACTTATCTAGATTTTCTGCAATAATTGTCCTCCAAACTGTGATGATAATGGCTTTGTCAAATATTACGAATTTATTATAATATTCAGATTAATAATTCATGGCATAATTCTGAAAATCAATTGTATCTTGAAATCTTTGGAAACGCTTTCAAATCTGCTGAAGCAGAATTTTTCATCCCTAACTCAGTAATGGAAAAACCAAGGGTTTTCGTCCTTAACTTGCCAAGAGTGTTTAATGGCTTTCTTACTTAACACTCTTAGTTTACCCTTGGAGGGTTTTTGTTCTTCAAGGCTTACCAAGGTTTGGGTTTTCGTCAAAACTTGATAAGGAGAAATCAGTTGCAATAAGTCTCTTTATAAACTTGGGAGGGGTTTTGTCCTCTTTATTTGCAAATCCTCAAAGTCAAGGCTGATTCTTTGATTGAATGATTGTTTGGTCTTTGTGCTTAATAGCTAAATTATCTGTTTGCTTGATTCCAAGATGCATTGCTGATTGATGGTATGCTTGTAATAGAGCTGATTTCCCCTTTATATCCATTTCTTGAAGGAGTCACCGCCCTTCATAAGAAACAAGTCACCACCCTTCATAAGAAACAAGTCACCATCCTTCATTACTGCCTTTTGAGATGAGTTATTTATTTCCAAATTGATTGATCGATTATTAGCTTCCTTCATTGATTGGTTATTGATTATGTATTCATTATCTCTTCCCAAGGAAATGATCTCTAAAATATACCTTAATGGTGAAAGAGTCGCCACCTTTCACCTCTGTGCTTTTGGAAGGGTTACAATCCTTCATCTCTAATCGTTGCCAATGATAATTTCTTAATGTAAATTAAATCAAATTCCTTTATAGAATTGCTAGCATCTATGCGCCACCTATTAAATCACCTAGGTTACAATTTTAAGGGTGGTAATCATGTATTTTATAAAGGCTTCAATCTGGGTCTTGGTGGGGGCATGACACCATTTTTATGACTCCTCAAGTATCTGCTCTAGTCTAAAGATCCACTTAAAAGTTACTCATGGACATTTAACTTCTTATTCTAATTCTTAGGTGACTACAAAGTTTTTATATTTAAATTTATCAATGAATGGCGAAAATAAAATAAAAATTAAATTCTCTTATTGACAATAACAGATTGGCCTTATATGTTTTGACAATACATTTGAGCCATTCTAAACAAATATATAAAGCAGCCACATGTTAAATCGTGCCCAGTGAAACCAAACACCCCATTCATCAGATTAAGTCTTTATTATCCTCATTTAAAATCAAGTCAAAATGCACATACGAATGTCAATGTTGAAATATTCAAATTGTCTTTAGAACCATGAATAACCATGCTAAGAAAATACTTCTAGTGTTTAAAAGGAGAAAAAGATTTTTGCTAGATTTATATACCAATAATCTAATTTACCAGTTTGGGTATAAGTAATAGTAAATACAACTAAAATTCACTGGTACAGCCCAAAACAATTTATGTAGATTCGGGTATGGGCATGCACACACACACACACACACACACATATGCTTACACACAAACACACATACACACACATGTATTAAAAATTTTAAAGTTTTATAATATAAAACAATAATACTCGTAATTTGCAAAAATGAAAATACTCATAAGTTCATAGTTCAATGATTTGTCAAATGTCAACACACAGAAAATTAAAATCAATATTTAATAATCTTCATATTGATCTTCATCAAAAGCATCAAAATTGAACATTTGGTTAATTTCACTTGAACCACAATGAGTTACAATGGCACTTTCACTACCCATGTATTGTACAAGCTACCTAATCTTCTGTGCAACAATAGCAATTAAGTCAACACACTCAAGAGTTAGATCCCAATTCCTCATCACCCCCTAATTGTAATTAAGTTTCTTAAAGTCCTAGAAACAACACAAACCTTCATGACATGTGTCATTTTCACAATTTTATCACTTAAGGGAAAAATTATGTACATCGATATTTTTTATTTATAAAAATGTTCCCAAAAAACCTTTATTTCTGTCTTTTTTGGACAGCCCTTGGATTCCGCTAGGTTCTCGCAAGGTCCCTACCCAAGACAAAACACCCTAGGTGAACCCATGGGGTAACCCTAACTCTACACATGGATACACATGGGTTTTTAAAGGAACCTAATAACTTACGGTATATATACCCTAAGTTATCAGGTCCCTCTAAAAACCCTCAGGTATCCATACTTCAAAAAATTGTCCATAACTCACCAGGCAACACTCGCACACAATAATTGGCGGAGAGTCACTCACAAAATTACTTGGCACCGTCTTTTCGTATAAACTTCCACCAATTCATACCAAAAACTCATCGAAAGTAAAATATTGTTTGAAAGCTCACTGGACTTGATAGGCAATCTGCGAAAGTATTAATGTTTTAAAAGTTTTTCAAGGAATCCCCTATGCAATATAGAGGATAATCACAACGCTCGACCTAGTGCATGATGGCACAGGTTTTTTATTCAAAAAAAATGTTCCTTTGAATATCCCCTTTATATAATTTGACATATACAATCGATGTACTACTAAAAACATATTCAAACTGTCAAATATATTCTAAATATACACTTTATTTGTATATTATTTATTTAAAATATATAATATACATTTTGAATATACAATATAATTATATAATGTTAATAGTATTTTTAAGTTCTTGATTTTTTCAAAAATGCAGATTTAGTTTTACATGTATTTATATTGAAAATGTGAAGTTCTCTGATAATATGCATTATGTTTTCGTTAGAAAGTTTAAAATCTTGAAAAATATCTTTCTTTATTTCAAATTAAATCCAAGGTTGTCGGGGGACGTTTCCCTGACCCTTTTTTATGCATCCCCTTTCCAAGACGTCCCGAGGACAGGGGGCAGGGGTAGAGGATGTAATCTGGAAAATAGTAGAAAACATCCTGGAAACGCTGGGGCAACAATGATTCTCAGAGAAGACGTCCCCCTTTTCCCAACACATTTAAAAAAACAAACTCAACCGCTTTAATTTTTTTTTTCCTTTTTGTGGGCCCCCACACCTCAACAATTGTGCATTTATGTTTGATAAATTTCATACACTCAGAACTTGGCATTGTGTAAAAAAGTGGTTGCAGGTCTACAACATTGGACTTTTCACTGATATGAAGGGTAAACAGGTATGAATCATAATAGCCAGAAACACTCAGAAATATAAACAACTTGGTAATCAATTTCACAAACACCCAGAACCTGGTAGTGCACAAAGAAGTGGTTGTAGGTCATAATAGCAATAGAATACTATCAAAATATCCTCCAATCAGAAAGAAAGAATGAACAACTTGCAAACAAGTGCTAGAAAAATCAATGTCAAGTCTAGAAACCACTGTGCAAAGCTCAAACAATGGTAAATTAGATTATTGGTATATAATTCTAGCAAAACTTTTTTTCTCCTTTTAAACACTTAAAGTATTTTCTTAGCATGGTTATTCATGGTTCTAAAGACAATTTGAATATTTCAACATTGACATTTACATGTGCATTTTGACTTGAATTATCTATGGAAAAGCCAACTCCAACTTTCAATAATATTCAGGACTTGGACCAACTGACAAGGATCAAACAAACCCTTCTGCACTTTGGGCCTTGCAAAACCCGAGAGGGTGATCCCTTAATGCCTTTACAAACACCATACCATACATGTAAAAGACATTAAAGAAAGCAGATAATCTCATATGAAGGCTCAACAAAAAGGGAGAATACTATGAAATGGCTAATTCCCAGTGATCCTCTACCAATTGGCGCATGAGATGGTAACAACATATAACATCAATACATAAATGTAAAGATTCTGCGTGATTTAACAATTTTATAGCAAGTTGCAGGTAAAAATGAACACAATACTGACAGTAAAACAACTACAAGCTATGATCAGTGCCTTATTCCATTGGGGACTAGAATTCATGAGACATAAACTGAAATATAACAGACTTTGACTATAGCATAAGATCTAGGATAATATTGCCTTACAATACATCCCATCAACAATCCCAACCCAAACTACTTATTAGAATCTTTGCAAAAGCCCTACCAATCAGTTATTCTATTCAAGCATTTAATTGCCCCATTAGATCAAAGCATGAACGAGAAGTTACACACCACAACAGTGCACTAAATAAAAAAAATCCTTGATTCATTTCATCCAAAATATAGTAAAATGTACACTGGAGAAATGGATCTGAGATACATTTCTGTTAAACTCTATTGCTATTTCTGTCATAAGACAAAATACAATTTCAATCATTCCAAACCCTACCTAAAACTTAACATTGAACATTCATCTATTTGCTCTATAATCAGATTTACAACATTTTCACTTTCACCTAGACTTGTTACCGGAACCATCAAGAATTTGGAACCCCTTTCTCTTAGCCTTGAATTCCCTTTTATAGAAACAAGGGAGCAAACAAGCTTCGGGCTAGAGAAAACGCCTGTCACCTAATCCATTGGACCGCTTGATTCTTGTTACAAAAGATCTTAACTCTTATTCCCTAACCTTATCTGTTACTTCCTAAAAAAGTTTGTTACCTTCTAACCATTTCAAGCGCATAACTGCTAGCCCATGTGGAAGTCAGAGTGTCTCCCAACAAAAATAACATATTCTAGAGCCGTGCTGACATCGCTTTTATACTGATATTGATACAAAGAGGGCCAGGATGCAAGATTCTCATAATCTCCTTCAACAGATTCCGGAGGACTCTAAAACCTGTTCCTACTGGAACACACATGATTCTGAGGTCTCCTCGTCTTCTTCTTCATCCTATCTCACTTTGTAATGCCACCACTGGGATGTATATGAGCGTTAGCCTTCTAGATTTAGAGTCTGCCACTCCTTTCAACTTTAAATATCCTTGTGGCTATGATCCTCCATTTAAATATCCCTCTGGCTATTTATGCATTCGGCCCCTGTATTTCATCCCAATATTTTTCTTGCAAGTGTATCCATAAATCCTCTGCATTCTCTACAACATCCATTTTTGCTAACATTTGGATAATCTACACTCTTGAGAAGTGTCACTTATAACCTTCAATTTATGCATACACTTCTTGGGATTGCACATGGTAGTATTCTTCGAAGGCCAGGTAAGTTGTTGGCGTACAGCAGTAACCCTACAGAATTTCCTTTAGCAATCTCAAAACCCATTATCATTCTTCTGTGAGCATAAAGATTTTCTGAAATTTCCGGCTAAAAGTGATTCTTAGACTGCTATGCATGTCATGTCAAATGACTTTTTATGGATACCCTTTCGCATTTCTATTCACATCCCTGCAAACCTATTTGGTACTGAGTATTTAAATCCCGTGAAGTCGCAACAACTTGCAGACTTATATCTCTAATCCTTGATCTGTATCCCGCAACCTCTATGCTTCATTCAATCAAATTGCCTTTTACTGTATAGAAGGTTGAAACAATGTGTCATATCCTTATGTAGCAAGTTTGAAATCTAGCCGTAGATCCTCTCCACGTTGGTGTATCGAACGATTTTCTTTAGTCAATCTGACAATGACTTCTGACTTGGCAAATGTGCCCATCAAACAACCAATAAAAATTACCCAAGTCACCACCTCATCATCTGGCCGACCAAGGACACATGTCAAGATCTCGCGATACCGCAGTCCTTAAGTTCCTTACATCTTTGATCGCGGGATCACGACTGTTGTCAGATCTGCTCGAATCTTACCCTGCCACTGTGTAAGCCATTTAACCCTTTCCATTAACCGTTGAGCACCTTTTCCTACAGTTTAAAAGATCTTTGTCCATTTTGAGCACGTGGAGAAAAATGGGACTTTAAGTAGTTCGACAGATAACCCAATGCAATCAGCATAAAATATCAAAACATTTCAATAGTTCCCTTGGGCACATAGAGGGTGACAGATGGAAGCCTCCCGTTATGCCGCAGTTAACAAAATCTTCAGGCAGACGTCATCACGACATTGCGGGGACTAATGAAAACACGACACGTAGCACATCGCCAGTAAAGTAAAGGGGACCTGCCTAGCATGAAGACCATACCCTTAACTTGCTCACTTATAAAATATGACCACAGGCACATTTAACTTAGGAAAATAAAACGAAGGGAGATAACATAAAAGGCCGACCCGACATAAAAGATAAAACATTAGGATAACAACGATGGCCCCTCTTCATGACATAACAACCCTTTGTCTTACGAACCAAAAAGTAACGACAAATTAGAACAAACCTAGGGTTTAGCTTAAAAGACTTTGCACTTAAATAAAACCCTAAACCAAGACAAAGAGCATAAACAAAAGGATATGACCAAAATCCACAAAGGCAATCAAATTTTTTTGCACTGCACTTTGAAGCACTACCAATGGCTCTAGTTGGGGACGCTCATTCCCTGGAATAAGGTGAGAACATCAGAATCTAAGGTGAAGCAGGCCACCTACAAAGAAGACCAAAATGAAACTGCCTAGGCAAGACAATTCAACTGAAAAGGAAACTACCCTATCTATGTACAAAACCTATTCTATTGTTCATGGATAAAAGACTACTTCAAGAGAAGTAGGGTTTCAAGAACTGTCCATGAACTAGCAGTTAAAGAATGTCACCAGTTATTTCTTGGGTAAAATAGGAATCCTCTCCCCACTTGTTGTAGGTCTATGGGTGAGCAGATTGAATACTTCATCCGTTGGGCAACAGAGTCTTATTCAAAACAAAATTGAACCTCATTTGATGGCCCAAAGCCACGAAATGAAAAGGATTATCAATGTTTACCACTGTAAAAAACCAGCCTATTGAAAGACTTGATTTCCTTCAACCCATACTTACTTCCACTGTACCATTGTTGCATGTACAACCCTCTTCTTACAAGTAGAAGCAAGTGATTACCATTGAAATCAACTTGATTATAAAAGCTTCTACTAACACCTCTCATGGTATTTTTAAGCATACCATTTCCGGTGTGTTCTCTATCATTTTGTATTGTATGATCGAACATAAACTGAGAATTTTCATCATCGCATAACACAAAATAACAATTCCTGCTCTTCATCTTATTTTCCTGTTTCATCAAGGTATCTCCCAACTGAATTAGAAACAAAAAATATTCATACTCTTCCAAGTAGCTTGCAGCATGACTCTTGCTTTTCTACAACATCTATTTCAAATGTGAAACATTTATAAGCAATGTCTTGGAGGTGCTCATCAGTGTGATTCTTTATTCTCTTAAGGCCACATTCTAACACTATTTCAAATGCATCATGAGGGTTTTCAACAAAGAGCAGATTATCACTGCACCAATAAAGATCATCATTAATACTAACTGATGAAAATGGAAGCTCATCAAATAAGGGGTTTTGCCAAACATTAATTTATGATGCAAACATATTTGTCCCCTCCATGCATAACTTTGAATTTTCATCAACATCACTATACTCTGAAACATCACAATCAATGTCGCCATCATAAGCATAATCACAATCAACCATGAACTGACAACAACCAGAATTGTCCTTCATTTCATCTGCTGATTGATCAGCACACATACTTGAACTCTCTGCCATACCCACATAATCTGAGATAGTATGGTCGATGGGCTCCTCTAGCTCAATAGCATTATCAACCAAAAATGGTGGCATCTTATTATTCAAGTTCTCAACATCACTCATAACTAATTCATGTAAAAATGAGCCCTTGTCATCAAAGTCTTGCATATTAGCATTTTCCACATCAGATGTATAATTTTTCAACTCTTCTTTGTACAGGCTACTAGATTCATCTGAACCATAAGACTGCAGCTAGACTCTCCGTGTGACCTCCTTGCCAGAACAACTGATAGTTCAGTTACATGGTGTGGAAATTGAAATTATTTCCATCTCTGTATAAGTTGTGTCATATAGTTTCTCAGTAACCTTCTTTTCACTAATATGAGGAATAACCACCATCTGGGACAAGTTCTCTTCACTCACATTTTTGTTTGAATCATAACTCATAGCATGGTCAGTGTGATCAGCAGGGATGTAAATGCTTTGACATTGATCTTCACTTCTCGACTCACACCTTTCTTCAACATTTGGTGTCTTGGGACAACAAACACTTGCAGATAAATAACCCCTAGGTATTCCATATTTCAAGTTGTTCTCAATGTCCATTGTTGTCATATAAGCCTAATGCAAGGTTTTAGGATCATTATCTCTCAACAAATAGCTCCTTTTCTCATCAAATGCAGCTAGGTAAACAACCAAACACACTGCATCATTTGGCCAGTAGTTTCTAGGAATGTCACCCAATGTTCTTACAAATCTGAGATTGAAAGTAGGAACCAACTCATCTTCTTCCTTTTGAATGTCCATGAATCTTTTTATAACTAAACTTGGATTAACCCTTTCACCAAATTGTTCTATAAAATCTGCACTTAGCTCATCCCATAAAAAGATAGAACATACTAGCAATTATGAAAACCAATCTCTGGCATCTTCCTTCAAAGATTGAACAAAAAGCTTCATGAAAACATCTTCGTGACCTATCTCAAAATGTCCCATCAAATCATAAAACTCCTGTAGATGCTGACATACCGATTCTGAGCTTTTCCCATTGAACTTTGGTAAATGTTTCTTAACCTTAGTAGGAACAGGGTTTGGGAAACCTCGAATATCATTAAAACTTAATGGTTTATATCTTTCAGCAGAGAACATTTTGTAATGACTTGACAGGGGTTGCATATTTTGCATATTGACATTTGATACCTCATCGGGATGTACAAGAAAATGATACATCTTCTTATACCTCTTATAAATTACAAACATCAACTTTACAGTTGATCACTCATTTCCCTACTTCTTGAAAAACTCAAACGTACTTCATTAACTTAATACACAAACTTAAAATCATACCTCAGAAGTGTGTAAAATAATTACTACCATTCCCTTTCTTAGTGCTTAGCTCACTTAATAGGGAAACATTTTCTACAAATGACTTTCATGGAAATGCATTTGACCCATGAAAATTAAAATACCTGCATCTTATACTTTCAAATTTGTTCAAAAAACAACATAAGCATTGCAACACCTCCTTATCCAACAATATGATATCATATGAATTCCTTCCTCAAACTTGTCAAGGGTACTTCATCACAAGAGATCAAATCTGCTTCATCTCTACTGCAAATCCTTTGGTTCTTCTCAAATAATGCACATTTGCGTAGAGATCGCAGAGTCGCCACTCACAATTTGTGAGGTATTACGAAATAATCATGAAATATGGACAAATCTAGACAAGACTTACATTAAAAGATGAATTACAATAGATTCGCTGGCAACATTTATAAAAATTGACTCACTTGACAAGGAGATTGAACTTTTCATAACAAGCTCATGACTCTACAAGGCAAAATGATCTTCAACAATGTTTTCCCCAGTAGAGTCGCCATTTTGTTGGTGACTCGGACAGGCTAACCAAACTGGGTACAATTGGACAGATAATACCAAAGCCTTCATGATAGATGAAACATACGAATGTCAATGTTGAAACTTGAAATATTCAAATTAACTTTGGAACCATAAATAACCATGCTAAGAAAATACTTCAAGTGTTTAAAAGGAGAAAAAGATCTTTGCTAGATTTATATACCAATAATCAAATTTACTAGTTTGGGTATAAGTATTAGAACTAAAATTCACTGGTACAGCCCAAAACAATTTATGTAGATTCGGGTATGGGAATGCACACACACACACACACATACATATATATACTTACACACAAACACACATACACACACATGTATTAAAAATTTTAAAGTTTTATAATATGAAAGAATGATACTCATAATTTGCAAAAATGAAAATACTCATAAGTTCATAGTTCAATGATTTGTCAAATGTCAATACAAGAAAAATTACAATCAATATTTAATAATCTTCATATTGATCTTCATCAAAAGCATCAAAATTGAACATTTGATTAATTTCACTTGAACCACAATGAGTTACAATGCCACTTTCACTACCCATGTATTGTACAAGCTACCTCATCTTCTGTGCAACAATGACAATTAAGTCAACACACTCAAGAGTTAGATCCCAATTCCTCATCACCCCCTAATTGTAATTAAGTTTCTTAAAGCCTTTGAAACGACACAAACCTTCATGACATGTGTCATTTTCACAATTTTATCACTTAAGGGAAAAATTATGTACATCGATATTTTTTATTTATAAAAATGTTCCCTTGGATTCCCCTAGGTTCTCGCAAGGTCCCTACCCAAGACACAACACCCTAGGAAAACCCAGGGGGTAACCCTAACTCTACATGCATGGATACACAAGGGTTTTTAAAGGAACCTGATAACTTATGGTATATATACCCTAAGTTATCAGGTCCCTCTAAAAACCCTCAGGTATCCATACTTGAAAAAATTGTCCATAACTCACCAGGCAATACTCGCACACCATAATTGGCAGAGAGTCGTTCACAAAATTACTTAGCACCACCTTTTCCTATAAACTTCCAGCAATTCATACCAAAAACTCATCGAAACTAAAAAATTGTTTGAAAGCTCGCTGGACTTGATAGGCAAATCTGCGGAAGTATTAATGTTTTAAAAGTTTTTCAAGGAACTTTCCAATGCAATAGAGGGGATAATCACAACGCTCGACCTAGTGCATGATGGCACAAGTTTTTTATTCAAAAACATTTTCCTTTGAATATCCCCTCTATATAATTTGACATATACAATCGATGTACTACTAAAAACATATTCAAACTGTCAAATATATTCTAAATATACACTTTATTTGTATATTATTTATTTGTAATATATAATATACATTTAGAATATACAATATAATTATATAATGTTACTAGTACTTCTAAGTTCTTGATTTTTTCAAAAATGGAGATTTAGTTTTACATGTATTTATATTGAAAATGTGAAGTTCTCTAAAAATATGCATTATGTTTTAGTTAGGAAGTTTAAAATCTTGAAAAATGTCTTTCTTTATTTCAAATGAAATCCAAGGTTACTGGGGGACGTTTCCCTGACCCTTTTTGATGCATCCCCATTTCCAATACGTCCTAGAGACAGGGGGAGGGGTTGGGGATGTAATCTGGAAAATAGTAGAAAACATCCCAGAAACGCGGGGGCAACAATGATTCTCAGAGAGGACGTCCCCCTTTTCCCAGCACATTTTAAAAAAAAACTCAATTGCTTTAAATTCTTTTTCTTTTTGTGGGCCCCCACACCTCAACAATAGTGCATTTGTGTTTGATAAATTTCATACACTCAAAACTTGGTATTGTGTAAAAAAGTGGTTGCAGATCTGCTACATTGGACTTTTCACTGATATGAAGGGTAAACAGGTATGAATCATAGCCAAAAACACTCAGAAATATGAACAACAGCTTGGTAATCAATTTCACAAACACCCAGAACCTGGTAGTGCATAAAGAAGTGGTTGTAGGTCATATAGCAATAGAATACTATCAAAATATCCTCCAATCAGAAAGAAAGAACGAACAACTTGCAAACAAGTGCTGGAAAAATCAATGTCAAGTCTAGAAACCACTGTGCAAAGCTCCAACATAATTGCAGGTCTGATATTCAACTGATTGCTGTTCAAAACATATACAAAATTCATCAAACACCTTCCCGAAACATCAAGAACACCTCCCTACATTACCCAGCAGCAACATATACCACCAGCACCACCAATAGCAACCAAGGGACCAAGAAATGCAAGAAATCGTACACAGAAGATCACACCAAGTCTGCAAGAGGTATGGCTTGTATTGGGTTGTACTTTTCAGGCTGGAAACCACTCATACTCATCCAAACTCATGTGCTTAGGTTGGAAATGAACATCAATGGGAACGGCTAGTGTAGATTAATCAATACTATCAATATGGGTGGCCAAACAAGGGTATGAATTAAACACAAATGTTATATGTTAAGGTTCTATAATGCATATAGACATGCTTTATCCATGTTTTCGTATGAATATAATGTATATATGCATATTTTATCCATGTTTTCATATGAATATTTAAAACTTCCCTACATGTTTTAAATTTTCCTTATATTTTATATAGCCTTCCCCAAAATTGGCAAAAAAAATTGTTGTCCCAGAAACACATCCCCCTGTCCCTTGTCATCCCCATCCCGGAAACTCGGGGTAAAGTAGATTAAATCACAAATTTATGTTAAAGTTCCCTATATGTTGTATTAATGTAATAATATGTGTTATTGAAGAATATTTTTAAAAAATAAGTATCTTCAAGTGTTCGATAAATTTGCAGTATAATTGCCGAGTATTGAGCTTTCAAAAATATGGGAATCCGGGTCGTTAAAATTATATGTTAGTTGGTAGATAACTATTCTAAAGGGGGGTGGGGTTAAAGCAGAGTTACAGGACTCTACGAGTCCATGCTAGACTCTGCGAGTCCCGAGGCGAGCAGGGTCTCCAGAGTCTAACTGACTCTGGACTCGGACTCACCCAAGTCTAGCAGAGTCCAATCGGACTCGCCGAGTCCGTGGACTCTCTGGACTCGCCGAATCCCGAGCCCAGGACTCTGTTGCGGCAGCAGTCTTAAAAAGTGTAAAATAAAACATTTTTTATTTATTTTTGTTTTCTTTTTTCGGTTTATATTCCATGGATCTGTATCTTATCGCA
>MU223742.1:3530001-3540256 GCA_018584345.1 Thuja plicata
GTTTTACATATCACCTAACATGTGATATGAGGAATCACCTAACATGTGATACCTGATTTTATATATTACCTTAGATCGTAATATAAGGAATCACCTTAGATCGTGATACCTAGTTTTCACATCACCTCAGATCGTGATATGAGAAATCACCTTAGAACATGATACCTGATTTTCACATCACCTCAGATCGTGATACAAGGATATAGTAATTAGAGAACATTACATTCCCCTTACATATAACCCTATTATGGTATGTGCACTGACATATCAAAATGTCTACTATAACGAATCTCCATATGAGGAATCACCTTAGATTGTGATACCTGATTTTCATATCACCTTAGATCATGATACAAGGATATAGTAATTAGAGAACATTACATTCCCCTTACATATAACCCTATTATGGCATGTTCACTGACATATTAAAATGTCTACCATAACGAATCTACATTACAAGATCATCACCTTGTAACATCAAATACAAGTGTTCATTGTCTAAGAAGTCGTCACCTCTCAGAAATGTACACAGGATGGGTGGACCCATAAAGTCATGGAGTCACACACATGACATCCACCTTGACTCATCTCAATGAGTAGATCCACCATGGCTCATCCCAGAGGGTGGAAACAAGGGCTTTCACCTTAGACTTCTCTCTCAAAGAGAAGAATGCAATAACATACAAAATAATAGATCACAGATGTTGAAACTCATTTTCATCTAAGGCTTCATTCTCCAACATACCAAGTTTATCTCGAAAGTATACAACCTTCTCTCTAGCAAGAGACTTGGTGAGAATATCAACCATTTGTTTTGTAGTGATAATGTACCTTGAATAGCATACTTATGCACTATATCTCTTTGTGATGACCCCCTGTTTAGCAGGTCTTTGAAGTAGCTTGGTCAGCTCATCATCGTGACCCTCGTGAGCTGATGCCTGGGTTTTAGGGTCCCAGTTGGCAGATTTACTATTTTTAGTAAGTCAGTTCGGTCAGTTTCCCTTTCTGGCAGGGCAGTATCGGCAGTGATCAGTTTCCAGACAATGCTCAGTCTGTTCAATTCCTTGGTTGGGGACTTACTATTTATAGTAAGTCTATTTTCGGCAGTTGATAATTTTGGCAATACAGTGGATGACTCCGTCAGTCTGGCAGATTTAGCAGTGGATGTAGGTTTTATCACTGGAGTGCATATTGATTAATTAATTAATATTAACTAATAACGATATGTTATTAATTAATAATAAAGTTATATTATTATAATGATTTGGAAGTTGCTATTCCGGAGACTGGTTAACTATATATCCTTTTGGGAAACTATTGCGTCCGAAGAGTTATAAATACGGAGGCGTTCTTAATGTTGAGCATCGAATATTAATTATTTGTTCTTGGGAATTGTTCCTACTTATCTGAGCCCTAGCTGAAGGGTCAAATTAGTTGACTGAAGACTGATTCTTCTTCATCTAATCATCAATCGATTGTTGTTGTATAATCGATTGTATCTTCATCGTGCTGTTGTATACGATTGGAGCGATTCTGAATTTCTGGAAGTTTGAATGCACACTGAGGGTGCGGGTTCTTTCTTTGAGGTTACAGATTTGCATTGTAATCAAATTAAGCAGAAGTAAGAGGTTCTGCATTGCTGGACGTGGATGGTGTGAAGTGAAATCGATTCATACTTCTAATGCCATTGGGAGTCTTTGGTGCATATGTCGTAAGGCACATTGCTGATAGCACCAAGCCGTGGTTGCTGGAAAGCACGGGCTCCATTCAAGAGCCGCGTGACTACTTGCCGCGATTGCAGAGGGGTTGGGGGCGGGCTAGAAACCGGCGTGACCAGCATAGGAGGTAATCCGTAGGCGGGTTAGGAGTCCAGCAACGTGGCTAAGTACTGCATTCGCATGGGAGGCTGCAGACTCCTATTTTGATTGCTGCGCCAGCCGGATGGCTTGATCCTCCAACGCATGGGCACATGGGTGTGCAGCGGCAGCAGTAAAATCCAACATGAGCATCAACCACGAAGGTTCCCAGGTTTAAATTAACGTTTCCTTTGCATTTCCTTACGAATCACATAAATAACATTGACAGGAGCAGATTGTTTGTAGCTTGTGCTCGAGCGTTTACACTTTAATGTATATGGTGTAACATGATTGAAAACATTTAAATTCAAGAGGTGTCGAATTCAAGAACTTAGCAAATTTGGCAAAGTGAATTATATTTCCAGAGTTTCGAAACAAAGAAGTATGATTATTTAAATGTAAAGATTTCCATATATGAAAAGTGGTGATTATTAAGGCGAAAGAAATTATATATATATATATATATACTCTTTCAAATCCACCTGCAAATCGATTGGAGGAATGTCATAATATCAAACAAGCAGTTGAAATTATCGACAAGCCAGGTTAAGCCCAGTGCCAATTTGCCTGCCAACTGTTTGACAAAATGTCAAATATATGATTTGCATGGCAATTGATTAAAATTAGATGTTTTTAAAGATGAGGCCAAATCCGGCTCATTACAGTGGTATCAGAGCTATTTTATTACCATCCTGTGGGGTAGGGAAATATTTATGAATGCAGACTTGCTGTTATATTTAGAGTGATCAGCACTCTCGAGATGGACAGGTACAGGCGGCTTAGCTCCGGAAGTCGGTACAGCAATAAGGAAAATAAAATTAAAATAAATACATTAATGGAGAGTATGGAGAGACTTAGGCTTCATCAGCAGAGGATGGCGGAAAGACTGTCGGATCCTGAGACAGTAGATAGGGCAGCGAGATATATGGTTTCTTCCTTCAGTAGGCCGGCATCGAGATCGCAGGGTAGGAGACTTGAGTTTTCTCTGACAGGTGTCCAAGATGTAGATCCACCAGTATATAATACGACACCTACTCATGGATCTGATGATAGACACTCCACACATAGACAGGTGGACGTGCCAGCACCAGTGGTAATCGGCAATGCTGAGCTTTAGCAGGTTGAGGCTTTCCGAGTAGTTGTTGCAATTAGTGCAGATACAGTTGATACAGTAGTTGCCTCTGATGGTCCAGTTTCTCTCAAGGACGGACTTGTTATCGAAGATGTATATATCAGCTGTCGTAGTGTAGCTCCGGAGTGAGAGGCAACACACCTCTCAAATGGGATAGGCGAGAGCATGGAGCTAACTTGTTGTGGTGTTGATGATCCGGTGATATAGCAGGAGACGACGACTACAGTAGATGTCAGAACTGCACCTGATTGTATTATCGAGTCAGACAGTGACTCCAGTTCAGATTGCCGGTTGGACAGTTATATGGTCAATATTGAGGGAGCTGCTGATAGTGGGAGTACTATAGTATTGGAGGGTATGATAGTGGACTCTGGATCGCCAGAGGAGGAGGATACCACTTTTGAGGACTGCCTTGAGGAGATGGAGTCAGATCGTACGGATCTAGATACCGGCAATCCCGCAATGGAGTTAGTACAGGAGATGCCAGCATTCTCCTGTATCGAGGATTTTAGCATGGAGTCCTCGTGTGATGATAGTAGTGTTGAGTTCGAGACAGTAGACACGGACTCATGCCAGCATGACCCAGATTCATTGGTCAGTATGGAGTCAGATGAGGTTCAGTATGGGACACCTGAGGAGATAGGGCCTATGCTAGCATCTTGGGTCGCTTCGGACACTTCCTAAGTGACTCCTGAGGATGACTCCAGTAGTGAGCCATGTCTGTATCAGACCCTGGAAGAGGACTCTGAGTTCTTGGAGAGTGCAGATGGGTCCCAGGAGTTGGATTACTCAAAGGATACAAAGGATGGGACAACTGATAGGGTTGAGGAGGTAGATTCTATAGAGGCTTCCTCATGTATAGAGGAGTCTGACACAGATGTGTCAGATGGTGGTACTCCGTTTGAGGACGTGAGTTGAGTTGTCAGTTCATAGAGCTCAATTGACAGTACACTGGGGAATACTGTTGCAGAAAGGAGTGTTGGGTACCACTTCTGGTTGCAGTATGGACAGCATGTCAGAGGTGTTGCATAGGAGACCGGCTATTCAGAGTCATCATGTGACTAGTCAGTTGAGAGTCAGTGAGCGGAATATTGTCACTGCATTTGAGCATTTTGATGCTGCATGGCAGCTGCTAGCTATTCACGGATGGGATTCTCCAATGGATGAGGAGCATGGTAGTTGTTACATGTCCCTCACAGAGATTCATTCATTACGGAAGGCTGTCAGGATTTTGAGACAAGATTATTTTCAGTTGGTAGCTGACTGAGATCACCTAGTTGAGTGGGGGAGTACAACTTATGAGGCACTCTTGGATAGAGAGGAGGTGAGTGAGCTTACTCAGGAGCTCATGACGACTTCTGAGGTTTTAGAGAGCACTCAGTTGGCTCTTCGGGAGTCACAGGCTCAGTTAGCTGAGGTGACTGTGGAACTGGAGCAGCTTCAGTCTACACCCGCACCAGATCCAGTGCAGCTACATATTGTGGTGTCTAGTGATCTGATGATGTCCACGGTAGATGTGCGATGTGATGATGTGACTGACACATCGGTCCGAGATATGGGGGAAGTAGGTACAGAGGAGGCGAGTGCATCAGTAGGAACGAACTCTCACGGTGATTTGCTTCCGGCTACGGGAAGCGAATCTATTACCATATTACATACAACTGATGACAGTAGACAGTTGGCAGTGCCACATTTGCAGGAGGATCAGCTGTGGGTTGCAGGGAAGCAGGTTGATGCTTCCACTTATAATTTTTACTGCACAGAGTCATTCTTGGAAAACCTTCTGGAGAGTTCAGAATTTCGTGAGGGATCTTACCGAGCTTCTGAGGGTGTTCTCATCCGGGGAACTGGCGCGATCCGGCGTTTGGTGAGAGAGATTGTAGTTACTTTGACTACGATGCTCCCTCACAGAGATTTTGAGGTTGGGTTTGCTGAGAGGGTCACCCCGGACCCTGCCCAACCGGTTTTGCAGAATTCAAGATTGGAACCATCCTTGGCTTCACGACTGGGGAATGATGAGCCTCTGCCAGAGAGCGGAGCTTTTTACAGGCACTATACAGTGAGGAGCGCTCGTTAGTTTTCATTTGATCCACATGTTGATGAGTTGATGGCACATAGGTGTGGGTTGGCTCCTAGTCCTTATCTGTTTTGGGATGGGTTCTCGTCATCGGCAGTTGATGGGAGTTTTGGCTGCAAGTCAGTAGCAGGTGACTTGCAGAGTTATGGTGACTGCAGGGTTTATACAGTGTGTGGATATCCGGGTCTAGGTACAGCTTTGTTCAGGGGTATTCATACTGTTGTGTAGATGATCTACACACTCAGTTTGGGTCAGTTGGGTGTGCAGGGGGAGTTCAAGGTGTATGTGATCTCAGTCTCCCATACATCTTGGGTTTTGATGATCCTGAAGTTCACTTCTTTCGGGATCCAGGCAGAGACAGATTCAATACAGGAGTTTGGGTAAATGGTTGTTTTGGGTCTCTTTACAGAGTTATCCGATTTGCATTGTGGGTAATGCTACAGGAGCTGACAGTTTATGTCGGGGGCATGGTCTACTTTTTCCTGTGGGATCCAGGTGGATTGTGATGTACATTTGCTTAGGGATTGCTTGGGGACAAGCAATCTTGGGGAGGGCGGACTGTGATGACCCCCTTATAAGCAGGTCTTTGCAGTAGCTTGGTCAGCTCATCATCGTGACCCTCATGAGCTGATGCCTGGGTTTTAGGGTCCCAGTTGGCAGATTTACTATTTTTAGTAAGTCTGAACTTATTATTTTTAGTAAGTCAGTTCGGTCAGTTTCCCTTTCTGGCAGGGCAGTATTGGCAGTGATCAGTTTCCAGACAATGCTCAGTCTGTTCAGTTCCTTGGTTGAGGACTTACAATTTATAGTAAGTCTATTTTCGGCAGTTGCTAATTTTGGCAATACAGTGGACGACTCCATCAGTCTGGCAGGTTCAGCAGTGGATGCAAGTTTTATCACTGGAGTGCATATTGATTAATTAATTAATAACGATATGTTATTAATTAATAATAAAGTTATATTATTATAACACTTTATTATTATAATAATTTGGAAGTTGCTATTCTGGAGACTGGTTAACTGATATATCCTTTTGGGAAACTATGGCGTCCGAAGAGTTATAAATACGGAGGCATTCTTAATGCTGAGCATCGAATATTGCTTATTGAAAATTGTTCTTGGGAATTGTTCCTACTTATCTGAGCCGTAGCTGAAGGGTCAAATTAGTTGACTAAAGACTGATTCTTCTTCATCTAATCATCAATCAATTGTTGTTGTATAATCGATTCTATCTTCATCGTGCTGTTGTATACGATTGGAGAGATTCTGAATTTCTGGAAGTTTGAATGCACACTGAGGGTGCGGGTTCTTTCTTTGAGGTTACAGATTTGCATTGTAATCAAGTTAAGCAGAAGTAAGAGGTTTTGCATTGTTGGACGTGGATGGTGTGAAGTGAAATCGATTCATACTTATAACACCATTGGGAGTCTTTGGTGCATATGTCGTAAGGCACATTACTGATAGCAACAAGCCGTGGTTGTTGGAAAGCACGGGCTCCATTCAAGAGCCGCGTGACTACTTGCCGCGACTGCAGAGGGGCTGAGGACGGGCTGGAAACCGGCGTGACCAGCATAGGACGTAATCCGCAGGCGGGTTAGGAGTCCAGCAGCGTGGCTAAGTACTGCATTCGCATGGGAGGCTGCAGACTCCTATTTTGATTGCTACGCCAACCAGATGGCTTGATCCTCCAACGCATGGGCACATGGGTGTGCAGCGGCAGCAGTAAAATCCAACGTGAGCATCAACCACGAAGGTTCCCAGGTTTAAATTAACATTTCCTTTGCATTTCCTTACGAATCACATAAATAACATTGACAGGAGCAGATTGTTTCTAGCTTGTGCTCGAGCGTTTATACTTTAATGTATATGGTGTAGCATGATTGAAAACATTTAAATTCAAGAGATGTCAAATGAATTATATTTCCAGAGTTTCGAAACAAAGAAGTATGATTATTTAAATGTAAAGATTTCCATATATGAAAAGTTGTGATTATTAAGGCGAAAGAAATTTTATATATATATATATGCTTTCAAATCCATTTGCAAATCGATTGGAGAAATGTCATAATATCAAACAAGCAGTTGAAATTATCTACAAGCCAAGTTAAGCCCAGTGCCAGTTTGCCTGCCAATTGTTTGACAAAATGTCAAATATATGATTTGCATGGCAATTGATTAAAATTAGATATTTTTAAAGATGAGGCCAAATCCGGCTCATTACACTCTTATATAGTTTGCATCACTCTTGGTGAACCCCAAGTTATGGAGGAGTTAGCATAAAGGCATTTCAGCTAGTACACATGGGACTCAATCTCATGATCATAGTCCTCTGACTGCAAAAACCATCTTTATTGTTGACTCCCTCTAAACCAATATGACCAAATTCCTTGGAAATCAAAATGAATCAGATCCTTTGGATGCTCCCTTTTAAATTTTAAGGTCTTGCAACGACCTCCTGACCTCCTCGTCCAAGGTTGCTTTTAGATGAACTATCAAAAAACTCTCTGAATCTAATATCAACCTTCTGCCAGCAAGTCGTTCCTTTGTTCTTTGGTATGGAACTACATCATTTGAATCATAATCCTTTGGCTTTTTATAGAGACTATCATCATGAAATATATCTTGCTTCAAGAGACTCATCATCTGGCATGATCACTCCACCAACTTTGCAAATGTCATCGATAGTTGTAGAGTATGTAATCATGTATGGTAGGAACCCTTGTAGAGTATGTAATCATGTCTGGTAGGAACCCTTGTCTATTTCACATAGGCATACAAGATACAACATCCAGAAGCTTGTAACTCTCAGCCATCCTATCTAAGCTGTACAAGCAGTTGTAAATTTGTGCATAATGCTTAACCTCACCATGTCATTAAAAAATACTTTAATGTCATCTCCAAATTTCCCTCCTTGTAGAGACCATCAATAACAACACAAAAGGAAGCAGTATCTAGAGAAACTACCTTCAAGAATCCAACAGACCTCGAGGGACTTAGTGAGTATAAGCTGCTGCAAGATCCAAAATAGTCTTCTATCCCTCAACAGTTTCATGGCCTCCAATAAGGACTCTATCTAGCTCCATTGGCTTCGTTTAAGCAATCAATGTGACCTGTATAACTTGTGTGGTACTCACACAGAGTGCACATCTAATGATCCATGCTACGGCATCAACTGCCTAGATGGCTTCAGTCCTTCCGTTTCGTTCTCAAACCATTCTGCAGAAGGTAGGTGAGAGATTCCTCTTCCTTCATTTTCTTCTTTGTATGTGGGAAGCACGGGTTGCATAGAGAAGAGAGGTTTGTTGTTGCCATCGTCAAAAGAACTAAACTTTCTTCAGTCTCCAATTTTGTCATGCGAGGAAGTTCCAACTTGCAAGAGCTATGCAAAGCGCCAGTCCTCCTCTTCTTCTAATAACAGTCCCTGACTCCAACAACAGCAATGAAGCCGTCAAGTGTGGGAGGAGCACTGTCACTTTTGTACAGGTATAATTCTCTATCATACAGATGCTACTCCCTCAACATCACTTGTAGTTCTTTTCCTAATTCTTCACTATCTTGCATTCTTGACGTACTTGTGCCACTTTTGTTACTGTTATTCCAAGACCAAGAAATATCTTTACAAGACTCTTTGTCACCATTATCACTTCACAAAATATATATACTTTCCCTTCCACATTACAACCTGAATACATTTTCAACAAGAACAGACACCTCACAATCTCCTTACTTGTTTACAAAACAAATTTTGCAGTAAATCATTTGAAACGATTTGTCGACAAAATAGGCTAGAACCTATGTTTAGTGTCCCAAAAAACCAACTCAGATTCCTCTGAAACTCGCATCTTTACATTCACGCCGCTCTCCATTTTATTAAAAAAAAACCGAGCACAAGTACACAGAAACATTTTTACTCTGCATAATTGAAATTGTCATACTAGAAATGATGTTTGCTTTCCAAAGGCCTACGTTGCATGTATGGACCGAAAATGAATGTCGCGAACTCTGATCTGATATAAATGTTGTGATCTCTGATATATGTATGCCATGATCTCACGATCATTGATGTCAGTATGTCGATGCGATGCTACTATCCGTCTGATATTACCGACAATATGAAGTGTCGCCAATGATATGTTCTTGCCAAGTTTGGATTTGGTGGTAGCGATTCAGGTACCTATGCTTGTTATCATATCCACAGTGTGGTTGGGTGTGAGTGTCAGTTAGACAAGGATGCGAGGAGTGACAGAGTTGGTGTTTCAGTTGGGAGTGCAGGGGGAGTTCAGTGTGTAGGTGATCTGAGTCACCCATACATCTTGGTTTTTGATGGTCCTAAGATTCATTTCTCGTGGGATCCGAGCAGAGATAGATTTAGTATGGGAGTGTGGGTGAGTGATTGTTATGGATCCTTTTATAGAGTTATTCCATCTATTTTTCAGAGGATGCTACAGGAGCCTGCACTTTGCGCCAGGGGCGTGGCTTACAGTTTTCCATGGGATCCAGGTGGATTGTGATGTTTCTTGTTCCTGTGATTGCTTGGGGACAAGCAATCTTGGGGAGGGAGGACTGTAATGTCCCCATTTTTAGCAAGGTCATTGTATGGATGGTGCGAGGTCATTATTGCGATCCTCGTGGTCTGGCGAGGTGTTTAGAGGGTCATTGGTGTGAACTTACTATTTATAGTAAGTCAATGGATAGTTCCGATGAGCTCAGATGAGTTAGAGGAGTGAATGATGCTCCCAGTTTTCATTTTTGGCTTCCGATTTGGGCTCCAAGAATCTTGGAGAGAGCGTCTATTTTTAGTATGTCACCCCGTCAAGTTCGTTCATCATCTTTTATCATCAGAATCACTCCAGTGCAAACAAATTTCGATTCTGATCTTCTTCAGTTGTTTTCGTAAGATTGGTGAATTATTATTATTATTTAATTAAATTTGCTAAGGTTGCCATTATTGTTGGTATTATATGTTGGGCAGCTTAGTGTTATAGCTCGTCAGAACCGGGATGAAAATTTTTAAATCTTGGGCACAAGAAACAGGGACCTTGCGTGTCATAATTTCATGATATTGATGAAAAGGTCATTTTTGGAGCCAAATGAGTTGATAAATTATATTACTCAATATGTGCCTAAGTATAAAAGTGCTTCAAGTGAAAAGTGTGTGAGAGAAGACACTTTTTAATTATAAAAGCAATA
>MU223742.1:3541017-3554737 GCA_018584345.1 Thuja plicata
CTTCTACTTGATAAAATACCAAAGAGTATATTTTATTTTTTATCAAAGTAAAGATAGATTGTGAGAAGGGCATGTGAATTTGGGAAATTAGTGAAAGACCAGAAGCTTACAATAATATATATGCTGGGAATATTCATGCTCGTGGATTGAAAATTACACTGTGAAATTTTTCATAAAACCATTTGGCAAGATTTACTATTTGTGAGTGCAAAAATCTATTAAGTTTTAGCAAAGCCGGATCAGGCTCATTACACCCTTTTTGTAGAACCGTTTTATATGACCAAGTTTACCATAATCCTTCCAACATGATGCTAGGTAACAAAGCTATCCCTCCCTTTATCCAGAGACACCGAGATCAGTTTCAAAAAACTTCACAATTATAAAAAACAAGGATTTTGTCAAAAATTGTCAAAAGCAGCAACACCCACCATTCTATAAAAAGAATTGTCAAAAACTTTTGTAAAACACCATGTAAGAACCCCAACAAGTTCTAACTCTGCCAAACCACTAATTTGCTATGCAAATGATATATTTGTTTTGATATGACAATATAATGCAGCAAATAAAGATATTGCAATAATAATTTTTAAACTCAAAACTGAAATTGCATTAAAAATACACAGCTGAAAATTCCAAATTTTTATACCAGCTTGAAAACTCAGAATTTTCACAATATATTCACAACCCAGTTCATTAAATAACCCCTATTATCTAAAACAACAATACCCAGAAAACCTAGGAGTTACAATTCATGAACTTACATGTATGATATGTCTTGAAACCCTTGAATAAACTTCACAAATCCGCTAGTAAGGGTCCCTCTCTAACATCCACTGGCTTACTATAAATAGTAAGTCCCTGAAACTGAGCCAACTGACGAATGAGTTAATCACTGTGCATACCATGAGTCTGGGTGCCCCTGTCAAAAATAGCTCTGACCATAATTTGACTTACTATAAATAGTAAGTCCCAAACTGGAACCTCTGTCAATGTTACCACAACTCCATACTGCTAGCAAACTGTCTAGGTGCCCTGCTAAAGATAGAAACTTTGACTTACCCAAAATAGACACTTACTATTACTATAAATAGTATGTAATGACCCTCGACTGTAATAATAAAATGTAAAATTTTACAATTATGAAATTAATAAATTCAAACAAAAGATTAAATTATTCCTTCCAAAACAAATTAAACTACAAAATATAATAAATAATAATTATTAGTATAATGACAATTGAATAATAATTATTATTATAATTAAATTGTAAATACTATTATATCATAATAGTCATAATATAATAATAATTAATTATATCATAATAATAATGGTATAATAATAATTTTGTTATATTACAAATTCATGATAATCATATTAATAATAATAATATAATAATAATAATAATATTACATATTAATAAACAAAAGTTACAAATTAAAACTAAACAAACGATATATATAATAATAAAGTTACAAATTTAAAATGAAACAAACTATACATATAATAATGTTACAAATTAAACAGAAAGAAAGGCCGCGACTTCCAGCTGGGACAAATCGCAACTTCCAGTCGCGACTTTTCCCCTCCGCCAGTTTTGGACCCATATAAATCGGGTAATGCAGGAGGGGAGGGAGGACAGAAGACAGCGGAGCAGTTTAGGGAGAGAGACAGAGCAGATTAAGGAAGAAGCGGGTAAAGAGAGTAGACGGAGAGAAGTAAAGAAAACGGGCAGAAGGAAGAAAAACGCCGTAATCAGAGAATAACGTGGAACTAAGACTGCGTTGAGACATTTAAAGGTAAGACTAACAATTATATCTTAGTTACGGTAATTATATCTTTCAGACAATAAGTGATTCTAGGTGGATATTACACAGAGACTGTTAGTGATAATCAGCAGCCATGATATGAAATGTTAAGAAACAATATTAGGGAGGTATTTTAAAAAAACCAAAGATTGTTAATCATTCAGATAGATGAGCATTCAATAGCCAGGCCATGCCTGACAGAGACACTCTTAAATATAAGAGTTCCAAATAGACAATTCAGAGACCAAGCCTTGACTTGGTAGAGGGCATTCCAAATGAATGTCAGAGGGAGATTATAATAATCTCTAGAGGCAGTATATACTGTAGTGGTTAAACATATGCATATGAAGAGACAAGAGACTCGGGTGGAGGTGGGATCTTCCCCGTGTATTAATTGATGGTCACCATCAATAGAGATCCTAGAGACCTTAGGGAGATGCTCTCCAGATGATGGTTGATTGACTGAGAATTATTCTCATCAGAGGGTTAATAAATCTGATTGGAGAATCTTCCTAAGGGTGAGTGGGGATTAGTATGGGTAGTATACAACTTTTACATTATATTGTGCAAATAGATGTGTATCTTTCTTAATAAAATACTAACACTCATTCGTTGCAGGAAAAATCAAGTCAATTAGTTCAATATTGATTACATTTATTATGTTCTAACAATTCTTATGCAGGTTTCCACACTTGAGGATTAGTCAAAAAGCAAGGTATCTTACATAGTAAGTGTGCCTATTTGCCTCAAACGAAGAGCAATCCCGACATCACAGACCTCCAGAGTGGAAACTGACCACTGGCTCTGCCACACGACCCCCTCTATCATCTTGATTAGCCTACGAGGGTCCAAATATAGGCAAATCCCTCAAACTCCAATGCGCATAAAAATGGGGACATTACACCATTCGCCCTCAAAACCGTAGGTGTGACCCAAACCACTATGTAAGAAACCACAATTTTATAAAAAATCGTCAAAACATTTTTCAAAGATTGAAAGCCACAATTTTGTGAAAAAAATATCAAAACCCTTCGTTTTGAGGAAAAAATAAAAAAATCCACAATTTTTAAAAAAATTGTTAAAAAAAGCATATCCACAAAAAAGAAAAATCGCAATTTTTGGGAAAATTAAGCAAAATCCTTTTACAATAAATTACAATTTTGGGAAAAATCAAGCAAAATCCTTTTACAATAAATCACGATTTTTGCGGAAACAAACATACAAAACCTAGGAAAAACCACCACAATTTTTGGAAAAAATGTACAAAATCCTAGATTATAGAACTCCACACAAAAAAACCCACGATTTCTTGAGAATTTGTGTAGAAACACTTGAAACCCTTCAAATCTAGACTGAAACCCTTCAAAAAATTGTGTGATCCCTGCAAATCGCACCAATAAATCGAATCTGAGAAATGGCGCCAAAAAAGCTTCGTCCTCTTCGGAAAAACAGTAGCCACTAAAAAATCCTTTTGCGACAAACCAACAAAGAGGCACAAAAAAGAAATGCCGTCATGAAAAATCTTCTGTCACAAGAAAGAAAACGTGGCCTTTCTGCTAAACACGAAAAGAAACCTTCAAAATTGCGGTGCAAAAACAAAACATGGGCAAAGATCTGTAGAAAAACTTTGAAATTTTTTTTAAAAAAATTGTAGGATATCTTTACGATTTTTCATAAAAAAATAATTAAAAACTTCTAGAAATTTATTCCACGTATAAAACTACGAATTTAAAAATTCGCCAAAAATCCTACAAGCTCTGATACCATGAAATGATAATTGATTGATTTAAAATAAAGCAATTACAAACGAGATGAAGGCTCCTTGAATAAGGAATTAAAAAGACAATGTTTCTAAAAGAAACAATCGTTAACAGAAAGCAGAAATAGAAAGATACTAAACTATCTAACTGACACACAAAAAATTGAAAGTTCCTAACTAAACTAACTAGACAACTTAAAAAACTTAAATGACCATTATAAGTTAGATAATACAATATTATTATAATAGATCTATATATCTGCACTGAGTGCAATGCAATCAATATTAAGTATGGATCGAGTATCTCTGCTGTCTCTGATATGATCAATGATAATTGTACAAGGATGATCTCTGATTTGCAAGGGTGGAGTTTACTCTGCTGTTTCTGATATGACACTGTAGATTATGCTGCAAGTTATCTCTCAACTGCATATAGCCTTTTCTGATATATCAATGTTAATGTGCTATATGTCTCCTCTCAATTGCTTATAGCGATGATGTAGATCTTTTGTTTCTGATTAAGACTCTTGAAGTAAGCAATGATCTCCTCAATATCGCTTATAGCGATATGGTAATTGCTATGTCTGATTTGGCTATATCCATATGCAATAAACTTTGTATTGATCTAACAAGACCTTCGATCTATATATGAATGCTTATCTGATATATATGATTATGTAGCAATTCTATATGATCTTTAGAATTGGATGCCAGCCTGATTTATCTTGTGAAATATAGCAATTCCAAAGGGGCGCTGTGTCTGATATGTATCGCTGGTAAATGTGCGTCCAAAAGCCACAGGCTTGCTTGCTCAAGATGAGTGAATCCACAAAGGATGAAATAAGAATAAAAGATATCTGACAATGATGGGAGAATGGGATCAATCTTCATTATGTATCTTGCGAATTCGGAAGGTTACATCCTTTGGATGTGAAGAGATGTCTCCCTTAATCGCCTCTTTTCATAAACATGGATTAATGGCTTAATCACATCTTTCCATCATTATTTGCTAAGTGACTTAATCGCTGCTATCATAATTGTTGTTTGTAGTTACTATCTTAAATCGTATCACTCCAAGATTTATACAGATCGGTTTATGATTCAAATCGCACCTCTCCCAATTAATGGTTATTTGTCATCTTTTTGACTAATCGCTGTTCCTCTTTACTTGTTATTAACTCACTCATCCTTGATTGATCCTCCTTATATAGTGATAATGTGTTTTCTCCTTGATATGATCGAGCAATATTACGTGATGATGTCAATATACATAATTACTTATTGTAGATCACTTTTAGCAAGTCAATGCTTAATTATTCTCCTTTTGTTATTCTTCACAGCAATAATTACTGATGGAAGCTTATGATGTCTTCGTTATCTTCCTTTGGCAGATATTGATATCGATGATGACTAGTCCTTATGATCGATGCTGCAAGTCTCTATGTGACATTGTTATCTTCAGCATACTTCTTTCATGGTATCATGATGATTGTTTACTATTTTCATCATCTCATCAATGTATGATGATTGTTGCAATCATTGTATCGATACGAATGCTCTTCATGTGGCATGGATGCATTATAATGTGACATCCATATCTTCATTAAGCACCATACTAGTTTCCTGTTGTCTTGATGATGATTAATAAGGGATGTCATCTTATGAACATGATTGATTCTGAATTTACTATTCATTGTATTGATTGATAGTAGAATCATGATTTACATGTTGATAAGGCGGTTGTCAAAAAGATTGTCGTCCTTGAGAACATGTGAGCTCAATAATGCTTGATGGAATCTATATCTGTGACCTTGGATCTTGAATTATTTCAATATTGCATTCTCTGATGTGCTCCTTGATGCTAAATAGGAAAATCGTCTTATTGACAAGACTTCATGATTTTCCCTTGTAAGACTTGATGCTTATTGACTTTCATGGAAAGAATATACAAACTACCTACTAGAACTTTTACTTAATACGTACAATTTGTCACTAACTATCTTGAGGTGCTCAAGGTTTGCCACCCCTTGACCACATATGTGTTTTATTGCTAATTTATTATTAGGTTAAAGATGGGGACATCACAACACCACAATATACAAACTACCTACTAGAACTTTTACTTACTACGTACAATTTGTCACTAACTATCTTGAGGTGCTCAAGGTTTGCCACCCCTTGACCACATATGTGTTTTATTGCTAATTTATTGTTAGGTTAAAGATGGGGACATCACAACACCACAAGTCATCTATCCTATACCACAACAATAATGGTGGCATATAGAAGACAGTGTTGTAAAACAATCTCAAGCTATTTCATGGTAGTTTGAACCAAATTTTTACTATTCATAAATGCATGTGGAATTGTGAATCACAATAGCAACCTCTGCTATGTTTCAACCTTGAGGTTTATATTAGGACCTTGTAAATCAACAAAGAAATTATAAATTTGTAATAAAGGTAGTGGCTTTATATGCAAATGCACTTAAAATTGTTTCTTACAAAAATCTTCCCAACTCTTTCTATCACATGGCCCGATCCATTACATTTTTTATTTATTGATTTTGGCAACTCAGCCTTCAGTCAATTCCGTACCACTAAATCAGTAGTAGCTGATAACAACCAGTTCACATGTGTTTAAAGTTAAAAAGTTGCCTCATGTATTCTACACAGTATTATAATGTCCAAAAAAAGAAAGCAGCTATCCACAGGAAAATTATCCAAATCAAGGAATTTTCAAGACCGTCCTATGATTTTAAAGAAATCATTTGATAGAAAAACAAAGCATTAATATTTATGAGATATAATTGAGTGTCAGAAGCAATAAAAGATAGGTTTTCTAAACATTTGAATATCTATTACTTTCAAGAATGTGCACAACACACCATCAAAACCAGAATGGTTCAATGAAATTGCAACATTTGGTCCTCCTGACTGCATGCATCATATAGAATTACGAAATCATGAAAGTTTGACCAGAACCGAGAAAGGAGATCCCACATAAATTTGTGGATCTTTGGATGCATACCAAAATTGCATTATCGCTTTATAGTTTAGAAAGATGAACTCTTTAAGAATTACTAAATATGTATATGTACAAAAAGTCCTTTTCCCAGTCAAAAATGTTAATTCCTTCTAAAGAAAGAGTTTTAAAAGGCTTGAACATGAGACTCATACCAGGCCGATATGAATTCATATTGGCACCTAGATTGATTAATGTTAAAGCCATTTCCAGCAAATCCCCTCTTGTACATGCAAGAATAAGAGGTGTTCTTCCTTCCTTATCCATCCACTGTACATAAAGACCATATATAATGAACATCAATTGGATTGGCATTGTAGCAGGAAAAGGATAAAAAGGAAATATAACATTATTAAAATTCATAAAAGGTATTCACATACGAAAGACGTAACAGAGGAGCAACTAATCGGCTATAATGTTATTGTCATATCCCATGCCAACAATTAGAAATCACTAGCAAACCAAAATGGAACACGTAGTTAAACATTGTGCCACTGCAATGCCCAGATTGATAACAATTAAAGAATAACATCCTGATGCTGGAATGCATTATAATACCCCAGATAATAAACAAATCTTCTCCTCAAGCAATTACAGAAAAATGCTTAAAAACGACTAAAGGTTAGAAGGAATGAACATCTTTTCTCAGGATATTACTACAGATAAGACAACATTTCACAAACGGAGATGGGATTAATTTTATAACAAGAAGATATGGATCACACAACTGAAAAGGCCTTGAAAGTTGATTTTTAAGGTATGAAAGTCATTTAGAAAATAGAATAATGAAGATAATAAGAAATTGCCAAAGAGCACTTGGTTTATTGACAAAGTCCATTTTGTAGGCACCTAGATAATGCTGAGTTCATATCTTCTACAATACAAAAAATAAAGATAACTAGAAATTCTAGATATGAATCAGAGATGCCCCAAAATGTGAAAATGTCATTCCAAGTTAAAGAAAAGAAAGGAAATATGATTTTATGAAAAATATTCTGTAAAAAATAGAAAGCTAAATTGAAATTAGTGGAGAAATATATGAACGGATATTAAATATGTTCCATGGTAAATAATGGCCTAATCCATCTAAAAGAAACAAAAGAAAATACCAAGGAAAAATGAAGATAAAATACTTGAAATTGTTATGTTTTGAGGTTACATCATGGACTAACAGAGTTCTTTAAATTATCATAAACATCTAAAGTATATTCAGGAGTGCCCATAATGGTGAACACCTAGAATCTAAGTTACCAGTTCAGATTTAGGTAAGGGAGTTCAAGTACACATGGAAAAAAAAATTGGTGATTGAGTTCATTTTGGGTTTGTCCATATAAAAATAAAAATCTAAAAACTCACCTGTTAATATGTGTGTGCGCACAGGCACGTGCATGTGTTCCATAGAGTTGCTGGGACAGTGGCAGAAGGGAACGTTGACACATTTCAGAGACGGTTGGCATGGGAGGTGTTTTTTGGGGGGGTGGCATTTTTTATAAAAAAGGGCAAAAAAAATAAAGTATAGAAATGTTTTTGCTATTATTCATAAATAATGCAGAATGCAAGCTTCCTATGCATCTTTTTTGCAAAATCTGTATGGAAAGTTAAGCTAAAGCTAAAGCTAATTCAGAATATATGTTTCGATTTTTCTTGTATGATCTAGC
The DNA here is from genome assembly GCA_018584345.1 of Thuja plicata. NCBI lineage: Eukaryota > Viridiplantae > Streptophyta > Pinopsida > Cupressales > Cupressaceae > Thuja > Thuja plicata. Next base: position 3,549,264 of record MU223742.1, read on the forward strand.
TAGTCTAGGCAATACATAACATGCTATGTTTTTTAAAGTGAGAAGAGCAGCTTTTACAAGACACTGAATATTGCAAGCAAATGAATGCAAACTTTATATCATGGAACTCTCATTGTTCTTTTGTAACTTTCATCCTTAAGCTTCATGGAAAGAATTTGTGCCATATGATGTTCTCAGTCTTTCATTTTTGCTGTCCAATGTTGAATGTGATACTAAATATTTGCTCAACCAAGAGAGCATTGATTTGAGCAAAAATGACAGCTGATTATTGAATATGTATCGAGCTTTGTTTTCAGTCTGTTGTTAGTCTAGCCTTTTTTGTATTACCATGATATTTTTTTCCCAAGCACGGCATAAGAGAGAGAGAAGTCGACTTTGTAACTACTATGCTAGGTAATTTATTAAGGTCATGCATCAATTTCGATTTATAATGAGAACTAGAAGTTTCTAGTTGTATTAGCTGTTATATTAATGTTCTTCAATCAATATCATAAATGTAAACAGATATTTGTTTAGTTTGACTGATGAACTTACCTAATTATTGAAATGATTGAGATAATTGATATATTACAAAGGAGAGGAATACTCCTTAAATAGGCGATTACAGAAGATCTTTCCATAATGGAAATGATCAAGAACTAAAGACATAAAAAATGTTACCAAAAAACTAACTAAACAACTTCAATGACCATTATAAGCTAAATATAACAATATTAAACTAACTAAACAACTTCAATGGCCATTATAAGATAAATATAACAATATTACTTTAATACCCTCCCTTAATGGTCATTCTACTAACTACACCAAGTTTACCCCAAAATTTTACAAATTTGTCTAAACTCAAGGACTTGATAAGAATGTCTGCAATTTGGTCCTCAGTTGGAACATACTGCAACATTACTGGTCCATCTTCAACAAGTTGTCGTATGAAGTGACAATGAAGCTCTAAATGTTTTGTACACTCGTGGAAGGCTGGATTTTTAGCAAGCTTTAGCACCCCTTGGTTGTCAAAAAACAAGGGCGAAGGCCCTACTTGAGACATTTTCATGTCAAAAAGAATCCTTCGAAGCCATATTGCCTCACATTTTAAGATCCACCTAACTTTCCATGTATTATGCTCAAAACATATTTTATCCATTCTTGTTCACAGCGAGATCCGGATAATCCTTCCAAATGTCTAAATGTTTGGCTGGGATATTTGCATATTCTTGTTAATATTGACCATCATCGTCCAACAGTTGATCTCTTAATTCCACGAATTTCAAATGATCAATTTCATTTAAGGGTGCATGAATGTAGATCCGGACATCTTCAATGTACATAACATCCGCTCGGATAAAAGAGAAAGTCCCTTCCTTGTCTACCTCTCTTGCCTTGAACGAATGCTTCTTGAATATTGACTTTGGCTTCTCAATGAAGCCAATAACCCTTTGTGTTGCTATGATAGACCTTTCTGAAACTAGGGTTTTTGCAAGACATTTGAAAAAACTTGTGAATGTTGTCGCAAGGGTTTGCACACAAGAACTTTGAATACCTTCTCTTCCTTAGCTCTTGAACACACTTGATTGCTTTTGAATGAGATCAGATTTGATCAGATAACACTTAAGTACTCTTTGTATCTGCCCTAACACTCTGCAGACTGTGCATTTTGTCCTTGGTAGAAAGTTGCTTCAACACTATTTGTGTAATTATAGTGACACAAAATCACTCCACAATCTTCTGCAAAATGACTTTTTGCCCCGGATCTTTGAGAAAATGCCTTGATCTTGCTACCTAGTCATATCTTAAAGATAAGATGTCATGATTCAAGTTGTGTGCTGAAAACTTCAACATCTCATGCTTCATCGGGGGGTGAAAGTTTTGCAAATAGTAACTCCTGTTGAGTCAATGCTTTAGCTTAGTCAATTGTGGGGTTTTGTGCAGCTCACACAAAAATTGTATCAAGTTTCCTTTCAACATTTTGCTCTTGTTTCTTTCTCCAAACTCTTGTGTTTTCCTTCTGTCCATCCAAAGTATTCTCCTTACCATTCTAAGTAGATGGTTTCGCAATATTGGTTCTGCAGAACTTGGTTTTGTGTCCTAAGTTGTTGCATTTGTAGCAAACAACATTGTAATCCGGACCAAAGTCATCTCTTCTTACTTCAGATCTGCAGTCTATAGCCTTATTACCAAACTTATTTTATGTATAACAATAACCATTGAATGAATGAGAGCACATGTATTATATCTTTGAGGTGCAGCTGATCTCCGGAAAGATCCCAAACCGGACTCAAGGCAAATAACTGTTTTGTTTGATGAATTTATCTTTGACCAGCGTTTAAACCCTTGCCCGGATAAATGCCAAGTTCTGATTTTTTATGTTGTTCTCTAGTATTCACTTTTTTGGGGTTTTTGGAAATACAAATAATTGCATAATAGATAGTAAACAAGTTCCAACTAAGAAAGATAAATACATGCCAAGAATTTAATCAATACTGTAATCTGAAACAGTACATACCCGAACGAGCCAGAAATCTGAATTTTTATTTAAGAATGGATCCAATGCAACAATTTAGTGCTGTCTACAATAAGGATTAACGCCAGCTATAGGAGGATACTTGGTGTGAGTCAGAAATATGATGAAATTGCTGCCTACAACCCTCCAACACCAAACTACAATCAAAGGCGTCTAATGCAAGAGGAAAACGCCTCCAATAACCTCCACGTGAGCTGCCTTAGGGAAGGCACACAATCTGAAACAGGTTGGCCGCCCCTGCTGAAGCTTCACTTCTCAATTGAATGTTTATGCAATGAAGAAAACGTTCCTTTCCTCTGACAATCTGTGTGCACCATGAACAACTTCAATCCCAATCCTTGCTGAGGGCTACGTCCCAGCAAATCCAGACCCGGGGTTTGCGTCCCAGACCTCCAAATCGCTCCACCAGAGCAATTGCAAATTCCACAATGTTTAATGTTCCAAAGATAATCAACAATTAGGCTTTCATCTCCTTATAACTCCTCCCAAGAGCAAATCGAACCCTAAAGGAGAAATACACTTAGCACTTTATAATAAAATAACATTTTCCCAAATAAAGGTGTCCAAGCTATAGGAAAAACATTACTTTATTAAAATGTCATAAATCAAGGTGTCAAAAAGTCTCCGGATAGTAAAAATAGTATATAATAATTCGAGACCTTTCCAACGAGCTATAACGCAAAGGCACACCTGACCAAATGAAGCAATTATCCCCTTATTACTCTGAAATGGCTATATAAATAGCCTTATTATAAATTATTTAATTGCTTACTTAGGAAATATTTAAATATATTAAAATATTTCCCCTTTTGCCTCTGATAGCACAAATCAACCAAATAAACATGAAACTAACCATGTCACATGTCTGTGACTGATACCGAACGGATGGGTCAACTAGCCGTCCCTTCCCTAAAATCTAGGGATGCTCCTAGAAGTTAGGAAACCAATCATGTCGCACTGAAACTGACATCAACTGAAGGGTCATGAATAACCTCAAGACTGGCAACTGTCACGACCTCCTAAAATTTAGGGATATCCCCTAAAATCTAGGAACTGCTCTAAATTGGCTCCAAACTGCCTGTAAAGCCAAAATTCGATCACTATATGCACTGAATGAGTCCTTATCCATCTCTGCTAGCCTATGAGACTCCAATGATAGCCCAACTCCTCCGTCTCTGATGTCCACTCTAGAAAGGGGACATGACATCTCCTATTCATGCAATCATTTCTTCTCACTCTTGCTCTACAATCAATCGCTTTATGACCGACCTTATTGCAAGAATAACAGTAACCTTTAACGGATTGAAAATACCTGGGATTAGCAGTTTGTCTAGGGAAGGATCTCTTTAACCTTTGTATGCTCAATATCCAATCTCTGCTGGATATTTGTAGTGCCACTACAACCCTATCACCATGGGAAGTAATCTGGCAATGTGTATATTCATGTGGATACTTCACGTATACTCTATGTCTTCATACATTCATGTGTATACTTTGTGTTTTCGAGTGTATCCTCTAGGTTTTGTGGCTGCATATTTTTAGTTAGTCTAGTATATGAGAATAACAAGAGGGAATCTTAGTGATATGAATATATTTTGAGGTCATAAATGTGAGTTCTTTCTTTAGCAATGCAACATTTCAAACTTGATTCTAGTGAAAAACATATACATTAGAAGTCATGAAAATAATATAAAATAATCTTTGCGTAATCTTCCCATTAGGAACGTGTTTTTACCATTGTTTAATCAATGGAAAAGACCATTCAAATTTAGCCAATCAGATTGATATGTTTGGAGCATGTGTGAGTTGAGCACCCAGAAATATGATGACCCAAACAAATTCCCAAATAAGAATGTCCTTGCATCCTCACAATATTCTATTGACAATTCCCAAGTGAAATGGCAATGACAATACATGTCCTTGCAGCATGTATTGGTGAAATGACAATATTATCAAGTGCATGTTCTTCATACAATAGATAGCTGTTGTTATCCCATGAATGTAATGATAATTACTGTTGTTATCAGATCATTGTTTGGACTATATACATAAAATCGTAGAGCAATGGCATATGGTCGTTCTAATAGATTTTTCCTTATAGGAACTGTATCTATCGTGTGGTATGTTATAAAACTAGATATGGGTGTTGGTAATTTTGTAATTGTCCTCCCATTGTATGAAAAGTATAGTCAGATGTAAAGTTTCTCATATAGGCCAACTTCAAATAAGTTAGAACACAGTGATAAATATCAGCTACTCAATAAAGGAATCCTTACATGATAAGAACAGCTATGGATAATGTTTCTAGCAGCAATTATTGAAGACAATATGTATGGCAACGAGAGGCCATGTTAAAACAAGTAAAGCGATCAACAAGAAAAGGCTTGTGTTAGCAGCCACCACTAATTAGGAATCGATTATCAATTATGAATGATATCAAGTAGTTGGTCATCAGTTATGAACAAAGGAATGATATCAGACAGTGATAAGTTTAGAGGATCGGTTAACCATCATCAATTAAAGATTGATGCATAGTGGTATGAAGAGGCACAGAAGATATGAAAGGGTGCAATTGAATAGACGTGTTCCTTATCCACCAATGGATGTAACTAACCAATAACAAAGAGATAGTACATTTTCGTACTTAAGTTGGGAGTGATTTCGAATTGAGGGGGGATAGTATCCCTTGTGGATTGGAATGAGGAATGGTGGAATAAACATCGCATAAGGAAAAAGGCATTATATCAGAAGAAGGAAACTGTTTAAGTGGATACTCTCACTCGTGTTAAACTTTTAGGATAGCTGCAAATGTAATAGCACTCTATCTTATATATTGTATGTGTTTTTCAAATGCAACAATCTCTCTTTCATTTATATTGTCAAAGAGGCTAGGAGAGACATGTCCCTTCATGGGACATGTCTATTCATTGTAATTGTTAATGTTTCATTAATCAAT
>MU223742.1:3569695-3595457 GCA_018584345.1 Thuja plicata
AAAATTGGTGTACAAAATTGGTACTATCCTTCCATCTTTCTTTGTCAATTTTATTCATATATTGTTTCAGTTTTAAAAGCCATCTATAGATTGTATTTTCCTTGCATAGATCTGAAAATATCAACAATGTTGACTTTTGAATCTCAAGATAATATTATTGTATTATCCAACTAAGTGGTGTACGGTGTTGGTGCTCAAATCAACAGATTGGATTTCCTATGAACTTGCCAATCCAATGCTTGGAAACCCAATTGATTTGGCCAACTAACAAGTCACAACCAAGGCAAGGTTGGAACTTCTGCAATCCTGGCTCTATAGAACCAAGGCTGCTAGGCCTATACCTTAAACTTATCCTTCAAGTCTTAAGGTTTTTTATAGCAAATGAGAAACACTTCAAACTCCTCTCTCAAGTATGGCAAGGCACTTGAAAGAAATCTAACTGAAAGCAATGTATCATGAACTATAAATTAAAATACTTTGAGTAATTGAAAGAATGTTTGTAAATGTAAATGTGAACTGAAGTGAACAGATAGATAAGATATCACAAAACTAAAGCAATGAACTGAATAACTATAATTCAAATAATGATTAGACCTGTGTCTTATTCTATCACGGGCAATAGAGTAAAAATCATCCCAACCCCATGTACAACCTCAGAGATAGTTTGCAAGAAACATATCACTTCAAAAGCGTTATGATGAGCATGTATCTTAAGACAAATCCACAGCTATCTCAATTGAGTTTAACTCCTCAAATGACAGACCGATTGATTGTGGCCACAATCAATTGAATTTAACCATGCAAGATGAAAAGACCAATTGATAATGAAAGCTGTAAATTTAATCGATTAAGTATGCAACATCAAACTATCACTTTGAAGAAAATCTAAAGATTTTATCCAAGGGACTAATCGAAAATGAAGTTGAGACAATTCCCACAGATGAAAGAAAAAACACTTATCTTTATTGATTTTGAAAAAATGGCACATCCAAGTTCATGTTACAGTTGTTGATCCAAAACTATTCAAATATGTGAAATTGTATTATATTGTCCTGTCTCTTTACATTTTACATTATATATATATATATATATATATGTGTGTGTGTGTGTTTGAGTGGCTTTCACACCTCTTTAGGGTGAAAAGACACAAACCTTATTACAAATTATTTTGAAAAAACAATAAACTAACTAAAAAATAACTACCTAACTTTCGGATTTGGCTTTGGTCGAAAATCCAAAACACCTCTTGAAAAGCTAAGATCTCTACTGGAGATAGGAAATTTGATTTCCCGAACTGGGTCGTTTTTATATTTTTAAAATTCGACCATCTTCAGCCTCTGTCAGCATCATCTTTGCAAAAGGTCGAAATTCCAGCATTTTTTGAAGGCTTTGATTAGTTAGTTCTATTTATTTGTGTCATAAAGCTTCCTTCCTTTGATTTTTTTAGTATGGAGAAACTTGGTTCTTGATAATGGATTGAAACTTCTAAATTCTCAAAATTTAGAGTACCACCATACGGTTTATAGATTTCATTTGGAGAGTGCATGTTTGTGTGGTCTATGTCTTTCATATAAATTGTGTCTGCATCTTTAATTTTGAAATCTTTCAATTCTCAAAATGGAGTTACCTTAAGAGATGTATAAATCATCTTTTTTGTTTAGAACTCGTGAGGTATTGCGTAATTGCGTTGGAGATTATCGATTGATCTCAAGTATTTTTTTGTTTTTATTATTATTTTCCATATACACTAACTAGATCATATTCCCGTTTCGCCTAGGTGGGTTTCAGGCAACGAAGAAACTATTTGGGGAATTGGGCCCTAGAAAGAGTTGCATTCCCACTTTCATGATTTTATGAATAAACGGTTTGAAATTCAAAGAGTCAAAGTACAAAGTATCTATGCTTGGCGTAGGCAAGGTCATTGGTGATGAGCCCTCGAGATTTAGGTCTAATCCTTAGGACCTGTCTTTAAGGATTTAAATGAAACTATTTCACTTCTTCTCAATGATAATTAATCTAGATAAGATATTTATGAAGGTTATATTAATGATCATGTGTCTAATGTCTTGTATCTAGCTGTATAGATAGGTGTGTAGTTACAGGTATTGAGGCATTGTGACTACAATGCAGAAACAAGGAAACGAATCTCAAGTATGCAATGATATTTGTTTGTTACTTGAAGGTGTCAATAAACTTCCATATTCTTTATCCTCTTGGTTTCTAGCTATATGAAATAACAAATGGGATTATACTATGTTGCTTTAATTAATGTAGTGCATTATTTTTTTAAATTAAAAAAAAAATTTGCATGTTTTAACGATTGTTTTGTCCTCGTGTTGAGGGTTCCACGGCGGGGCGTTACATCTGGTATCAGAGCCCAGACTGTAGAGCACTGGGATCTCTGGTTAATATTGTTGCCCATGTTTTCATTGTAAAGTGTTTGTTGTGGCGAGTTAGTCCTGAGACTTCTTACCCACATGCCTTAGCATGGCGATATAGGATTGAGGTTAACAACCTGTATTCTCTGTTTGTGTAGGATCTCACCTTCTAGACCTTGGAGATAATCAAGACATGATTTCTTGGTAATGAATGCTAATTTAACTTTGTAGGTATTCCTCCTTGAGTTATGTCTTCTTGTTATAAGCAATTATTGATGTGATATCATGCGGACCTAAATTATTTGTAACTCTTAGTACTTAGCGAATGCGAGAGACAGAAATTGGAAAGACAATTAATCGTGATAATTGCCTAATAATGATTATTGCATGTCTATTTTTGTAATGCTTCCATGTATGAGCCTTACTATGCTGAAATGATAAGTGTTTTACATAATGTTTCATGAAGTGTAGTGCTTGCTCAAGGGAGTGGGTAAGGAATTTAGCTTATGTGGATTGTGAAGATCAAGTAATGGACCTTGTTAGTAGTACTTGGGATTGAAAATCAATTATCTCTTCCTCCCCCTCCTATTGCTTGAGGTGTGAATAACAAAGATGCTACTTAGTGATGCCAAAATAGAATTATGATAAAAGATGATATGTTGTGTTAAGATGTGTATATAAAGTTAAGGCAAATCTTTGATGTCCTTCTTTAGTGTAAATTTGGATGCTTTTAAATTGCTAAAAGATGTTTATGATGATTAGATGAGACATGAAGGTCTCAAGTGATTAAGTAAATATGTACAAGTTTATTGTTTTCCCTTAATTAGAAAAATGTGTGCTCATTCAATGAATTCTTGATGAAATAAAAGTTGGTATAAAGTATTATTGTTTGCAATGTCTTATTATATATCATTTTGAATCATCTTAATGATAAATGTTATTCTCAAATGTAATGAGAAGAAACAAGTTTGACATGTGTATGTTACAAGTTGGCATATTCTCATAAAAGTGAAGGTGAAATTGGTAATAAGTACGGCATTGGTATTCAGCTTTGTGCTATGTGGAAACAATGTGAATTATGAAAAGATGGAATGAGAAATATGGATGATGTATGATGTTATCTTGGTGAAAGAATTATTGTGAATGTTTGGGAATGCTTGATGCTTATGCTCATGAGAAATAAAGAAATTATTTCATAGAGATGTTACTAATGAAAATGTACACCTCCCCGTGAATGTGAAACAACTAGTACTAGTGCTTATGTTGAGTGTTGTGTAAAACTAGTGCTTGCATTGTGTTCCCATGGGGTGGTGCAATCAAGCACCCATCCATGGAAGTTATATTTTGTATGTGGGTATGGGAGAACCGCAACACTTATGTGTTGTATGCTTGTTTGTTACCCTATTGAGTGCCAACCCACGAGATTTTAATAAGTCAGTATGTAAAGGGGTAGTAGTATTACAAAGTCCTTGGGTAGAATGATTGGTGTACAGATAATGGTGGCACGAAACGACCTTAGCTTCTACTACTTGAGGGATGAAGTAATCAATACTTTCCCCTTATGATAAGTCAGTATGTGAAGGGGTAGTATACTAGTAGCATTACTAATTCCTTGGGCAGAATGAATGGCATACGAGTAATGGCGGCGCAAAGCGATCTTAGCTTCTACTACTCAAGGGAGGAAGTAATCAATGTTTCCCCTTATGACAGACCCATATATGTGGTTCACTAGTGATCAGCCCAATCCCCACAGTTCTTGAGCATGATACCAGTACTCCGTAAGAGATTCTATGAATAGATATATGAATTTGAGGCTTCCTGCATATATGCATATTTATGTGATCCAACATGTGGAGGGAGATTATTTTACCCATGTTGCAATAGATACCGTATTTGCACATGTTCCGACATGATGCAATGAGGGAGAGTGGCTCTCAATGGGGGTCAGGGCCCTAAAGTGGCTGCCAAGGTAACTCATTGGAGAGTTTTTTTGGTGCCCCATCCATGGCCTTGAGTGCTTGTATAGACGAAGGATAGGATCGGGAAGGCCTGTCTGTTTGTGGGGCGTTGATCTGGAAAATTGAATCTCCTTGTCTTCATGAAAGGATTGTTCGGTTCTGCATGAACCGACAAATGAGGGCCGAGGTCTTGAGAAGCTGCTAGAGTAACTAATGTTGCGGCTATGCAAGAGATACAATGCCACACCCCACTAATGTTCCGACACAGTGATGGTGATGATGTTGTGTTGCTGATGGTAGCGAATCGAGCTTGACAATAGGATGCCATGTACGCAAATACGTGAAGGTGTAGCATATGTGTGTTATGTACTCCTTGATGCAGAGCGATATGGAGATGTTTGCATACTTGTAGAGGGGCACCCATGGTTTCTTGGTTGTTCAGACGTCAATAGCCATATGGGTGGGCCCTAGCCATGTACACCTTTGGCTACAATAATAGCATGCGTGTGCTTTCTCCACGAGGTATCACTATGCGGGGTGTGTTCTGCGCGTGCTTTCTCCGCAAGGCACACTGCCATGCGACATAGGACCAATGTGTGCCTTCTCCGCTTGGTGTATGGTCATGCCGCATTGCGACGCGATGTGGGGTGTAGCCAAGGTGTACACTCCATGCCGTGTGGTTGGCATGCTCATTCCGCACCACACAAGGGGCTATTGCGATAGCCGGACAATTGTTCCCTCTTTCCTTGTTGGAGGGCTTAGTTCTAGTCACATAGTGATGAAATGTGCTCTTTCATGATGGTTTTTATTTTGCCTGTGGACCAGCAAATTCGTTAATCTTTGTCTGTGATGGTTTAGCCACAACTTGTGAGATTTATTTTATGTTGATTTATTGTTGCAATTGTTTGTATTATAATATATTTACTGTTGAAGTTGATAATTTATTTTCTCTTATTATGAACTTTGGTGGCTAAACTAGTTTCTCCTTAGTGTTTTCGAATGTTGGTCTTTTGTTGGGATGTGATTCCTCACCAAGAACGTATGAGGGGAGCTTGGTGAGTGTATACGAGGAAGCAAACACAAGGAACCCTTGAGGATGGGGGTATGTGAGGCTATTATGCAGCTAGGAACCACTACCCGCCAATGTGTGGTGCCTATTTCCTTGGAGGTTAAACACCTTACACAAACAAGGAATAAAGCACATGGTCTTGCATGGAGGGTCTCATCATATTTGTGTGTGGCCCAACACCATCAAGGCACTAAGTGAGGTATGGATTATGGATTATGGATCATGGACTCTAGATATAGATGAGACTAGTATATTGTAGCCAGAGCACGTGAACTTGTCTAGAGAGACGTGGCCGCCTCCAAGCCTTGTGATGTTTAATGCTAGTGAAATGGACTAGCATGTTTGTGTAAACTGTGTACCTAGTTATATTCATTGTTTCATATTAGAAATAGAAATGAATCAACGTGTTAACTTTATGAATGGAAATGAATTTTAATGCATTATTGGCTCAACCTCTTCATGAGAAGTTGATCTTTATTGTTACTTATATTAGAATGCATAACTTTGATTACCAATAAAAGGGAAAGTGTCCATTTGTGCTATTTCCAGATCAAGCTTGAGATTATGAACGAGTTTATCATTGATATTGGTTAAAATAGGTTTTAGGAATTATGTGTGATGTGTTTCCATTTTAGCGCTTGCGACTTCCACTAGTAAGTTGAGTTTTAGGGGGGGGGATGTAGTACCACTACAACCCTGTCACCATGGGAAGTAATCTGGAAATGTGTACACTCATGTGGACACTTCATGTATGTTTTGTGTCTTCATACATTCATGTGTATACTTTGTGTTTTCGAGTGTATGCTTTGGGTTTTATGGCTGCATAATTTTAGTTAATCTTGTATATGAGAATAACAAAAGGAATCTCAATGATATGAATTTATTTTGAGGTCATAGATGTGTGAGTTCTTTCTTTAGCGATGCAACATTTAAAACATGATTCCAGTCTACAATGTATACGTTAGAAGTCATGAAAATAATATAAAATAATCTTTGCATAATCTTCACATTAGGAATGTGTTTTTACCACTATTTAATCAATGGCAAAGACCAGATCAAATTCAGATTTAACCAAACAGATTGATATCTTTGGAGCATGTGTGAGTTGAGCACCCACAAATATGATGACCCAAACAAACTCCCAAATAGGAATGTCCTTGCATGCTCACAATATTCTATTGAGAACTCCCAAGTCTGCAGCATGTATTGGTGTCAAATGACAATATTATCAAGTGCGTGTTCTTCATACAAAAGATAGCTGTTGTTATCCCGTGAGCGGAATGATAATTACTGTTGTTATCAGATCATTGTTTTGACTATATATATAAAATTGTAGAGCAATGGCATATGGTCGTTCTAATAGGATTTTCCTTGCTGGAAATATATCTTTCGTGTGGTATGTTATAAGGCTAGATATGGGCTTTGACAATTTTGTAATTGTCCTCCCATTGTATGAAAAGTATAGTCACATGTAAAGTTTCTCATATAGGCCATCTTCATAAAGGCCAACTTCAAATAAGTTAGAACACAGTGATAAATATAAGCAACTCAATAAATGAATCAATACATGATATGAACAGCTATGGATAATGTTTCTAGCAGCAATTATTGAAGACAACATGTATGGCAACGAGAGGCCATGTTAAAACAAGTAAAGCGATCAACAAGAATAGGCTTGTGTTATTAGCCAACACTGATTAGGAATCGATTATCAATTATGAATGATATCGAGTTGTTGGTCATCAGTTATGAACAAAGGAATGATATCAGACAGTGATTAGTTTAGTGGATCAGTTAACCATCATCAATTAAAGATTGATGCATATTGGTTATGAAGGGGCATGAAAGATATGAAAAGGTGCAATTGAATAGACGTGTCCCTTAACCACCAATGGATGCAACTAAGCAATAACAAAGAGACATCATACATTTTCTTATTTAAGTTGGGAGTGATTTGGAATTGAGGGGGGGTTATTATCCCTTGTGCATTGAAATGAGGAATGGTAACATAAACATCATATAAGCAAAACGGCAATATATCAGGAGGAAATTGTTTAAGTGGATACTCTCACCGGTATGATGCTTGGAATAGACTCGTACGAGAAAAAGTAGGATAGAGGGTTGGTTATTTGCCCACTCTAACTGTTCTTGGAAGCAGAATACAGATACTACCTAGTATTAGCAGGAATCGGTGGTTTCTCCATCAATACGTATAAGTGAAAACAACTTGATGAAGCATTATCCTATCATGAAGGAAAGAATCTCTCTCTCTTAGCGGCACAGTTTAGCGGATTGCCGAGTGGAAAACTCTTTATAGAAAATAGGAAGGAAAGAATTCTTTGTGCAGTCCCTAAAGATAACGACTTGTAGCTTTCAGGATCAACTAAGAAGGGAGTACAATATTGTCAGAGGAGCTTAACCATTTTCCTAGACAAGAATACCTATCATTCTTCAGTCATGAATTCTTTTCCATTTATCTCTACTATTTACATTAGTATCATTTAGAAAAAGATTTTCTTTCCCCTACCTAAGATAGGAAGTGAATTGCATCACCATAATACTTGGGCTTTTTTAATGAAGTTATAGTCGAGCCATTAACAAATGCAGAACAAGTATTAAATTTCTGAATATATGAATTATCAGTAAGCCCAAATTAAATCTAATCTAAGGGAATCAAATAGTATTCTTATATTTTTGTACGATAAACATAAGAAAATAATTAGGAAATGATAGCTTTTTCTTTTGAACAATAGATTGTTAAATGCAATGGCAAGTAAGAGTTTCACTTGCAAAAGTTTGTACCCTTGTAGTGTTAAATACTTGCTAATGATATAAACAAGAGTTTCAATACCCATTGAACTGTAGGAATATAGAGACTGTGATTAGATAATCCTTTTATTAGTCTTGATTAGAGATGTATATTTGTTCACAAAAGGGAATTACTTTTCTTATTAACGTCAAATATATTGGTTGATAATTATATGTAGATGGATTTATCCCTAGATTTTCAATTGGATTCCTAGATTTTCAATTGGATTCATACGTGGTTTTATTGTTATAAAATGTATTACCATATGTGTATGCATGACTCTAGAACCCTAGAATAAAAGTTCATTGTAATGTCCCCATTTTTCACGAGCATCAGAGTTTGTGGGATTAGTCTATTATTTGATCCTCATAGGCTAATCAGTTGGATAAAGGGTCTTAGTTGACAGTGTCAGAGGCTATTTCCCACTCCAGAGGTCAAGCGTGTTAAAGTTTGTTCTTTGTTTGAGTCAGATTGGCACGCTTACTATTTATAGTAAGTTACTATTTCGGGAAAAATCAGGGTTACTATTCTGAGCAGGGCACCTGAACAGTTGGTAGTAGCTTGGAGTTGTGAGGACATCCATAGAGCTTCTAGTTTGGGACTGACTATTTATAGTAAGTCGATTTATGGTCAGTTACTATCTTTGGCAAGCCATTCAGGTGTTTGCTCAGGCAGTGTGCATCTGGCTCTTGAATTTCACTTGGAATAAGTTGGTAAGCTATTTATTAGATTAATGATTATGAATTAAGTTTCACTTAACTAATAATAAAGTTGGGAGCTTAATATATAATTGGCCAAGTCATTAAATGATTATTTAATCAGTTATGGCGCCAACCTTAGGAGGAAATTATAATTGAATATTATAATTCAAATGTTCAAACTTTACAAGGCCAATATAATTTTAAGTTATGCAAGGTGTAAAGAGGAAGCCTCTGGTTTGAATTGTATTGGAGAAAATATAAAGCCTTGAGTTAGAAATCGAATGGCATCCTTGTGTATTTGTTATTTTTGATATTTGTTGAAGAGAAATTGGAGAGGGTTCCAGAATATCCAGGCTGGTGGAATTGCAAATTCTACATAGCCATCGCACTCTGAATTGGTGAAATATCCAACTAATTGTGTCAATTTGCGATGGCTTCACACAAAGGTCATGAATGAAGTTAATGGCAAGCATTTTGGTGACTAGAAACAATAGTTGTGTTTCAGATATTGCTACAGGGTTAAGGAATCAGCTTGCATTGCTAATACTCAGCCACTAAGACTGGCGTGAGACTTGATTACCACAACCGCCATACATTGGAAGCCACGCGATACTAGGAAGAATATCGCAGGAGAGTACTAAGAGCATGTGCGTGGGTTTGGTGTTACAAAGGCTGCTCTAAATCCAGTGCAAGGGGTCACCCTGCCATAATTATCAGAGCCACAATTCAATTGAGCTTTTAGTAATTCCCACGGCATATCCAAGTTGTCAATTTCAGTTTAAAAATAGATTCTCTTCTTGGCTTTGAGAATCAAGTTTCAAGTATAGCTGTAGCGTTCGTGCCTTAGATTAAATCTGAACATTGCAATGAGTCTAAGTTCTCAGCTAGGCATTAATGTTTATATGTTTGATATCAATGGAAATATTTGTCTAGGCCACAAAGTGTTTGTCAAATTGTCTTCTCTAATGAATGAATGAATGATTTTAATGACGTCCACGAGGCCTAGCAGCCTAAGGGACCAAAGGAACACACAACCCTAAGCGATTTCCATAATCTTTTCCAACTCCGATCTTCTTTTATGAATCTTGACCAGCAAACCGCAGTTTGGTTGACCATACCCTCTTCAAATAGACTGTTCATGTTGTCCACTTTCAAAATGGTTTCACACTTAACCCGAATATCTTCATACACTACGCACTCCATGAGAAAGTGCCATTCAGTTTCAATTGCTCCCGTCCCACAAAGCATGCAAGTTCTCTCCTCCCAAGCCTCTTTGGGCCTCTTCCATCTGCCTGTCTCGCACCTGAGATGATGTGATCCCATCCTCAAATGTGTCATTAGCAAACTTGCTTTCCCTTTAATAGCAGCCCCTAAGTATGTTTTCTCCCCATGCTCCCCGGTTGGGTTGAACACTTGCATCTAGTAAGCCTTTTTTCGACCGATGTTATTAGACCACATGACACTCTGAAACTTCTCTATGACAAACATTTTTATGTCCACATTTGTATTAGGACACTCATGAAGCTTAATATTCCATTTATCCAACCACTTATTATTTTGCTTCATCCATGTTTTCTTTCTATGGATAAGATGCTCATCCTTCACAATTTTTGGCCATCGATGGTCATGCATGTTTTCAACCTTCTTTAAGTAACTAAGTAACTGAGTTATCGTTGAAGCTTCCAACGGAAAAGTCCCAGCTTCCGCTAAAAGGATATCATAAGGTACGGAGCTCTTAACTTTGAGATTGCTTGTAATTAGGTGCTTCTGAATTCTCTCTAGCTACCTCCAACCGCGGTTTGACAGGCTACCACCCCACACCTCACAGCCATAAAGAACCATCGGCATGACCAGCAAACCGAAAAGAGTCTTCCTATTTTTCCAGTCCCGGAGTTCAGCCGTTCTGCATCTGTTCTAGAGTAAATACAACGCTTTCCAGCCCCCCTATAACCTTTTTGCACGACAAGTTTCCCAGTTGAGTTTATAAAGAAAATCAATCCCAAGATACTTGTATTCTTTCACAATTTCCAGAGGGCTGCCTTCAAAAAGGAACGTAATATGTTTTTCTTTTCTCCTTAGAGAGAAAATCATGATTTTGGTTTTGGTAATGTTCACCTGCATTCCAACCTCCTGGCAAAAGCACTCTAAGACCCTTAAGTGATCCCTCAAACCTTGAGCCGTTTTATATATTAAAATAAGATCATCACTGTACAAAAGAAGCTTCACAACATACCCTGCCAAATGTACACCTTCCTCATCCCTTTTGTTTAACCAAGTTTCTAATTTATCAATGTATAGCCCAAACAAGGTTGGGGATAAAGGACATCCCTGTTTAACACCAATGTCACTACCAAAACATTCTGACATTCCTTCATTAGTTCTGATTTTGGCTCTAACTTTGTCATTTAATATGTGTACTGCTGCTCTATACTCGTCAGGGATACCCAGTTCTATCATTTTGTTCCATAACTTGTCCCTAGGTACCGTATCAAAGGCTTTCTTAAAGTCTACAAAACAGCAGTAAGCTTCTCCTCCTTGATTATCCCATATTTTCTCTATTAAATGACGAAGAGTGATGCAATGATCAATGGTGGAATGCCTAGGTCTGAAACCCGCTTGCCCTCTGGCCCTTTTCTCCTCACCTTCTGCCCAACTGCTGATTCTATGTTCTATCATGCTCCCGAACAGTTTGCCAAAAAGAGGGTTGACCATAACAGTGCGGTAGTTAGATGGATTATTGATGTCACCACTTTTAAAAAGAGGGATAACCACACTAGTTACCCAATCTGCCGGAAAACCATTGCAGATGACACGATTGAAGATACCTTGTCTGTGAGACGCAAGGATTTCCGCTCCCCACTTTAAAAACTCAGCTTGTAGCCCATCAATATCACTAGCTTTACCACTTGCAAATTTCTCTATCCCAAGCTTGATATCTTCAACCGTGAAGAGTTCCTCAGAAGTATTCACTATGGGGGGAACATTATTCTCATGAGGCCGTTCATAGAGTAACTTTGCATATTCAAGCCATTGAGCATCCGTAATAGTGTTCCCAATTTGTTTTCTCTTTTGCTGCAACTCTGTCCAAAACCTTTTGGGGTCATGTTTGCCAAGGGATATTAACTCTTTCCTTCTAGTCTTAACATACTCTTCCTTCTTTGCTTGAATCAATTTTGTATACCACTTCTTGAGTTCTTTGTTAACGTCCTTCCCTTTTATGGATCTCTTTGCAGCCTTACATTCCTCATCGTACCATGGATTTGCCGGAAACGTATTAGTAGCCATCTTTCTACTACAAGTTCTTTTACATGCATTTAGAGCCTTGTGGATTATAGAAATCAGCAAGCTGCTATTAACATACTCGCATTCCTCCTTAACCTTGCCCCCCACCGAGAGGTTATTCATTTCAAAAAATTGCTGCTCAAGCCTCGCTTTGAAGATGTTCTTGTTTTCCTGATTTAAGAGGATCTTTCCTTTGTTTGCTGCTTCTTTTGCATGTGGGAAACTTGTTTATTGTGTGAGCTGTTTGAAACGAAGTCCAACTTAACAAATAAAGGCATGTGATCAGACTTCATCTCCATAGGGCAATCACCAATTTCGAACTCTAGTAGTGAGGTTTTGCGAACAAATTACGTAATCAACCACACTTTGCCCATTTTATGTTTTGCACGTGATAGCCCCCGAATTTGGCCAGCCTCTCATCCCGTTACAAATAACCAAACTAAACAAACTACACAACCTCAGTAGTTCTGAACCGAAATGTGAGACACCCCCATTAGCATCTTCTGATGTTCTTTTCCAAGATTGATCGCTGCCCTCTATCAACCATATAGGATTATCATCTCCTTTTTCACTGCCAAGCAGCTGCAAAGACTGATTATTTGTTGTTCTAGCATTGAAGTCCCCAACTAACATTATTTCACCCGTGATGCTAAAAACAAAAATATCCTTTTTCAAAGAAGCATACAGATCTTCCCTATCTAAATTTCGCCTCTTATAGATCTTGGAGTTTTATGGGGCAAAATAACATGCAGCCACCCTAAAGGTTATCTCAGTCACTATAATTTGCAGCCAAATATATTGTTTATTTGGGTCTTCATTTTCGAATTTTACAGTGTTGTACCACTTCTCATGTATAAGTACCGTGACCCCACCATGCCCTTTGCCTCTCTCCTTCCCTTTATTCCCAACTGAAAATTTCCTATAGCCTTCAAAATCTTGCACCTTGCAGCCATCATGCTCATGTGTTTCCACCAAAATGATAACATCGTTTCCCTCTTCTATGGGCTCCACCCCAGGACCACTTCTCCAAGGATAACCTAAGGATTTGTAATTCATGGTTGAAAGTATGACAACTGTTCGATGAAATGTACATGATGATATAATTGAATATTTCTAATCTGTTTGGGTCATGTTAATCTTGCATTTGGTATTGGTAAATTCACATCATATTTTAGAAAAGCAATTTCTTACCCAAGATACCAGATTTGGAATGTTGTTCGTACTAAATGTGACAGATTTCCCAACAACAAGTGATAATCTCAAGGCAGATTTAATTGGGAAATCTGATAGTGATATCAAAGCTTGCAGCTTAAGTGTTTGACGAAATGTCAAACATACAAGATTGAAACAAATCAGTGGTTTGGGGAGTTAGAACCGCTCGGGGTTCTTACATTCACCCTTAGATTAAAGAAGTGATGTGGTGCAATTGTGTAGTATACTAAATTATTGTTTTTGAGAAAAATGAGTCCTTAGTGTGCTTGTTCATGCCATATGGATAAGTTGTGTCAACACAGATAGTTATCTAAAACAATTGGAATTCTTCTCAAAAGATCTAATATGAGAATTATGTATGCTTGTCTAGTATTGATTTGTTTTCCCAAAATATCATTTTCTTGCAAGAAGAGGAATAGTCTTCTCGGGATTATGATTGAAAAAAGGTAAAGTTGACTTTTGAGCCTTGAGATAATATTATTGTGTCATCCAACTAAGTGGTGTATGGTTTATAGATTTCATTTGAAAAGTGCATGTTTGTGTGGTCTATGTCTTCCATATAAATTGTGTCTACATCTTTAATCTTGAAATCTTTCAGTTCTCAAATGGAGTTACCTTGAGAGATGTATAAATCATCTTTTTTGTTTAGAACTCGTGAGGTATTGCATAATTGTTTAGGAGATTATCGATTGATCTCAAGAATATTGTTGTTTTATTATTATTTTTATTATGGACACTGGTTAAGGGGTTATCGATGGACCATATACACTAACTAGATCCCGTCCCTGTTTCACCTAAGTGGGTGGTAGCCGACGAAGAAACTATTTGGGGAATTGGACCCTAGAAAGGGTTGCATACCCACTTTCATGATTTTATGAATAAATGGTTTGAAACTCAAAGAGTTGAACGACGAAGTCTTTGTGCTTGACATAGGCAAGGCCATCAATGATGAGCCCCAAGACTTAGGTCTAGATCCTAGGACCTGTCTTTAAGGATGTAAATGAAATTTTTCTTCTCTATGATAATTCATCTAGATAAGATATTCAAGAAGGTTATATTGATGATCATGTGTCTAATGTCTTGTATCTAGTTGTATAGACAAGTGTGCAGTTACAGGTATTGAGGCATAGTGAATACAATGTAGAAACAAGGAAGTGAATCTCAGGCATGCAGTGATATTTGTTTGTTACTTAAACATGGCAGTAAACTTCCATATTCTTTATCCTCTTGGTTTCTAGCTATATGAAGTAACAAATGGGATTATATTGTGTTTCTTTAATTAATGTAGTACATTATTGTTTTTTAAATTTAAAAAAAAAATCCGCATGTTTTAATTAGTGTTTTGTCCTTGTGTCGAGCATTCCTCTACAAGGCGTTACATTATGTTTGGTGTTCTTAGAGTCTTTAGCTCGAGCTTCGTTCTTCTTCATCTCAGGAATGTCTTTAGAAACATCTGACTTTGAGCTTTGACCCCTTTTAAGTCCAAGACAACCCTTATCCTTTCGGGATTTTTGGCTATTGATTATTCCATCAAGAGTATTCTAGCTTTTCATTAATTTTTAACCTTTGTCAACTTGAACCTTTGTTTTCTCCAACTCTTTCCTCGGAGAGACAATCTCTTCTTCAAGTTTGGAACATTCAAATGATTTGTCATTGAGTCTAGTATTCAGGCAATCTACAATTTTGTTTCCTTCCTCAACTTGAACTTTCAAATTGGTGATTGTTTCTTCTGACTCTTTGAATTTGGTGTCCAAGCATTCTGCAACTTTCTTTCCTTCCTCAACTTGAACCTTCAAAATTCAAGTCTATTATGTTCTTGTCATCTTCTGAAGGATTAGGCAATGTATTAGACCCCGTGTGTTCCACTCCAAGATCTACCTTAGTTGTTAGGCTTGTTCAAAGGAACCTCTCATAACAATTGTTGAGCACACTGGAATACTAAGGGGGGAAGGGGGTGTGAATCAGTATCTTAATCAAAATACTTAATCTTTTTACTGCATCTAAAGTTCAAACCTTATTTCACACATCTACAATAATGTTAAATAGAAAGAGCAAAGAATTCCACACAATAGCACAAGAGAACACCAGATTTACATGGAAAACCCAACAAGGGAAAAACAGCGGTGAGAAAGTTGCTTGGATCTACTGTCCAATTCCAGCCTCAAAAGTGAAAACAAGAGTATATTATATACTTTATGGGCTACTACCCAAAAAAAGATGCAACTTCCTTAAGACAGCATGTCTTTACAAAGATTTGCAACTGAATTTTGAACTGTTATAACAATGCATCTGCTATATGTGGATAGTACAATTCCCTTTTTGCACACACCTTCTACACATACACATACAAATGATTTGATCTTCTATATATACCCTATGCAACTTCTCAAAACATCAACTATGTGGGCTCCAAGATAGCTTTTATCTAAAAGCATGAAATACTTTGTCATTCGGCCTTAAACACACATGGACCCAAAAACATCCCAATACATCCTTCAAAGAAAATACAAATAATCAGGATCATACCGCAAGTCAAGGATCAAGTCCAGTGGGCCCAAACAACACCAAATCATCAAAACTATCAACTTCAATCCTTTGTGCTATCGGAGAGAAAAAAAGATCACCATGTGGATCAAGATATGAGCATTGTTGTCCTTGCAATGTATCCTTACATACTTCATTTGTAGTATCTGACAATTATGTGTTGGTGCAAGCATAGAAACATGTATAGATGAAAACTGAGTAAGCCAGATTAATTGTTTCACACTAACATTTTAGATATTGCATTGTGGTAAACCAATTCATCTGAAACTTCCATGGATCGTATCTTAGACCTCTCTAATAATGTCGTCAAATCTGCTTACTCATATTTGTCAATTTGGAGGAATGCGGAGCATTCTAACTTGTCTTTTGAGACTTCTGAATGATTGACAAGCTAAACTTATGTAACGAAAGACAAAATATTGCAATGCGGTGAAATATGGACTAGATTACAGCGGTACTGCCTTACAAGAGACTTTGTTTTATGCCTTAGACAATTTTCTTCAAACCGTAAGTAAAGTCCGAGACTCAAATGCATATTTGAAATTCACCCAACTCCTTGCAACATACAAGAGCCAACCTAATGATTGCACACCCCAAGACATTCATAGTATAAGGATGTTCATCATGAACTTTAGAAGTAATGGTGCAATTGACTTTCACTAAGTGCTACTCTCTTAACCATATGACCATCAAAAGATAAGGTGCAGTAGTTGTATAAACCAAGATGTTCATAGTGTAAGAATGAGCTATAGAAGATTAAAGTGCAATAGGTACTTACTACACTTCTAGACTGCTCGACATCATGTTCACATCTGTACTAGACTTTCAGACTACTAATTGTCATCATCACATCTACATTGGATTTCAAGACTACTTCACTAACATCAAACATGCTGACTCCATACTATGGTTGCACCAATCCATCTCTCTATATTTATATTTGCACCAGTCCATCTAATCCATTTGCACTTATCCATCTCTCTACCATGAGTTGACATCAATGACAACATATTGCAATAATGAATAATGTAAACTTCTTCCTGCAAATCTCCATTGAGGAAGACACTCTGCATCTCCATTTGATGGAGTTTCCAACCAAACTATGCTGCCATGGCCGAAACTAGACGGATGATGTTCATCTTTGTTGTAGAAGCAAAGGTCTCATCATAGTCTATTCCTTCTCTCTAGGAGAATCCTTTAGCCACCAACCGTGATTTGTACTTGTCAAGTGTTCCATCAACTTTGTACACCCATTTTCAGCCAATGGGTTTCTTCCCTAGTAAATAGTAAAAGGTTTGCAAGAACCCAAGTATTGTTATTCCAAAGACTATGATGTTCAGATTTGTAATGTCCCCTAAATGAAGTCTCAATTGAGATATGGAATAAATAATGTTAATTATTTAATATTAGTTAAATATCTCATAAACTAATATTACATAATTAATAATAATAAATAATGCTAATTATTTAAATATTAGTTAATATATTAAAAACTAATATTTAATTAATTAATCCTTTGTTCGTTTCATAGAAGTTGTTTATGGGAATTTCTTCCTTTAAGGAAGCATGTCTGAGAAGAAGGAAGGGGGTTGGAATTTGATTAATAATTGTTCATTTGTACTCAAAACTAGAACCGAGAGATCTATTCACCAGTGAGAGATCTGGATTAGAGATCATTAAATTATGCATATAGACTTATATATTGCCTGGGGGTGACGGACGACTAGGAACGTAACAATGAGTCTAGAATGAGCCTTGGTGGCGCAAGAACCATAATAGTGAATGCAATTCGTAATGGCTCGGTTCCATTACGTAGTGAATTTGTGATGTGAAGTCATCGATTCCATTTCAACCCGATATCGGTTGAAATGATTTGCATCTTCTATTCTCAGACGTAAGTTGGGGCAGAAGAATAAGGACGGAAACGTCTGGGGATACTTGCTCAGTGTGGGACAAAACTAATCCATGTCGGGTGTTTATACATACGATAATATGCTAATAACAAAGATGGACGTGTCAGTGCTTGACAACAGGAATTAGCTTCACGGAAGGCTCTCCAAGAAGAGATTGCGGATGCTCTTCAGACAAAGGGTGGCGGAAGTTGTTATCAAGCTCTCTTGTCAAACAACAATTAACAAAGGTTGCGTACCAACATCTTAAGAAGTTTGAAGAAGCTTTGACCGTATAGAACAAGGGTCTGACTAGAAGATTGAACTGTGTTTCACTACAAGTCTAGCATTCCAAAGGCATCTACCTATAGCGGAAGACATCTGAACATGAATATGTTCCATCACTTACAGGTGCATGGTTAATTCTTTACAAGCTTTCTGGAAAATACACTTAATTGTTATTCTCTACATTGATCACTGTTGAATTAATTTGAACCTTGGCAATAGAAGGGTATACAGTAATTGTTCTCTACGTTGCTTGTAAGATAAATCAGCATTACTTGTTTCTCAATGTTGTCTGTAAAATGGATTGGAAATCTGACAATAGAAGAATTGAATTAATTATGCCATCATTAGAACAAATTATATTGGGAATTTTACAATTAAATATCTTAGTTACTGAATATTCACTGAATGGTTATGTTGTAATCTCTGAGATTATCATTTCTGAGATGACTGTTATATAAGTTTACACACATTTGTGGGACGATAACAGCTTGGTAAACATTCTATGGATGGAACTCACTAAAGTGCTTGATATTGTTACCTCTACTTCTATCTTCTTTTTTTTATCGGTAATGAGCAGCCATATTTAAGACTTTCGAAACACTCTAGTGATTCAAATCCGCGAGCACAACACAGTGTAGGCACAAGCCTACAAGCACAACAACCCAGCGGGGATTTGAACCCTAGTGGCAACCTCACCAGTGAAGTGTTTTGACCACTGCTCTAAAAAAGAAATAATCACTAGTTTATTCCAGGGAACTAAGGTTCACAGATTGTCAGCTAGCTGTTTGATGAAATGATTGCATACTAAATCATTAAGTAGTTCAATCACAGAGTCTTCATTTGGGCTAGATTCCCTTTGGGGATATTTAAAGATTCCATAGCCTTTTCCCATTCAGGTTTATCTTTTGCCTCTAAATAATCATGGGGCTCATAAACATTTTGAATGTTGGCCATAAGAGAAAAGTTCACTGTACGCTTCTTGCTCTTGCCTCTAGATGATCTACCTTCAACCAGTTCATTATCTCGAACATCACCAATGAGCTTTTCCCATCACTTAGGCTTAGATGCATCTTCTTCCAAATCAAGATGATCATCGTGACTTGGGCTACCTAGAATGAAATCATTTTCCAGATGTTGACGAGGAAAATCTATTGATATGGGTACTTGCCTAGGAGATTCCATTGATAGGAAAAGAGAGTTGAAAAGGCCCACCTTCTTCATCAATTACTACATTCCTGTTGAATGTCAAGCAATCAGTATCCACATCAATCAGCAGATAGGCCTTATGATTGTCACTGTATCATGTGAGCGTCAACTTCTGACTATTTGAATCCAATTTGGTTCTCTTAGCATCTGGAATCCAAACTATGTAGTGGTTGATTCTTAGTTTCCTCCTAGACCAAGCTTCCTTCGAGGTCATCGTCTTGACGGCCTATGTGGGAGACCTGTTAAGAAGGTATACTACAGTGTAAACTGCCTCAGCCTAAATATTCTTTGGAACTCTCTAGTTCTCAACATACATAAGGCCATTTCTGTAATAATACAGTTCCTCCTTTCAATGGCACTATTTTGTTGAAGGTTGTAGGGTGTGGTAAGCTAACGTTTGATACTGTGTTTAGAACAAAAGTCAATGAATTTGTTGGAACAAAAATTTCCCCCATTATCTAGCCTAAGAGTGATGATTGGACATCTTGACTCTTTTTCAACTAAGGCTTTAAACTTCTCAAATTCGTTCAACAAATCTATTTTTGCTTTGAGGAAAAACACTGACATTTTCCTACTGAAATCATCAACAAACAAGAGAAAATATTTGGCTCCAATAATTGATGCAGTATTCATTGGTCTACAAACATCTGCGTGAACCAGCTGAAGGACCTTCGATGCTCTCCAAGCTTGTCCTTCTGAAATGGAGTTCGATGTTGCTTCCCTACTTGGCAAGCTCCACACACACTGTGTCTGTTGTTGAATCTCAAGTAAATCATCTACCATATTCTCTTGAGCAAACTGCGAAAGACAAGATAGGTTGAGATGCCCATAACGCTTATGCCAAAGAGTACTAATAGACAAACTCTTTGCAACCAATGCATACTCCTAAGACTCTCCAGTATCAACCAGCCAATACAACCCATGATCTTCGATGCCAATTGCAATGGATTTCTTGGATTCCTTGTCAACAATATGACACTTATGTGCATTGAAGATGAGATCCAACTTGGGACAATTGCACATAATTTGACTCACTGAGAAGAAATTGAGCACCATGCTCAGAACAAAGCACACATTGAGAAAAATAAGAATTCCCCCTTTGGAAGTTAACCAAAGCCTTTGCCAACATTTGTATACTCTTCACCACCATTGAAGGTTACTAAATCGAAGCAAGCCTTATACTCGGTGAGCCAATCTCTTATATTTGTAAAATGTTGAGTTGCGCTAGAATCAATATACCATGCAGAAGACTTTACGACATGATCTAATGGTCGTTTGGCCATAAATGCATAGAAGGTCGATTCCTTCTTCTTTGAATGCTCTGTAACATGAAGCTTTTGTTGAGACCCTCCCTAGTTGGATTTTTTATCAAACAAGAACTTCTTCATACGACCAAGTTTACCACAATAGTGACATGTGATAGATTTCCGATTCTTTGAAGACTCATCAGGTTTGCCTTGAAACTGCTAAGTGGACTTGCCTTTGCCTTTGTCCTTGGCAATAAAAACATGTTCCACACTTACTGTATTGTTGCTACTACAAACTGCTCCTTCCATTTGTCTTGATGTAAGATCTTGTTGCACAAATCATCAAACTTCAGATCAACATTGGTAAAGGTGACGTTGACAGTTTCAATGAAGTGCTCATAGGATCATGGTAAGATTTTCAGCATGATAACCACCATATCCTCTTCTTCCATCTTGCGACCAATGGCCTCCAATTGATCACAAATGTCTTTGATCTTCATTAAATGATCCTACAAAGACATCTTGTCATCCATCATAATCGAGAACATACTTTTAAGGAGGCTCTACCTTTATCTGACATCTCATGCACATTCTTCAAGTGAGTCCATTTTTTTGCAGCAATTTTCCCAGATGGTACTTCTAGAAGCATCTCATCGGTGACAGATAATTTGAGTAGCATAATTGCTCCACGATTGCACTCATCAAACTTGTCATGGTCTTTACCCACAACTATTGGACAAGCAAATTTACCAAGAACAAGTAGATCAAGACACCAATACTCAAAAATGGTGAGCATGCACTATTTCCAGGTATTACAATTCTTGTCGTTGACCCTCTGGCTACCTTAAAATATGTTGGGTAACAAAGTCATCCCTCCCCCTATCCGGAGATAGAAAACAAGATAAAATTCAGCTTTTCAAAAACCTTTGATTTTTATTGATAAAAAATCATTAAAAAAAATGTTGCAGATTCATAGCCCTAGGTTTGAATCCCTAGATGAGCTGAAAACCCTTGTTTTGTGTCAAAAATGGTAAAACCCTAACTAGTGCGGTAAGAAAACCTAGGGGTGGTCCTTGAAATAGAAAAACCTTGACATCGCAGCTGAAAACATTCTTCTTCACAGCAAGGAAATACTCAGAAATGTTGCAGGAGTAGTGATGTGAAACCATAGCACATAGCCAACAACCTAGGATCATTGCGGGCATAAGCTAGCAGAAACTAGTTGTGGGCCTAGAAAACTCTACACGCAACAAAAATGACAAAAAGAAACTTTTGTTTTTTCCAAAAAACAGCCACAAGGTGGTTGCGCAAGCTGAAAACCTTGTCCACGCAAAAAGCTTGTGGCCAAAAAACCAAACGTGCAAAGACACCTCGAAAATGTCATAATTTGTGAGCCGAAAAATGCCCAAATTTCAACAAAAATTGGTTGCATGGTTTTTCAAGACAAATATTCGCAAGTTTCAGCACAAAAGCATAGTGACTTTGTGGACGCAAGGCACAACTTTTGTCTAAAAAAATCCATAATTTTACGAAATAAAAATTCTACAATTTTTAATGGTGAATAAAACCCACAATTTTATTATAAAAAATCGCCCAAAAAACTTCATATGGATTAGTACGGTAATTAGCTAGACCAATCTCAACCTTTTGTAAACCCTCTCGCTAATACCATGAAATGGTCAAGATAGTTGATATATTACAAAGGAGAGGACTACTCCTTAAATAGGTGCTTACAGAAAAGCTTTGCATAACATAAACAATCGAAAACTAAAGACAAAAGAAAGTTACTAAAAACTAACTAAACAACTTAAATGACCATTATAAGCTAAATAACAATAAAACTTTAATACTTATACATTAGCCGAAAGTTGCTGATTATCTATTTTTAAAGATCATGACATATGAATTGTTGAATAAACTCAATCAAGTGAAACACAGTTTGAAGGAAGATCTGCAGGCAAACCTTTGAATCTAACAATTTTGAGTTTTTCATTACAGAACCATACCATCCCCAACCATTCTTTCTTATATATATATATATATATATATTGAGCAACTGACTAGATATATATGTATGTATATATATATACAGGGCTTAGTTCTAGGGACAATAATGACTGGATATTATACACACACACACACCAATAGGGCCTAATTCTGAGGACAATGGGAGGATAGTACTTCTTTAAAAAATAGTTATTAAAAAACTTACAAGTAATAACAAATGAAGCTTTGAAATACTAAACACATTGCTTTGAACAATGACAATGCTGAATATAAATTATCAATATATTATATTCAAATTGATAATTACATTCAAAATTCAAATACAATTGGCCAGTGACTCAATGCCTATAATCATTCCCAAAGTCTACGTCGAATTCCTCATTACTCAAATTATCGGACTCCTTGAGATCAAGCTCCTCCAAACCAATACCAACCATCCCTATTTGTAACTGTCATCATCACCTTTGTTCTCTACTCTAGTTCTGCAACCTATCAAGCTATTGGACTCTCCTTATACATAAGTGAGTTGAGGTCAATGAGACACAAGGTACAATGTAAATCTTCTCTCCCATTCTAAAGGTAGTCTCGTTTCTCTTAATAGAGTGGATGAAGCTATTAAGTAGACCAATTTCTCTCAACAAGAACAAAACTGTAAACCTAGGACAATAATTGAATGGTTATTGTCGATATCAAAGAACAAGGTCCATGCATAGTCCCCCATTGAATTAGATTGTCCTAAGTCATAGTTTCCCTATCTCTCTTGGCCTCTCCTAAATATACCCTATGAGGCAAATTTTGTCCACTCAGTATGAATTGCGGTGGCATCCTTAGCACTATTCAACTTCCAAGTAGCATTCATGAACCTTACCTTAGCATCCTCCATAGGGGTATACCTACCAAGATTTTCCATACAACATTTTTCATTTATTGCATAGGCTACCATGAACAAGGGACTATTTAGATTCTCCCACCTCTACTAAATGATTTGTCAAATATGTTCATGATAGAACTGCAATGTGGAGTCTTTCTATGTACAATCGCCTTCATTTGGCCAAGCATATAACCAATGTACTCATACACCTCTCCAATGCTAGGTGCATTAGAGTCCTCATATCTGATTATGAAGTTACAAACAATGATAAAGACAATGTATTTTGCATCAAGCCAAAAATGTCATTATTTACTTCTTTACCACCTCCCTCACCCTCTTCTCTTGCTCTCACTTAGAATTGGGCCACCAATTCCACTCTGTTGTCATGACCATTAATTGCAATGCCACTTGCAACTCATGCATGGACTTTATAATGATCAAGAAATCTCTAGATGAGATTGTTGCAACTAATTTACTACTATGTTGCACTAGGATGGCTAGCTAGTCTCCCAATTTTTTCTTCTTCCAACCCCAAACTGCTTTAACAATTCATCAGCGTAAATCATCAGCGTAAACCTCAGAAAAATGACTTTTCAATCCTCAAAACACTCCATAAACCCGTGGCACAGTTTTCAATGCAATCCACACTTGTACAATCTGCCTGGGAGGGGCGATTTCTTTACAAAATTCAGAATCTAATCAAACCTTGCAAATGATCTATGGAACTTGGTCGCCTAGCTGAGGAAAAAGTAATGGAAAAGTACAAAGCAGACTGTTGATGCCCTAGGAAATGTGAGACAAAATGAGGGTTCAAATATGGCTGGAAATGTACAACCAGACTGGTTAAATTCAACCAAAACACTAATTTTGAACAGTACTCCAAAATCATCAAATCAAACCAAAACCCTAAAAACCAAATCAAAAAACTTTATTATTTCATCTTTGCAAAACCCAAATCACAACTGCCCAAAATCATCAAATCAAACCAAAACCTTGAAAACCAAATTAAAAAACTTTGTTATTTCATCTTTGCAAAACCCAAATCACAAAATTTTGTGAAAATGCTTTTCCTAAATGAAAATACCAAATCCACATTGGGTGGGTCTTTCACCACTGAAACCTGTTGTCCTCAAATTTGAGATCACAAATTTGTGGCAACCCTACGGAATTTTCTTTTCATAACGTAGTGGTATCCTCTTTGTTTTGAACGTTTTGAATAGAATGATAATAGAGATAATTCGTCATCCCTGAAGAGTTCTTTATCACATATGTTTCATGCATTTTTAAGTCCTTTCTTTGTTTTCCTCTTTCTTATTCTGCGTTTTTTGTCTTGTTTTTCCCTCAAGTCAATAGCCCTTTGAAATCCGCTCGTTTTGAGCTAACTTAGACATCAAATGGAGTAGTACAACTCAAGTTATGATGTAAAAAGTGGGGTTTTTCACGCTGACTGCATATTCGTTAAAAATCCTTTAAAAGTGGGGTTTTCGAAGTCAATTGCACAAGTTTGAATTATATTTAATATATTAAGTGGATTTTGTAGTCCATTTTCAAATTTCAACTCATTCTGAGTTGATTTGACTATAGTTTTTTATGTTTTAATAAAATTAGCTAAAATTAGTCTGATTTTATTTTAATACTATAGTTATATGTTAAATTAATCAAAATTCAAAACTTAATTATGAAGAAGTGTGGTTTTTACTCTCTATTGCATGATATCCATATGCAAAAATATAAAAAAAACTTCACTCCTTTGTCTTTTCTTATGTCAAATACGTTGTTTTCGACCTTCAACTGCATATCGATTGTAAGTTATTATATGTGCAAATGGATCTTCTAAATAACGTATTTAATCCTTTGTAAAAGCTTTATTAAAGTGAGTTTTCACTTAAAGTCCCTCAAGACGTCGAATTTGAAAGGCATTACATATGTTTTTAAATTGTGTAAATGTCTTTACAAAACAACGTTTTTAAAACCTTCCTTGGCGTCGTTTTTAAAGAGCAAAACATGTCTTTTATATATGAAAAGCACTTTACAAAATAACGTTCTTAAAGTTCCCTATGGCGTCGATTTAAGGGAGGATGGCATATGTTTAGAAGTGTAAAGTGTTTTCCATCTCCATGGCGTCGTTTTTACCTCCTATTACATATGCGTTTTAAAAACGTATGCCTTTTATGTAGAGACACTTTAAAAACAGCGTTTTTAAAGTAAACAAAGGTGTCGTTTTCCTTTCCCATTGCATAGGCTTAAAAGTGGCGCTATGTAAGTGAAGTCTCCAAACAGCGTTTCATCTCCATGACGTCG
>MU223742.1:3595557-3606609 GCA_018584345.1 Thuja plicata
GCCACCACCTTGGACATGCTGTCCATGTCTTGGTTCCAAGTTTCATCTTCACACAAAACACCTTCCCTCAAACACCAAACTTCTTCCTTATCATCCCAACATACACCTCTTCACTACTTGCCAAAGGGAGCCGTCTAAAAGCCATGGCGGAATTATGAGACACCATGGACAGGGTGTCCAAGGGGCTGGCGGAATCCGCCAGCACCTTGGACATGCTGTCCATGTTGTGACTTTAAACTTTACTTCATTCAAAACAAAGAATCTCTTTTTTTACCTTCAAGTCCATCATGTCATTCATTTTCCAGGGAATGATCAAGTCTCCCATTTGATAAAGAGCAGAGAGAGAGGGCTGGACAGCCATGACTGTCCCAGCCCAGCAACACCACTATCCTCATCAAACTCCAAGTTTCACAAAACCAGATTTCAACCACTTGTCACAGATGCTCTCAAGCTCCATTTTTTGAAATTAGGAGGTCCCCAAGGATTGGGGCGATGTGTGAAGGACTTCACAACAGAACCAAAGAAAACAAACCCAGAAAGATCAATGCCATGCAAGAAACGAGACTCGCACGAACTCACCCAGACTTGGTGAGTCGCAAGTCGAGTCAAGCCTGGCGAGTCCCAAGGGCTTGGACTCAAACTTGGCCAAGTCTAGGAAAAACTCGCAGAGTTTGGGCGAGCCCTATCACCTAGACTTGGCCAGACTCAAAATTTCAAAAAAAATTTAGTTTACGACATGCCCCCTATTAATGTTTTTACCAGGAATAAAAACAATCAACAAAAGATCAAAATAAGGAACAAAAGGGCAGCATTTATCCTAGGAAAACTCTCCTACTCGAGGTAGAAAACCCCGCCACACAGAAAAATCAGTTATATTAATGTAAAAATAGAATGCCTTGATATACAATCTTGTTCCAAGCTGAAATGGAATGAAAACTAGAAATATATCCACACAAAAAAAAAAAAAGCAATCTGAATATCCACCCATCCTCTATACGATTGAGCATAATAAGTATGATATATACGGCACATAACTCTCCATTGTCTCCTTGAAACGAATAGATAAACAATTACAAGAAAGACAATCCAATCGCCTGGGAGAGAAAACGAACAGTCAATCACCGCAAGGAATCTCAAACTCATGCGATGACCAAGGTACATGAACCGACATCAGAAGGTGAAATGTTTCGTCTTCAGCAGGAGAAAAGAATACTCCTGACACTACACTCACGTAGCTATAAAACATCAACACTCCCTCTTAGCTAGGGAGGAATCTTTTCAAATTATCATGTCATGGAGTCTCTCAACATGACACTCACAGTGGCTTCACCCATTTGTGAAGAAAACAAAGTTTATCACAGATTCTCTCAACGTGATAGTATCATGGAGTCACTCAACATGATGTTCACCATGGCTACTCCCATGTGTGAAATAAACACAAGCTCACATTATGGAGTCACTCAACGTGATGTTATCATGGAGTCTCTCAACATGACATCCACTATGGCTACTCCCATGAGTGGAAAGAGCAACAAGGGCTTTCACCTCAAATTTCTTCGTCTCAGAGAAAAATGCATTACAAGGGCTTTCACCTCAAATTTCTCCGTCTCAAAGAAAAATGCATTACAAGGGCTTTCACCTCAAATTTCTCCATCTCAGAGAAAAATGCATTACAAGGGCTTTCACCTCAAATTTCTTTGTCTCAGAGAAAAATGCATTATTAGCAGTTAGCAAGAATCATTCTAGCTGAGACTCTCTCTCAGCAAGAGCATCATTCTTTGCTGCTCAAGCTCCCTCTGAATGTCATTTCCTCCTCTTAGAAGAAACTGATCATAATGACAATTTGAATAGGTTCTTCAAGAGAGAGATGTCTCCAGTTATGTACACCAACTCAGCTCTATGGAAGCAAACTGTGTCTCCATTCTTCAATCTGCGTGACTTCCTCACAGAATATATCAAGCTCTTTCTCCCTTGAATGCAATCTCTCATCATCCTTATGCTCCTCGATCCGTCCTGAAAGCATTTTAGAGAGATTACGAAAAATTCATGGGATCAACCTATCCCGAAGAGAAATACCAATGCTAGAAGCATACATGATCCAATGTATGAATTAATAACTACATTAAAGATTCATGAACATTATTCAATGGTATGAAATACTTATCTCTTTATTGTCTAATCTTCCTCACAATTCACCAATTTTTCTTTCTTGATCTTTGCACCTAAAGACTCAAATCTGCTGCAATGGAATGATCTGCTGTTATAATATTGAACAAAACAATAACATGCTCTAATTAAGGACGTGAACCAGAGACATGGTTTTCTCTCTCTCTTCACGAACATAGAGGGTCGGCTTTATGACTGGAAGAGCTAGACTTTACAGTGAACCGTATGCATTAGTTTGGAGATTTGATTCCCCAACTGACTGTGACAATAAAAACGACTCTTCCCCTCCAAAGCAGAAGATGTCAATCCCAATAACAAGAAAGCATACGCATGTCTCATCAAGGTCATCACCATCATCCTTAGCACCAACTGAAATGTCACCGAAAACATTTATGCAAGGATCTGAAATGCACTCAAATCCCCATCTCTATCGGCATATTCTCCATCTCAATTCAGCGAAATAGAGCCAGAGACCCACAATGGCAGTGTAACCTCTATCTCTCTCTTGCGGCTTGAACATCTGTCACCCATATCCCTTCTTCCCAATCGCTCATTCCCGCTGCTCATGGTGCTCGATGAAGTACACTTTCACGGCAAATATTTTAAAAAAACATCGGACTTTCTGGGACATGTGATCTTGAACTTCATAAGCGTTGAAGATGCCCTCTTTATGCCAATAAGTCGTTGTTATCCAACCTAGCTCTGATACCATGTTAATGTTTTAACCAGGAATAAAGATAATCAGCAAAAGATCAAAATAAGGAACAATAAGACAACATTTATCCTGGGAAAACCCTCCTACTCGAGGGTGAAAAATCACTTATATTAATGTAAAAATAGAATGCCTTGATATACAATCTCGTTCCATGCTGAACTGGAATGAAAACTGGAAATATCTCCTTCACACAGAAAAAAAGCAATCTGAATATCCACCCATCCTCTATACGATTGAGCATAGTAAATATGATATATACGACACATGACTCTCTATTGTCTCCTTGAAACGAATAGACAAACAATTACAAGAAAGACAATCAAATCGCCTAGGAGAGAAAACGAACAGTCAATCACCGCAAGGTATCTCAAACTCTTCCGATGACCAAAGTACATGAACCAACATCAGAAGGTGAAATGCTTCGTCTTCAGCAGCAGAAAAGAATAATCCCGACACTACACTCATGTAGCTATAAAACATCAACACCCCCAGAATATACATGAAATATAACAATTAACTCATATTTGTCTTCAAGTCAGTCTCATTCTCTTCATTGGAATATATACATGAAATATAACATTCAAGTATATTGGCAGGATGTTTAAGAGTAGTTTTAGGTATCTAGGAGTTATGATGCAAATTCTAGATTTTAGATCATATTAATTTTCAGACTTAGTCAAATTTCGTCAAATTTAAGTAATCAACAGGCTCCCATTAGCATTCTCTCACTTTCTATCTCACCCACTTTATAAGCCCTAAACTCTAGACCTATCTCTTCCTATCACTCTTCCTCTATCCCCTCTCTTTACCTCTCGCTACCTCTCGCCCCCAAGATCTAGACCTATCTCTCTACCTCTCTCTCTCACCCTCAAACCCCTGCAAGGAGTGCTACCCTCAACCTCATTTTGGTGTTGCCCACAAACCCCCATCAAACTATAAGTCTAAGCAAGTAATAGGCCAGTGATGAGTCATGATCATAAATATATACATAATACATATCCCTTGTTGCAAATCTCTGCATATTCATAGTTAAAAAAATACAACAACTGCTACATCATCCAAGGCCTACCTTAGACACCTTCGTAGGAAAGATGCAGGCTCCTCTGAGCTATAGACTCCTAGTTATTGTTTCAATATTTATTTAGAACTTTTGATGTCATATGTTTCATATTCCATGCGTTTTCGATGCATTTGACAATAATTATATAACTAAGTGTGCTATTTCCTTCAGCTACAATTTGTGCTTATACTTATGTGATCAATATATACTTGTGTATGTCATCAAATTAGCTTCTATTTGATGATGTCATTGTGTCTTTAAGGTTTACTTAATAAAGGGTGCATGAAACAAGTTTTAATTCCTTAAAATCCTCTAAATTTCTTGGGCTTTTCACTTCGTTGAGTCTTCACCAAGTCCAGAGTCCAAGTCCGAGTCATGTTTGCTGAGTGTGCGCCAGCGCTCGCAGAACAAGATGGCTTAAAATAGGGACATTACATGTTTTCTTTTGTTCGCTGTTACTTTACTATTGGGCAGTTGTACACTTTTGATTTGCTATTGATAGTCTATGCTTATCTTTTTAGACAGCGTTTTGTAAAGGGTTTTGAGGTAGACTTGTTTTACCTTTAAACAAAAACTTAATTGAAAGTGGTAAGTGTGACTTTTTGTCTTTGATGAGCTTTTGAGGTTCCTAGAATGATTGTTCAGTTGCTTGATTGTTTGGAAGTTCCCGAGATAATTACCAAATGGATTAAAAGTAGAACAAGAAAAAAAATATTACATGCACATTCCTGACATTTGACCAGCTGAGCTTATGCACGATTAGTCTCTATAAAATGTTATTATCTTCTCCCTTTTAATTCTACTCATGTTTTCTGTTCTTTAGGTATCTATTTCCATGTAGATAACTGACTGTTGTGTTAGCTTATATCTCTGGGCTACAATGGTAAATAAGTGCACTTTTAGTTTGAGCTTATCAATGGGATTATATGTCCATCTTCTTTAAACTGTAACTTGATAGTCTAAGAAATGCAACTGAGACTAACAATTCAGGCACTTTTGTATGAATCATTTAGTCGATGTTGTTCCCTTTCAGCTGCAGTTTTCTTTTGAGTAAATATAACTAACTATCCTTTTTTCCACAATAAGATCCCTCTTTGAGGAAAACTCGTTTATCATTAAGAGAAAAATGTTTAACATAGTTGAATATCATCAACTTTTTAGTCTATATTTATAATTTCAGTTCTCCTAATAGGCATAAAGTCTGATATGTCATCTTTATACCCAGGTCCCAAGTTGTTTCTCAAACTTTAACCTAAAGCAGCATCTCTTGTGGCTCAAAGTGGAATGTTTCAAAACTTATTCAATTGAGTGGGGAAAATATTTTTCAAGAGCCTTGTGCATTCTACAATCACTTTTTTTTTCTTTTTTGGGCTTTATGTTTGACTGATGCTTTAAATGTCATTTTGTCTGTATGAGGGATTTTCACTAATGGTCATAAGGCCATGTCATGGATATATAGCATCATCCTTAATCTTCACTACGTTTGTTGTTTATAATCTTGTGGGCTTTCATTATTAATTAATTAATTCTGTATTCATCTAAAATCATTTAGATACCTTGAAAAAGACCATTGGATTGAATTTTCAGAAAACAGCGTACCTCTAAATCTGCTCCAGAGCGATGGAGGGCTCTGACAGCTTCAATGTTCCCATTCTGAACTTCTTTATATAACAGCTCACCCTTAGATGGCTGAGCTCCCATTCTTCACAAGATCCTGAATGGAAATTGGGATGAGTAGTGTCTCACTTAAATCCACACCTCATGCAAATGTATATCTAAGAAAGCCACTCAAACATGAGAACAGTTCGTCCTTAGATTTCTGTGCTTGCATTTGCTAAGTTCATATATGTTAACTAGGATTAGCAGTGTCCCACTTGATCTAATGTAGATGTATGTCTATGAAACCCAATCTAACAAGAACCGAGGAAAGCATATTTGCAAATTCAAAGCATCAAATTACATTCATAACCTACAAGAAAGCATGCATCACTTGTACTTTAGAATGTCAGTGAATGACATTGGGATAAGATACATTCATTACTTGTATCAAATATTCTGGAATTTCAGCATATTTCATGCAGGTTTGCCCAAGAGGCACATTAAGACAAATAGTTTTCTATTTTAGAAATTGTATAAAATATCAAAAAACTATTCAGAATGATTGAAAACATGTGAATGCATTTAAATTTCATAAGTATACAAACAAGCTCCATTGCTATTGTGGACTCCAGATTTGCCAATTAAAACATTTTCATCATCAAAGCAATCGTCATACCATGTGCACAAAATGTCATGCACAACTAGCTACTATATAATAATTAAGTACAGACAAAAAGAGAAGTTTGCAATGTGATGAGAAAAAGTAATTTAGGTTCATCTTTCAACTGTCATTGATGCTAGTTAATTATTATATAGTAGCTAGTTTGTAACTTCTTCACACCTCTCAAACAGACCAATCACCTTTGGTCTCCTATATAAGTATGCAAACATTCCAAAAGAAAAAGGTAGTTGATGAAAAAGACGCTGAACAGGAGCTTGTTGAGTAGTTTGTAATGTGATGAGAAAAAGTAATGTGATTTGTGAATAAATAAGGATTATATTGTCAGTGGTGAACAAAGTCTGAGAAGTTCAAGAAGATCTGAATATGCATTTGATTTCATAAAGCTACTGAAGATTTTCAGTGTTGCAGGTATTATAATTTCATTTGATGTTCTGGTTTTAGACACATACACTTGCAGAAATACTTCAGTGTCTATATATTTCAGCATTTGAAAGGGTGTTATTTTTCTGACTGATAATAAGTGGGATGATCAGATATACAGGGAAGATCATTTTTCAGATTATACACAGCATTATTTCAGCTGTACAGTAACATCATAGTATGTGTTCTGATTGATAACAACATCTTGCAGGCTTTTATAACTGTTTGTGATTGCTTCAATACAGATTGCAGAAGGTGTGCTCATTTTCAGATTGAAATCAAGTAAGAAGTAACATACATCTCAAATTGAATTCATTGTTCAGGGAAGTTATGATAATCAGTTTACTGTGTCAGGATTTCAGATTGATCTTATTTATAAGAAAACCACACAATTATTGTTGGATCAATATGGTTTCAGATTTAAGTTAATCTGTAATTTGTAACTGGGTTGGTGCTCAGTCTGGTTAAGCGGGTGCTCATGTTATGAAAGAGTTGATGCTCTTAGGAGAAGAGAGTTTGGTAACTCCTTAGGGTTGAAGCCCTTAAATATTGTAATTGGATTCAGATTTGTAAGGCTGGAAGGACAGTAGATCCTAGTAGCATTACTCACCGTGGTTTTCTCCCTTTTTGGGTTTCCACGTCATATTCTTGTGCGCTGTGTTCTTATCTTGTGATGCTTCTCTTCAATTTTCAGTTTGATGATTTCATTTCAACATACAAATAGATCTAATGTAGATGCATGTCTATGAAACCCACTCTAACAAGAACCGAGGAAAGCATATTTGCAAATTCAAAGCATCAAATTACATTCATAACCTACAAGAAAGCATGCATCACTTGTACTTTAGAATGTCAGTGAATGACATTGGTATAAGATACATTCATT
The DNA here is from genome assembly GCA_018584345.1 of Thuja plicata. Classification (NCBI taxonomy): domain Eukaryota; kingdom Viridiplantae; phylum Streptophyta; class Pinopsida; order Cupressales; family Cupressaceae; genus Thuja; species Thuja plicata. Next base: position 3,603,086 of record MU223742.1, read on the forward strand.
ACTTGTATCAAATATTCTGGAATTTCAGCATATTTCATGCAGGTTTGCCCAAGAGGCACATCAAGACAAATAGTTCTCTATTTTAGAAATTGTATAAAATTTCATTTCAATAAGAATTTAAGTTTTATTTACTACTGATTCAACCCCCCCCCTCCCCCCATCCCCGCCCTCTCAGTAGTAAATCTGTGTTGTACAAAATCTCCATGGAAACAAAATTCTAAGATATTAGCAATAACTACAATACATATGCTACTGTTTCATGTTATTATTAATAACGATGAGCTTCCACCTATATATGAGGCCCTTCACTTGTTTGATTATTGCATATGTTGGTGTTTTTTCTTGCTACCCTTGATTCTAAAAGATCACTAATATTCATCATGAATGTCAAGAAACATAATGAAATCAATCGTTACTTTATCCACAAACAAAGACAAGAAAATCCCAACAATAACAAGGTCACTGGACCTTCTACACTTCAAGCTCCATAATACTTAGGCAAATATACCTTTAATTCATCTACTTGATCAAACAATCCTCATTAAACTTCCTCAGCAGATGATAACATTGAAACTTAAGATAAACCTCAATAATTTATCTGACAAACGAAGCACATGACAGTTTTATATTTTGAATTTCTTTCACCATACTTTTCATGTGTCATCTATGACCAGTGCCTAATCCATTTTGGGTTACAGAGTCACATAAAAGCAGAAAATATTTGATAGCAAAATTCATTAACCGCTCAACACAGAACTCGAAGAAAATATGCCTTACATATAACTTCTCATTTCTATGGACAACTATTATCAAATTTGCAACAAATCATAAACTCTCACAGTTAATCATCTCGGCATATTTAATTCTTTCCTTGAAAGATAGCAGAAGATAACAAACTCGTTTCTAAATATTCAGAGAGACAAATTGAGACAAATCCTTAATTTGTATTCAATTCTTAAAAAGTTTACATTCAATACAAAGACATATTATCAAACTTTATTTGCTAATTTACCATCAAACACCATACATGCTTCTCAGAAAATGCATAACTTCAAATGTATTTGTACTGTATTTAACTAGACTGACATAACATAGAAAATCGGGAACCCCTCTCAAGTGATCTTGGAATTCCTTTTATAGACTAAGGAATGCAACAAGCTTCGGATCACTAGAGTACAAAACTAAAAGATCAAACAACAGACAACTTCAACTCCAAAATGACGTGGTAGCAGCAACAACCTTGAGTAGAAATTGGAAACCAGTACACGGGCCTAAGTTCTTCAGATATTTAGATCAGTTAATCTTTGCAAAAGTATAAGTTATCTGCAGCTTTTGACAGCAAACTCAAGATACTTATAAATTAAATTGATCTCCTTCTGACTCATCACAACTGCCCTGATATGATCTTTGCCAAGAAAAAGACAAGAAACATCAGCAATCATTCTGCTTGGGCCTTTTTTCCTTTTAGGAACATTTCCCATCTATCAACTTCTTTGTCCCCTAGCGAATTGAAACTCTTCAATTCTTCTAACTGACTTGTTAATGTTTGTAGCTTCAGTCATATGATCATTTAGAATACATATAATACTTTAATATTGATTAATAATAATATATTGTTTTTGTATATATATATGTGATATATATATATATATATATATATATTATACAAACTTATATTATTCTAATATAAAATTGATTAATGAAACATTAACAATTATAATGAATAGACATGTCCCGTGAAGGGACATGTCTCTCCTAGTGTCTCTCAATATAAATACAAGAAAGATTGTTGCATTTGAAACACAGAGAAAATACGGAGTGTTATTACATTTGCAGTGATCCTAAAAATTCAACATGGTATCAGAGCATGTTTGCAAATGTAGAAAATTAATGTACACAATGAGAAAAATGATTCTTCACGCTCTCCGTAGATCACTAATGCGCCCAGATCGCTGAACATCACTGCATGCTATCGCTGAAGAAATCGATTCTCATAATCTAAGAAAACGAAGAGGAATAATCAAGCACAGGGACATTACATTAAGGGTGATGTTCTGAAATAGCTGGACTTGTCGATTCAAATGCTCGCATGCTCTGTATACAAACTCATTTGAGATATCAACGACGAAAAAATCTTTGTTGCAACTGCCGCCACCTTCCATATGCCGTAAAAATTGATTTCTTCAGTGATCATTTCTCGCAAGGGGGTTTCACAGGTGAATAAGATTATCAACGTTCTTCCTCCATGTCGCCTTTGCATTCCACACAGTTTGCGTGGATGCAGGGGACCGAAGATGAAATTCATAGGACGTTCCACTGCCAATGTGTTCGCTACTATCTATGATCTGTCGGGGATGTGCGGATAGTGTGTGGAGGGCCTATGACTGTGCAAAATACTTCATTAATCTAGTGGTGATCTAGATTTGAATGTTGTTGCGTTCCGCTTGAAGATGTCAATGAGCCCTTGGAAGGAGGCCACAAAACATAGGACATCAACAGACAAATATCTAGCATCAAATCAACAAACATCTAAGTCGACAGAGGAATGTCGTTTAATATTATTCTTACTATCAATTCAATTGTTTTTAATGGAATAAAGGGAGAGAAAATTATAGTTGGAACTCAAATATAAACAAAGTTGTCTCCTTATGCAAACAGTTATATGTTGACAATACAATCAGTATAATTGCCGAACTAGTACTTAGAGATGACAAAATCACCATATTCGAATCAGTTGGTTCTACATCATACGACAAGCCTAGATAACCCAAATACATAAATACAACGCGAAATAGTATATTCTTGCTGCATATTAAAGTTTTAAATATATGGTGCAGTTCCTTGGACCAGAACGGAGACAAATATTGTAGCGATAGAGATGTCTTTCTTTCTTCAAGGATCTGAGTGGGAAGTGGGTGAGTGCAATGGGACGGTGGTGCAAGGCACCACACTGGGCAGCGGGATAGGTGGCTGATAAATCCTATGATGCAGTTGGCAAAGAAGCTTGTTTCTAATGGATTTATCCTTACATTCATCAATAATGAGTCCAATTATCATTAGCTCTTAATGGAAATGATAACAATCGATGAAATTGATGATGCTTGATGGTGCTAAAATTACTGTAATATACAGTGTAGAGAAGGAGAATTCAATATGGAATAAAGCCACCACTCAACAAGGGTGTGATGTGATGCTAGACTAACATCTGATATCTCCAATCACAAATTATGAAGTCATGGATCTGATATGGCTGACGATGTAGTCGATCCTAAAGCATAAGGCCCTAAAGCATAAAGGTCACACGCTAATCTGTAGCATTTTTATGTGGATAGTGGCAAGATGAGCGAAGTTACCATTCGATAGGAGCTAGCTCACAAATTTGAATTATTTCGACTACGATAATGATGTGGATTTACACATCGACCAAAATAGAAAGGTAGTGTTAATTTTGGTGAGAGTTAATGCGTGATATTTCCTACATGGGCTCACTTTACGAAAGGAAATATTTGAAACTTAAAGATAAG
>MU223742.1:3613551-3626238 GCA_018584345.1 Thuja plicata
ATTAAATGGCTTATTATAAAGTTATAAATTAACTTTATAATTTCACTTAAGTTGAGGGTTGAGTCATCATTGGAAGGGGTCATTTATTTAATTGATTATAAGCCTAAGTCACATTATTATAATGATAATTTATTATAATAATATTTTTAAAGGAAGTTGCTAAAAAGGAGTTGTGTTGAGTGGAATTCATTTGGGAAACTTTTGTCAATGGAAGATTATAAATATGAGCCCATTTGATAAGAAAAGGCATTTGATTATTGATTATAACTTTTGACTTTGTGGCTCTGTGCCGGATATTCTGAATTGTGCCCTTACTGAAGTATAAGCGTTTCTCAGTTCTGCAATTTGGTAAATGTGTTGAGGTAAACATTTGCTACAGCCCTCTACTGTATTTTTTGTGGCTAAGGGAGAATCTGATCTATTCTGGAAATTATTATCTGAAGAGTTTTTGATAATTAATTGGCACACTGAAAGTGCAATTAATTCTGAAATCGATTTTCACACTTGAACTGGGGCCTGCTGAAGAGGTCGATTTGCATTGCATGTAGTGGATGTTGCTGCTTGGCATAGTAATTTTCCAGCGCAAGAGAAGACGCCATCACAGTGTTAGCATTCCGTACAGTGATATCTACATATCATTTTGGGTTTAAGTTTTAGACTGCAACATACCGCAGTGCATCCAATGGTGATACGCTATGGCTTAGCGTGAGCAGATTAGGAGGAAGTCGCGTGAATGAACAGAGACTTGCGGCCAGCAATGGAGTAAATAAGTCGTGCCATATACTCTATGTTCTGCAGCTGCAAGGAAAGAAGCCTCCATAAGGTTGTACGTGACTTAGCGGTTGATACTTTTTAACATTAAACATCCAAATGTTCAGTTTGTTAAACCACAACATGTTTATTTAGATGTAATGATTGTCTCCCTTTTGCGGGAATTCTAAATAAATTCAAAGAACAAAAGACATTATTAATTGGTGACGTTTTATATATTGAAAAGCTTCAAAAAAAAAAAGAGTTTATATACTTTCGTATTGTCATTGCAAATTTGTGCGAAAGGATTCATCATATTAGAAAATCCAGAGTTTGCAATTGAATTGTTTTAAGAGCCAGGTAAAGTTATGCTCATGGATTTAAAAATTACACTTTGAAAGTGATTATATAAATAAAAGGGCTACCGCCTGGCAAAGTTTACTATTTGTGGTTGCCAAATCAATTAATTATCAGCAGAGCCAGGTTGGGCTCATTACACATTCTATCTCTCAACTCATTGTGCTTCATTTTCAAAATAAAACTTTTGAATTCATCAGTGTGAATGAAATTAGCATCACTCATAAAATTTTGGGAAATGATGATTCTATCATCAATTCGATTTACCAAAGGCAAATCATTGCTTTCTCCCAATTCCTCTTTTCTTTCTTCTGCCAAATTCTTCTTGATATCATGGAAATACTTTCCTATTTCTTGAACAAAAGCCTTTGCATTATCTTTAGGAACCTGTTCCTTAGGTGAAATAATCTTTTGTTTCTTCACAAAGGGTTCATGTGTTGATACCGCCCCATCACTGGATTCTTCTTCCTCACCTTCTTCCTCATCACTAGAGGACACGATTTCAAATGGAACCTGCTGACGAGCAGCCACAACCTTTTGAGGAACTCTTGCCATAATTGAATTATAATTACTTAGCACTTGATCAATTCTCTCTAAGTAAGGCAAGTCATAGTAGAAACCAAGAAAATTATTGTCAACCTCTTTGAACTCATTTTCTACCCTCATCAGATCCCCCCATTTCCTCCTCTCCTGCGCTTCACGTTTTTCCTTCAAATTTCTTACTACATCCTCTTCATCCAGGGGCTCATGGTCAGGAACCACTCTCCAAAGAGTCATTTCTGAGAGTGTAGTTTTGATAAAATTTTCAAGGTCATAGAATCTTGCTGGTGTTGTCACCATCCTGTATTGCTTCAAAAAGGTATTCAATTCCTCCAAAGCCCTTCTTACCTACAGAGAAATCAGAAATATTCCAGAGCCTAGACAAAAAGGTGCCCCTCTTATGAGAAGTAAGGTACTCTTTCTCAACTAAAAATAATTGCCATAAGAATTCAATTACAACAATCCTTGGTGGAACAAACTTTGGTAAAATATGGGGAGGCTGAGGACAACCATAAACCCTGAATACAGTGACCTCGTCAAAGAAATAGAAATCACCCCAATTGTGTGATACTGGCCAATTAGGAACAAAATGAAAGGGTCTTAACAACTTCCTAATTCCAAAAAACAATCTTTCTTTGCCAACCCCAAGCAAATCTAGAACAGGGGAAACAATCCAATTCTCAAAATATATAAAGCATGAAGACTAAGAGCTACTATCCCACGCATGAGTCCATAATTGAACAGACAATGAAACACCACATTCCTCCATTCTCAAGATTAGTTGCTTATCCATCTCATTGAAATTGTGGTAGAGAATTAAATGACAGAGGATAGAATAAAACTTGAAACCAACCTGTGTTGGATTCTTTTGAATTTCTACTAATCCTTCATGAACATTTCTCACCAAATATCCCACAAAATCATAGTCAGTATTCACCTTTGGATTCTATATCGCTCTAGCCATCATCAACAAATCTTCAGGCACTGTCTTGTCACCATCCAATCCTAACAACTTACATAACCCATAAACTGTGAAAGCCAGGTAATTGTGAAATGTACTTAGATCATAGGGTTCATTGATATACTTAGGAATTGAAATGGGTTTTCTTTCAGTCCAAGGCATATATCTTGGAATTACAGATTTCTTCAACATTTCTTTGTGGGCATGGTAGTGCTCTTCTCTCTCTCAAAATCTATATCAGTGCATGTAGCACTTGAAATCTGAAAAGCATCTACAAAGCTCCTTCTGTCAATAGTAACTAGGGCATGCTTATTTTTCCTTCAGATAACCTTGGTGATGGGACAATAAGCATTGGCCAATTCTCTCAAGAAATTCACATCCATAAACACATCAGGAACTATTAATTTTGCAAGGTTCAACTCCCAAGGGTTCAACATTGGCACCCCTCTAACTTTGTTATTATAAAAATATGTGAAGAGGGAAAAACCAGACGACGACATTGTCTACGGGTTCCTACACTGACTGCAAGCATCCTTCCACTCATACTCATTTGTGGCTTGACTATTCGTGGATTCTGGAAATAAATCTATAAACTCCTGCCAAAATGGCCTTTTCCCAGTACCCTTACTTTTACCAGACACCTTAGAACTAGCGTACGTACTTTGACTCATGATTGAAACTAGCTTGCAAACAATTCTCAACACAAACAAAATCCTCACCAAACAAAGAAGACCTATCAACTTACAGTTTTCTTGGTTGACTGAACTCCACAATACTTTCATTGTTCTCCGCACGAACCTGTAACTCTGTACCTTGTCCTTTTTTGCTTGAACCTGGTGTCAAATGTCTCTATAATCATGCATTTATAGATTTCATCTCATTATTATCACAACCATCTCTTCAGTCATTAACTTGCATGCTCCTGTATTTACTTCAACTAGCTGTGGCGAGTTCTTTCATTTTGAGCAATCCATTGGATTCAAAAATGCAACTATAAAAAGAAAACCCACATCATCAAAATCAAGCACCAAGAATGCCAAAAGTCACAATTTAGTTTGAAAAAACCCCTTCTCTTTTCGTCATTTGGTGAACCAACTTAAGTTATGTTGCCAGGTGTTATCTCCTCGCTCACTCGCAGCTTCAAACTCTTCATTTCATCTTACTGTTGTGAGGCTGTGACTGACCGTCAAGAAACCTCTATTGCACCATCGCAACTGCCCAGGTCATTCTCTTTAAAACGTTGCGAGGTTGTGACCACCATGCTGCTTAACCCTTTTCATCCTTGATCGCGGGCTCGCAACACTTTACACTGCTCAACATAAACCACTGCGAGCATGCGACAACTATTTTCTTTACCTGTTACAAACATGGTCGCAACCTCGCAACACCAAACGGTTACTATTCTTAACCGCAGCGAGCATGAGATCAATGTATACTTCATCTTTTACGACCTCTTTCCCTGCCACGTGGCAACTTATCGCGCACTTGCATCCATAAAATTTAACCGCCAAGAAACCTCACGAGGTTGCGATAACTTCAAACATAACCATTCTGTTAGCGTTATACTGGCACTTGTCATGTTCTCGCATACTTGCGACCTAAACAGCTTCTTTCCACATAACCGCTGCGAGTATGCCAGAACTAACCTTTAAGGTTCACTTGCAGGCTCACAACATCAAACTACTTATCTTCTTAACCGCAGTGAGCCTGCGACCACACAAATTTCTGACCCACTCGCATCCTCACAACACTAACGGTTTAGTCTTTCTAACCACAGCGACGCTGCGATTACACAACAATCCTTTTTACTCACAAGCTCGCAACATTTTTGCACTAAGACCTATCTCAAGTTGTGACTAAGCGACTAGCAACAAAATAAGATCGACACTTGACCACTTTGACCTACGAACATGGATTAACAACAGCGGAACAAAAAGGACTTACTTTGATACCATAATTTTCAAAGACAAACTAGAACAAAACACAAGCCTGGACATTTAAAGGAAATTTTCCTGAAACAAGCACGTAGGAAAACTTTAAAACCAAGACCAAACCCTATCATAGACCTAATATATAACAAGAACAAGCACGGAAGATATCCAACATTTTGTAGTACCACCAGCATGTATGCTTGCTTGCATACATCATGTCTGTGTGAGACATGACATGTTTCAGTTTGGACATAACTAAAAAATCAACTTAAAAAATAAAGGGTTATATGGGAACTTCACCAATTCAGACTTGCATGTATACGTGGTTACAAACAAACAAACATACAGATACGAAAACAGATGTGGACAGATAAATCTTAGATAGAATATACATGTATCATACATAGAGACACGTGCATCTAAATATTATAATAGTTTATTCTTCTCAACCTTTTAAATCAGGTCAAATTGGGAAGAACCTCAATCAGTACATGTCTAATGTGGAAGTAAACACTAAAGCGCTACAGTGCTTCCATTCAATTTAGACCCTATGTCCTAGTGCCCTGCTTAATGGCGTCTATTTTTGGCTCAAGTTCCTTTAATACCTTTAGACTATACCATGTGACTTTGCCTTCATATCACTATGAATGTACAAATCATAATACTGGAGTTCTGACCTTGATTTTGTCCATTGGACATTGTGATGCATTTTATCAATGATTAAATTATATAAACGAATATGATGCTTGACATTAGACAGTAGTTCACTTATGTATTATTATACAAACAGTTCCTGGTCTAAATATTTTACAGATTGTACTTTAACATGTTATTTTAAATCATGATGATCATTACCAAATGATAATTGTTGTGTTGATGTATATTGAATTCAAATGGAAAGTGCCTAAACTCTGTCTGGTTTCAATGCACACAAATCTCAGGAACACTCAAAGAACAAAAAGCTATTCAAGTAGGCATGTGGCTCCAATAAGAGTGGGTAATAGAATCAATCTATCAGTTAGATGACTCCAAGAGACTGCAGCATCATTGTGTTTAGTTAACTGCATAGCATAATACTTTGAAATTTAAAGGAGACAAAAAAAACTGATGAAAATTAAATGCCACCCATGGAAATAAAAAGGTGAAATGATTTAAGGCTATCCATGTAAATATAAACAAGCTAAAAGAAGAAACCATGCACACTTACACAGGAGTTAAACAAACATAACTACTAGATAGCAGTGTGATCAAGTCTTAAATTTTCATTAATCGTTCAAATGCAATTTGCATTGCTAGCATGAAATGAAAGCTAAAAATATAAGATAGCATTATCTAAAGCTCTAATCAGTCAAATTCACAAGATCTATCAACAGTGGCATAAATATTGGTATTTAACAAGTTATAAAATACAGAAAATACATGCATACCGGGAGCAAAATTCATTAAGGATGATTGCTTAAAAAAATTAAAACTATGACTGATATTCTTTTTCCAGTTAAAGAGTGTGCTTATCAGATTGGCAACAATGAACATTGTATTAAATAATTAAAACTATCAATACAGGAAATTCACAATGAAGGAAGCAACCAATGGACGAAGGATGAATGGGAGCTCCAAGAATATCTTGTAATGCAATAGAAAAACGATCTCCAAGTCACAGTATAGTTGGTTCATCCCTTCTTATATCAACTGATGGAGGCATGACTTGTTGTCATCTAACCACTCTGTTTCTTAATTGTTTCTTGATTTTTAGGAGGTTTTGAGAAACTTTCCCACTGTTACCAATCTTTGATTGGATGCAGTTGCATGTTGATCAGTTCTGGTTGGAAGATCTCAGGTTGTTGAGTTGTATACAGCTGATATGCCATCTGGTTAGCAGTAAAAGGTAACTGACCATTCTGGACTCTTCACAATAAAATCCCCAATCAGAAACTTTTCTTGTTGAAAATTCTCTGCATTAGATCCTATTCTCGCTCAAATTTCTTTGCATTCTCTTTCTTAATTTTCTAAATCAATTCAAAAGTTTCATTTCTTGTAATCATCTCAACATTTTTATTCCTTCTAATTTTTATTTGATCTTTGCCAAATGGTCTGGGAAACGTGTTCAGTTTTTAACAGTTTCAATCAGCTCTAATGTTATCAATCTGTAAAACAATGAGGAAAAAATTCCTCCAGCTTGCTGCAAATGGTATCCATAACCTGTAGATTGGTGATATGGCTAGGTATAACCGTTTTACAGAGAAGTTCGGAATCATTATAATCTTTATCAGTCATCCTCAAAACTAATATCTCCAATTGTCCAACATTGATTTTATTTCCTACACCTCTTTCATTTCCTTCTTATGAGTTTAGATTAATTGCTCCTTCAATCTTCATAGCCTCTGCCCGCCTATATATACTGCATTTATACCCAGCCAACTTCTCTTTCTCTCCTTTTAAGAAAGGCAAGAAACATTGACTTTACTATTTGAATTGCCTTCTTAGGCCATACCTCACATTCATTTCCATGGGGCAATATGGCGCCTACATATGACATATACATGCTTGTTGGTTTCTAATAATCTCCTTCTGTTCTTAGAATTTTTTTTGCATCTACAAGACTTGTTTGCTATGGGCTTGAATGATTATCGATAATCCCTAAAGCTCTTTTGGGGCATATTTAACTATGATCAATTATGTTTTCCTCCACTTTTCTCACCTCTGGATCAAGTGATGTAAACAGAGCCTGAAAATTACCTATTGGAGTTCCTTGTGGTTGTGAGGACACTTTCACTGTAGCAATAAGCGCTTTAACTTGGCTATCCCTCTCTATTGATTTTAAAACACACCTTCTTGTTCACCTCATCAAAATCTGAATAGAAAACTCATCTTCAAACAGTTGTTTAACGAGGGCAGCATAATTCTGACCCCCTTCTCCTTTGGACTTGAGGATTTCATCACATTTTATTTTCTTTCTCATTATGTGGGATTGGTGGAATGCAAATGTCAGTTTACCTATAGAAGATTTTTTATAGCCAATACCATTTCTATTGTTCAGACTCCAGAATTTGTTGAATCCCAACATTAGTAGCTGACTGAGTGCTACTACTTTCTTGTTGTGTGTCCTAAGCAACACCTTTCCTATATTGACACTTCCAATCCTGGATGCAGCAGACACATGGGCATCATTGGGGTGTGTTTGGTTCACATTTTATTACTTGACTGTAGATTCATCTTTAGATGAAACTTGATGTGCTTTAGATAATATACCAGAACTAGGTATTGCCTCAAGTTCTTCTCCTTAAATTCTTTCCTACTTGTCCTAGAGGAGTATTAGATGACTCTAAACTGTGAAGGACTCTGCTATTGTTTATATCTATTTTTTGGCTTTGCAGATTCATTTTGCATATGTTCTTCAAATTCAACCGCTTCATTAAATTGGTGTCCTTGCTTTTGCAAACCATCTTCTGGAAACTCTTCTTAAATTTCTGTTTCTTCTCTTTCCTAGGATCTATGACAGGAGGAAGGGTTCTGAATTCCACTTTTCTGCATGCTACTTTCTCCATTGTAGGGTTGGTTGACAACTTGACACTGTTTTCTTCATTATATTCATAAATGTTGATTGAACATCATCATCTCACCCTTAGCTGTCGTCTTGCTAGCCTGACCCTCCTACTTGATCCCTTCACATAGAAACTTTATATAGGTATTTCAATTGTTCTCTAGATTTTGCGCACATTCTCTTTGAACAGTTTAAGTTTTTTTTCTGAAAATTGTTTGTGCATGCTCAAACAATGAAGCTGCATATTTACCATCTGGATCATATGTTTGCTTTCTTATCCTTCGCAACATTAGCTTTACAGTGCTTTCTTTCAAGCTTTTGTCCATTGCCTACCATTCTTCTCATTTGACTGACATGTGTGATCCTTTCAATTCCACTAAACCAGACTGCCTCAGAGAATCTATATGGTAAGAGGAATCTGAAAGACAACTGGGAAACTACAATGGAGGCTGAGTACAACAAAATGAAATAGAGTATGTTTAACAGAACTCACTAGAGACATGTCTATAACAATTAAGAATAGAATTGTCCTCTGAAGATAATCTGTTAAATCACATGTGGTATAACTAATTATTGGAGTCAGGAATAATTTGGGTTGTAAAATAGCAACCAAACATGCAACTCTTTGACTTCAAGATTGTGGAACACCGACCCAGTGCAATAGTATTGGAAATGTTGTCATTGATGTCAAAGTGTGTTTCGTTCAGGAAGGGAGATTGTTTGGAATTATGGTCATTGATGTCAGAGTGAAAATGTTGGAAATATTGTATTGATGACAAAAGTGGTTGATGTCAAAGTTAGGGAGCTTGTTTGTTAGATTGACTTCAATTGGAGGCTGACTCATGGAATTTTATTTATATGCTTTAATTTTATAGGGCCAACCTATGTGTTGTTTGTAATTAATTTTAGCACCCAAAGGGGTATAATTAGGTAAAGAGTGTTTGTAAGTGTGTGGTGTGTGAGAAAATGTTTTATCATTCGAATATAGAGCAGAGCAGATTTGATGCAGAGCAAATTTAATACAGGGCAGATTTTATTAAGTGTGTGTTGGCTAACAGATTAGTCTCCAATGATATAAATTAATATAAATGATTTTCGACTCACCCCTTCTAATATAGATCACTAATCTTCAGCAACAGTTGGGTAAATCTAAATGATTTCCCTCTGAATTATAAAGGTACAGCTCCCTATGATAGATTTTCAATGAATGAAACTACAACTCATTTTTGCATATACTTTTAACCCGAAAGTACAAAGGCATCAAATATTCATTCCATGAATATGCAATGAACACAGCATGAGATCTTGATTAAATCGATTCTTCACAGGACTCACAGATCCTTCATGTGAATATAATACTTTTCAAAAGAAATAATTTTAAATCAACCATTCACCACACGCAGCATGTAAAGAAGTATGATCTGAAGCTAGATAATTCCCGTTAACTGAAATATAATTCACACAAAAATTTTATATCAAATTCCCAAACGTACAAATTCAGAGAATCCAACTGTCATATATCATTTTCCATTCATTCAAAGATGATGAGTATCTTCAGAAAATATCAACATAAAATATCCAGCATATAGTTAAGTCTGTATCGAACTAAAATCGGAACCCCTCGCCGATCTTATGATTTGGCATTTATAGTCTTTTACAAATTAACCAGAGATTAAAACCTCAAGAATAATATTAACTTGAGTTCTCAAAGTACAAAAATAAACTCCTAAAGATCCCTATCTACCTAGGAACAACTACCTTCCTAAACTTTTACTTAAAATCATAAAAGATTCTGAGAGTTGTTCAGGGCAAAGCAGTTTCTCCAGATCCTGTGGACAGAGTGTGTTGTGCTGGCGAAGAATGAGCGGCCTTCCACTCCTTGTATAAGCCCACAAATTCTTGGAGTACCTGAGTATTCGGGACATTGACATGCATAATTCTTGGAGTACCTGAGTATTCAGGACGTTGACATGCATCATTCTCTGCCTCCACACCTCTCTTTCACGCTTTATCTCCTTGATTTTCTTCGTTCAGGATGGCAGATGTCCTAAGCATACGTAGAGCAAGGCTTCTATTTGCGCAACCTTCGAAACATCCTCAATTGTTAATGCCTTAGCTTCTTTAACCTTCTCAACCTCCTCTTTCAACTTTCGGAGTGAGGAATCTTCATCCTTTTTCACAGTTCCATTCTCATCCACGTACAACACGTGGTTGCACCTTAGATCATCTAGGAGAGATTTCATTAGTTCACGCAGCTCCTTGCTGAATTTAGCAACTCAACTTTTCCTTGCCTTAGCACAGAGTTTCGCCATTCTATGTTTTTCCTGCAGGCATACAATACATTTTCATCCAGATTCTTCGAAGGTTTCTCAGTCAGGAATTTACCAATTCCATACTTTTGGATATCATTTATCTGTGATACCACATTCATCCATTTAGTTTACTCCATTTCCCAAGTCAGAGTTTGGGTGTCTAATTCCCTTGTTGCGGCAACTAAGTCATTGTAGACCTCCTTTGAAGCATTTACATAATTCTTCCCCTATTGTATTATATTTTCTAGCCAACTGTCAAATATCCCGATGACCATTCTTCCTCACTGGGCTTGATCCAGAAACTTTTGGCTGGCCGAAGATCAGGGATCGAACGACACGGGCTCCTGAGCAACTGGCTGTGGATTTGGGCTGCGAATGGCATTAATGTATTCAGCCATCACCTTTAGCATTTGCTTCAGCTCCTTATCTCTCTCATCCTTCCATGAGCGACTTAGTACTTTCTCTGCAGATTCTTTGAAAAGGTGATTATCTGCAGCTCTATCAGATGCACTGAGATTCACTCTCTCTATCTTAAAGTCATCAGCTATAGGTTCCTGAACTTCATCTTCTATTTTAGGCCTTGCAACTTTTGCAACCCAAGTCCCTGTTTCATGATCCACTAATATCCTTGAAGTAGTTTTCAACTTCTTGGGCTTCGGGGTTGTTCCCAAGAATTTACTGACCATATTGTTGAGGGGAAGAGCAACTGGAACACTCTTTCTCTTTTTGCTCACTGCTAGTTCCATCCACTTCGGAGTAGCATCAGAGGTTCCTATGATCACAGGGGACTGATTAGGTGGAGGTGTCACCATAGCCAGGGTACTAGTAAAATCAGCTTCGTTTTCAAGTTCAATTGGGATATTAGATTGGTAATCTATGTCCAGCTTAGGGAATTCTATTTCTTCATCAACCATCTTCTTTTCACCTTCTCCTCCTGAATCCAGATTAATGACTGTATCTTCAATTTGTAATTCCTTTCCTCTGTGCTTTGACCTGAAAAGTTCTTTGTAACACACGCTTCATGCGTTCTTAAGTCCTTTTCTTTGTTTTTCTCTTTCTTATTTGCAATTTTTAATCTTGATTTTCCCTCGAGTCAATAGCCCTTAGAAATACACTCGTTTCGAGCTAACATAGACATCAAACGGAGTAGTATAACTCAAGTTATGATGTAAAAGGTGGGGTTTTTCAGGCTGACTACATATTCTTTAAAAAAACTTAAAAGGTGGGGTTTTCAAAGTCAATTGCATGAGTTTGAATTATATTTGATATATTAAATGGATTTTAAAGTTCGTTTTCAAATTCAACTCATTCCGAGTTGATTTGACTATAGTTTTTAATGTTTTTATGAAATTAGCTTTAAAATAATCTAATTTCATGTTACTTTATTAAAAGACTATAGTTATATATTAAATTAATTCAAAATTAAAGACTTAAGTATAAAAGGTGTGGTTTTTATTCTTCATTGCATATCATCAATGTGCAAAACACTTTTTAAAACTCACCTCTAAGTCTTTTTCATATTAAATACGTTGTTTTTAATTGTAATTGCATATATATTCTATGTATTTTGAACATATGCAGTTGAACCTCTAAAGAGCGTATTTAATCCTCATGAGTGTTGTTTTTATATGCGATTGCATATTCAAAACAACGTATTTAAAACTCTCCAGGTGGCTTTTTCTTTATGGAAGTCATGTTTTAAAAAGATATGTAAATGCACTCCAAAAGTGCGTTTTTACTTCTTTGTTCACTATCTTTCCTAAAGGTGTTTTTTAAGAGCATTGCATATTTTTAAAACATATGCAAATGTGTTTTAAAATAACGTTTTTAATAAACTCCCAAAGGTGTTGATTTTAAAAAGAGTTGCATATGTAAAATGATGTGCAAAGGCACTCTTTAAACAGCGTTTTTAATAGTTTATCCCATGACATCAAATTTAGGAGGCTTTGCATATATGTTGTTTGCATTTACAAAGAATGTTTTGGTTGCTTTTCTTCTAGACGTCCATTTTTAGGAGCATTGCATATGCTGTTTGCATCTACAAAGCATGTGTAGTGTGATCAAAATTGTTCACTTTTGACTGTTTCTTCTTCAAAAACGTTTCATGGAAGGAGGGTTTTGAACATTTTCAGTCTTTTTCTCAGCCTATGAGCTGATTTTGGTGGTTATTTGTTCTTTTTGTGGATTTATTTTACCATTTTTGCTGGGATTTATGCCCTAGACGCCGTTTTTCTTCCTCATTGCATATACAAAAGAAATAGTCAAAATGGTTGCTATTTCTTTGCATTTTATCTC
>MU223742.1:3653649-3709101 GCA_018584345.1 Thuja plicata
TATATATATATATATATATACACACACACACACACACACACACACGAATCCCTACGAACCCAAACGGCAAAAAAAAAATTTCACGAATCCACGAACCGGATTCGCGAGCCCGAATCCGTCCCCGAACCCGAATCGGCAACTTAGAGTATTTCTCTTACTCAAAGTAAGCCAAGGTTTGTTTGGTTTGTCATTGCAATAGTGTCTGAAAGTCCAAGTTCCTCAAAGATATATTTATACTATCTCACAAAGTGGTGAGTGGCGACTCCGAGTTCTCTGATTTGCACCAGTGTGCATGATTGAAGAAAGGCTACAAATCAAGGGGGTGGACTTGCAGTGATAATCAAGCAGATGTTTGGGCTCTTATGACTAAAGCATAGTCAAGGGAGGAATCTATATGAGAGCCTATTCGTGGGATGTGTTGAGAATTTTCTGGTTTTGAAGAAAGTCAGAGTGGGGTGAAGAGATCTCAGCTGATTCAAATTTGTCCTCTACAAAGAGGTGGCGACTCTACCAATTTTTTAAAAGGATGATTTGGAGGTGACTTCAAATCTATATTTTTGCAGCTGCTACAACACATCCAAGTATTTCATTTGTCAAAATTATAAAATTGTTTCCTTATCAAGTGATTTAAGCACTAAGAAAAGGAACAAAGTGTGGTAAGAGGTTTGCATGCTTCAAGGTTAAAACTGCATTTTGCAAAATGAAGTGGGAGCATGTATTAGTTGAAAAATGGAGGACATAGAGGTTAGAGATTCTGATATGTCCAATTGTGGAGGATCTATGCCAGATCTTGAAGAGGTTCTTGCAGATAACAAAATGTTAGAACAAGAGTTGCAAGAACAAGTTATTTTGTTACTAAGAAAGAACATGAGACCAATGGTGGGAGAATCTCCTCTTCTTTTTTACATGAGGTTTTCTGCTGCAATCAAGGAGTATATCATTCCTTTTTGTCCTCGGGAGTGTGTTTGGGTTAGTTTGTTTCTAGAGCTTTATTTTTCTGATTCAATTCATTGGCCAATCTCCTTAAGGTTAGAATATGTTGTCTCTGCCAGGAGATGGATAGAAAATGTTGAAAATCTTATGTTTGAAATTGCACATGAGGTTGTGCTTAGTGATACTGTTTCTGAGAATGATGGAAAGCAAAATGGTAGGGATGAGTCCAGTGGGGATGTTGTCTCTTCTAATCATGACAGTGGTGTTCCTTCTCAGTATGAGGCAAAGGATAAGTGTAGTCAGCAAGAGCATGGTGATTGTATAAATGAAAATGTTGCTCATGATTGCATATCAGAAAAGGATGAAAATGATGATAATGGTTCACTTCATAGTGAACAAATTTCAGAGTTCTTGTCCTGTGAATATCTCAGATATTCAAGTGGGGATAGCTCTGGGTTCTTATATCCAGCACATTGATTTTGACAAAGAGTTTATATCAGCTCATTCTGATTTTGACATGTGTGTTTTTGATTCCCCTTGTACTTCTATGTCACTAGGCCACAACAAAATTGAATATGATAGATCAGATGATGAAAGCATCAGTGTATTTTCAGATTCAAAAGATGAAGAGTTTCCTAGCATGATGATGAGTTCTGATTGGGATAATTATGTGAATTATGAATCTTTTTCAGATCCAAAATCTTTTATTAAACCACTTCAGGATGGTCTTTCAATTACTCAAGGTATGCAAGTGCATGGTGCATATGTAGATAAGTGCTCTCCCTCCAATAGACAAAATGATGGTTTTCATAAGGTTGATATCTCGCAGGCAAGTTCTTTAGGGAACTCTGATATAGTTATGCAAACTATTGACAAAATAATTTTTGATAACTTCAGCTGTGAAACTGAAAATGATTGTAGTTACTATCAGTTGGAGGATGTATTTGATAGATGTGAGAATGCAAGTAACAGTAAAAAATGCTTTAGGGTTCCTGATTTTTTTAGCAACCATGATTGGCATTGGTCACAAAAAGTTCAGTATTTTCAAATAAGGCCTGACTTACAATTGTTGAATAAAGGCATAGATACTGAAGGTGTGTTCTATAAGCTATTGAAAAGTATCAACATATCTAATCATTCAGATGACAGCTATGTTTCTGGCTTGTTTCCAGTGCAGGGAGGTAAAAACTTTGTTTATGATAGAGGCAAGATGAAACAAAACTTTGTTGATGGCGTAGGCCCATCAGTCCTAGTTTGATTTCTTCAAATCAAGAAAGGAGGTGCAGAGATAATGACTTTGCTAAGCAATGTATTTTTGTAAAAATTTCCTTTTTTTCCTGCTTTAGGCCTTTTTGTTGCAGAGCTTTGTCTTGTCCTTGGTCTGCGTCCCAGAGTGATGGTTTTCTAGTGTTGAACTTGCATTCAACCTTCCTTAGTCGGAGCCTATGTTAGCACTGTTAAAATCTTGATGATTTCCTGGTCTAAATGGTGAAAATCCTGCTAAATCTTGTTGTGTCCTTAGGCCTTATTTTGATTTTTTTTGGCCCTTGGTGCAAATTTTGGTAAAAATCCTAGGTCTCAGGCTCACGTTATAAAATGAAGTTACCTTTTTGGGTCACTTAAAATCTTTTTAACCCATGTGCCTTTATGTTTCGTGTCCAAGCGGGACCATCCTTTTAATATTTCCTAAGTCTCAGTGGGGTGATGAATTAATTTTATCTTGTTTCCCTAAGTCCTGAGCCCTGACATACTTTTTACCTTTTCCATCTTTTGTGTTAGTTGGCTTTCATTCGATGGTTGTCGTTTTCCCTCTATCGCAGAGATGCATCCGTTTTACTCATTAAGGCATCACGACAGGTTGCCGCGTATCCTCCTCTGATGTTGGCGGGCCCTTTTACCTTTTGATCTTCAGTGATGTTGTGATCCGTCAAATTAGACTTCATCTACGGCCAGCGCTTTCCCTCAAAGCGGAAGATGGGTTCCTTTTAACAATCAAGGCAATGCCTAGGTCTGACGCGTGGCAATTGGAGGGACCAGGTTAGTGTTGAAGGAAAGATAAAGGACGGGCAGGTTAAAGTAAATCTATGGTAGGCACTTTGCCTCAAGCATAAAGATGAAGGTATTTAACCTTTAAGGCATTACGTTGTGATGACACGTATCAAGTTGTCAAATCTTGGGGCACGTCAGCGAAAGTAAAGATCAGTCATATTCAAGTTGATTGGATGGTCAACGCTTTTCCTTATAAAGAAGATACATGAAAGATACCTTTGAGGCATTGCGATGTGCGACCACGTGTCCTTCATGAGTTTGTGGGACCTGCGGTTACGAAGTCAAGAGTGAAATTAATGTGCAATCAAGTTGGTGTTGATCTAACGGTTGGCATAAAGCCTTAAAGCGGAGATGATCGTCAGTTAGTGTTCGAGGCATTGCGCCAGTGTGACACGTGGACAGATGATGGGACCCGGCTGGAGGTAAAGGAAGATAAAAGGCAGTCAGTTTTAAAAGGATCTATCGATCAGCGCGAAGCCTTAGGGGAAAGGTGATCGGTTTTTATTGTTCAAGGCATCGCGACGGAGCGACACCTGTCCGAATCAAATCGTAGTGCCCGGGTAAATTAAGGAAGATTAGCGGTTGTGTTTTAAAGTTGCATAAGGACTCAATGTGGGGCGTTGATTGGGATATTCGCGCCACCTGTAGCCGTTAGAGCTAGATATTTGAATATTTAAATTGTTTCTCAGAGTTTCAAGCGGTGGTGCTGCTTTCCATATTGCAGAGACAATTGGTAGATTGATCTAATCTTTTGGGTCAATTTATTGTGGTCATATGATGATGAGGAGATGTTTTCTGTTGACTATGGTTTTCATTGATGCCATGCAGTGGCGATAGGGTTTTCTGTTCAGAATTGTATACTTACTATAAACCCTAATCTGTTGCCTGTCATTTCTGCATTAATGTTGGTTATTTTCCCTAGTCAAGTGGGTATGCAGATCAGATTCTTTTGGATCTTTTGAAGAAAGATCAATCGGTGGAGAAAGAAGGATAAGTGTGAATCAGATTTCAAGGACAGATGTCAATCAGATATTGATTTTAGGGTTTCCTTCTTTAAATATCCCTCTTTTCTCTATTGTAAGGGTTCTGGTTTCTCTGCAAGAATTCAGAGAAGGTCCCAAGTGTGGTTCCTTTGTAAATATTTTTGCCTTTTCTTTTCATATAGGGTGTTCTTTGTTTCTCTTTGGTCTCAGGAAAGAACATTATTGTAACAGCAAGCTTTATGAATGAATTTTCAGTTTGGTTGTTTAGATATCAAGTTGTCTCCATCATGTTTCTTGAATCATAGAGATTAAGACATCAAGGGTGTTTTGGTTTTGTTCATTGTTGATCAGCAATGGAGTCATTTAGAGGATGACTGTTTAGGATTTGTATTCAAATGTGTATGAGATGGAGTATTAAGGATATTCCATACTTGTCTTTCAGTGGATGCTGATAAATGTATTATCTATTCCAAGGTCTCTTCCAAGGGGAGGGTTAAATTCTTTGAGTAGGTAATTGCATGTTTGAATACACAGGTGGATTCACAAGTAGAACTTGATTGATGGGGTATGTCTAATGTAAGGCATTAGACATATTAGGCTGTGTTGTTTCCTTCATCCATAATCTTCTTTGCAGTGTTATGTTTGACTCTGTTGCCCATTGGATAAGGCATTGGTCTATGAGAGATCTAGGATATTTCAGAGATCCATTAATCAAAACATAATTAATCATTTCCCTTTCATGTTGTTTGGAAGAGTTAAAGTAGTTCTAGTTCTCAATCATACTCTATGCAAGTGGGATACTGCATAAGATTTGATAAAACATTGAGGTACATGTTACCTAAAGGTTTGAAAGCTATTCCACAGTTATGTGTCTGCAACCTATTATTTGTCACAAGGAGTCATGTGTGTGCAGATTAGGTATACCTGTATGAGTGATGTGGAGCTCAAAGTGTAGGTCTTAGAACCTTGTCGATTGGACTTGTTTCTTGTCTCCTTTCTGCTGAGGATGTTGTGTTTGTGTCCTAGGTTTGTAATCCCACAGCGTGGTCTCAAAATTTCATCTAGGAAAGGAGAGTGCAATAAAAAGCTCCAACAGGCCCTAGCAAGGGAAACGCAGACTGAAATACTTGAAGGTCGGCCTCCTATTACTGCTGTGGCAGTCTTTAAATCCATATGCAGCCCAATAAGTTACAATCTGCAATTGTGATTCACACCCTTGACATTGTTAAATGTTTCTCAAACAACATTGAAACCTCTTGCAATCAAACGCTGAATCTCTTCTCACAATTCAAATACATATTAAGCACACTACGATCTCTGAATAAGACCATCACCCACACAATTCACCACCAGAAACGATGACTCAAGTGCTGAAAGATACTGAGATTGCCGTCTCAATACCAGTAGATGCAAAAACTCAAACCCTTGTATTCTTTCGAACCCATTCACCAAATAGAAAAAATCAATACTCATGAGATGTTCGGATTCTCCAAAATGAATGTCTATTTATTAATCTTTCATTCCATCGAATGAAATCTACAGATTTACACTTCACATAAGTGACATAACTTGGCGTTGAAAAACTTAGACAATTCAAATGTTTGAATTAATATAAAATAATATGCTTTCCTTTCATAACTTGACACCAAGTAAAATACGCTCATTAATGAGCAATTAATGATTTGGTCTAAAGCATAAGTTTTAAACTTTATAATTAATTAAGTCGAACTTAATTAATTATCATTAATTCCATTAATCGAATCAACCATCGAATAACCAAGGACCAAGTCAACTTCACAACTATCCTGATAGAGTCAATGCCAGAACGTCCTACCATAAATAGTGACTAGCCAATAATGGACTTACTATAAATAGTAAATCCCTGAAAGTGAAAGCTCTGCTAATGTTTCCACGACTCCAACTAACACCATTTCTCAGGCGCCCTACTAAAAGTAGAAACCATGACTATCCCAAAATAAACACTTACTATAAATAGTAAGTGTGTCACTCTGACGCAAATGAAGAGCAATCCCGGTAGCACAGACCTCCAGAGTGGAAACTGACCACTGACTCTACCAAACGGCCCCCTCTAACATCCTGATTAGCCTACGAGGGTCACAAGAACAGGCTAATCCCACAAATTCCACTGCTCATGAAAATGGGGACATTACACATTTTGATATGACTAATGATTTGTATCCTTTTGTCTCTTATAATTTCGAATACAAACATATGTAGGGCCAATTGACATAGGCAAGTCTGTTTGTCATTTGTCATCTACCAAATCAATCTATCTCCCATGTGGTAATGGATTCTGCTAGTCAGTTATCCAGCTTCAACACCTTTCTTAGATATAAGACCAGGAGATTTGCATTTGATCCATAAAGCCTAATTTATTATTATCTTCTAATTTAAAGCATGCATATGAACTTTATCTCTTTAGAGCCCCTTCAACGTTATGTTGTCCATTTTTGCCATGCCAGCTTCCAATTTGATTAGTTTGGACCCATGATTTTGTACCCTCGTGCATTCTTAACCACATTCATATATTTCATAGTCATTAATGGTTTTCCAGCTTTACAGTTTCAAATCTTCCTTACTTGACATGGATTTTGGATGCAAAAGTGGGATTTAGATCTATAAAATATAAATCCATAGGCATACACCTCTTCAACTCAGCTAAGTTCACAACCTTATAAATAAATATAAGGCATCGGGCTAGCTTCTCTTAGCTCAAATTTCATGCATCACTTCTCAACTGAAATCTCTTTGAAAACCATTTCAACAATTCTTAGACCCTAGTATATGGGATCATTATTGCCCTGATTTTTGAACATATATATAGCTTAAGTTTATTATGTAGCATCTAACTTATGACTGCCAGTTCCTAAGTAGACTATGAATAATTAAGTGACCATTTTATTTCAACAGAATGCCCTCCTACAGATTACCAATTCTGCAAAAGATATCTCCAATGTTCTTGGGCGTCTCTTTTCTATTCCCTATAGTCTGATCTGTTAATGATTTCAGTAGCTGCAAGAGAAATCATTCTTCTTGTTACCGTTTTTCTCCTTATCATTGTCGCTGCTGAATCATATCGTGACATGGCATCGTAAATGATGTGACTTGGCAAAGTGAACTCATCGTGTTCTGGAGAAGGTTCATTTCATTGTGTAACTGCCACCGCGCAGTCCTAATGAAATTTCGAACAAGTGTCATTATTCTTGAGCTCGTGTGTATTGTCGTTCATGTCTTATGAACTTCTCTTTTATGATCGCGGGATGTGGCATCGCTTGAGGATCCAGATCATCGTCTCTTGTAACTGCCATCGACTCTTCATTGACTCGTCTGGAGATGCCTCTTCGATTTGCGATGTGACTCAATCATTCATAAGTGCTGAGTCTAGTAAAGGCAACGATTTCAAGGCATGATAATCGTTTTAGCAGAAGCAAGGTGTCTTCAGCGAAGATATGATCAGTAAACCACTGCTTGGTGCTTATTGAAAGTCTGATGTTTCAGCTTGTATAAGTTCTGTGTATGTGTCGGCTCTGTTGTTCTGAACATATGATCAGTGTGTGATCATTGCTGTGAGAGGAAGTCATTACAGTTGTGTTAATATCTGTGAGATATGTGAAGAATTAAGAGCAGAGATCTCAGCATATGAAAAGCTCCGGTTTTTGTGTATCTGACATGTTTTGATAAGGCTGGTTGTTTAACTGTTAAGAGTTAACAGTCATAAACTTGAGAGCACTGTATTTTGTTTTGAGAAGACAATAAAGGACTACTTTCTCATGTGGCTGGGTTTTTCCCTCGAGTAGGAGGGTTTTCCCAGGGTATCTCTGGTGTCATTGCATTTCTTGTTTTATCTGTTATTTATTTATGTTATTTTGGTTCAAAAACTCACCATGATCCAGCCTTGTTAATATTTGTCTCATTAGAAAACATCTAAAACTTTAGAATTACCCAATGCATACTTGAATATTGAGAGAAAAACCTTCTGATTAGTTGGCACACAAAATGGTTCACATCCAAGCACCAACATATAGTCAAAAGAATTGACTTTGATTGTCTTGTTGGATACAGCAGAACTTAAAGCAGAGGCTTCGTATCCTGATTTCCAGCCATAAGAAGCCACTGACAAAGCATCATTTCCACATTTTATGTTCTCAACATGTACCATCAGGTGCTACAAAACTTAAATTAGTTATGTGTCCACATAGATTAAACATCTTGTTTGGGGTATTTATTAATTTTTTCCCTCATAAACCCTAGATAAAATAGCAGAAGTACAAATCCTAGAATCAAAAAACCGTAGAATTCCCAGTTCTTCATCCAAAATTCAAGATGCTTATAAATTTTCTGTATTATAATACCAGAAGTCTTCATGAAAACATGCAAAACCTTCGAAAATCTCTACTAGGGAATGCTCTTTTTCTGGATATTTAGCTGTCACGTGAAGCTTCTCATTCCATTGCCCTTGCTGTGTTATAGTTATTCCCAAGGAAAATTCAGATGGATACGTGGTTATTCTGGATAAGGGGAAGCAATATAGTTAAGTCCAAGAAAATTTAAGCCCTATTTACTATTTAAGAAAAAGATATTGTCCTTTGAAAACCTGTTTTCTCTTGCTTGACTTTGTGGTACAACTACAAACATTCTCTACATGACAGCAGTCCTTATTGGTCCCCTTAGAAAATCAAAAGAGCTTCATATATGCTACTAGAAAGAGCAATGTACATAAGACTGGGCAAGCAAGGGAGGAGCTCTGTGGAAACAACCTACCAATGGAACCATATGTGACACTATCACATACCGCTCTGTCACAGGAGCGTTTTAGTAGCTAACTTGGGAACTAGTATGAGACAATGAGATCAAGCATTATAGGTGGTTTTGTAGGATCATTGTATTGGACCTCACGCGTTGAGATCTTTGTGCATTTTGTTTGGATTCTCCTTTTATGTCTATCTTAGACTCTCGGTTGGAGATCAGACGTCATATGTGGATATGCAGTATCATCATATTGGACTTCACACCTTGAGATCTGAATTGTGCATTTTGTTTGGATTTCTCTTTCTATGACTATCTTTCACTACTGGTTGGGGTTTATATATTTATGCATGGGGAGGGAGAACGATCCAGAAAATCCTCTGTTTGGGATGATTCTTTCAAGCATTTGGATCTCCGTATTGTCTCTTACTATTGTCAGAATGGTTTGCAGTTTTTAGCATCAGGGTTGTCTTTTATTTGGCAATCAATGTTTTCTTTAGTGATAAACTTGTCAGTAAGGTTAGGCATGTTTAGGCTGCTGTGTGAATGCTTATTTCGAGGCTAGGATAAGGATAATAGTAAAGATTTATGGGGTTTCATATTCCTTCCTAAATTTCTGTCCATGGTTGAAGCAATCAGTCGTAGCTTTAGAAGATAGAAAAGAAATTGAGTCTTAAATCTATCAACGATGTAATTTTGGTTTTGAGTTCCATTTCCCTGTTTAATTGGAGTCTCTTTTGGGCGCAACAATAAAAAATAATCGATAGAAATGTTATTTAAAGAATGAGTGATTGCATGATTGGACATATAGATGTTTAGACTTCTTTCTTGTTTATTTGGTGTAACTAAAGCAATTTTTGGCTGACTCATTTTCCATATAAACAACCTAAACTAGTACACAGTTTCCATTTTGAAACAATAATGCTCCTCCAATAGATGTCTTTGTAGGCTTGAATATTCCTCTGCAGGAGAAATCTTGAAGAGCATGCACATATTAAAGCTACAGACACCATAGGGTGTCGGAATTGTTTATATATATGTTTTCTCTTGCAAATAATCAATTACTGACTTGCGCCACAACCTTCAGGGATTAATTATCTGTCAAAAGGTCCTAACAACTTGGATAGTTTGATTCTTAAAACATGAGAGTTATCAATATCGAGGAAAAATAACAACTTTGTTGGCACATATCGAGGGAAAATAACAGCTTTGTTGGCACATTACATTGAAAATAGATAACAGTTGTATTTGGCTGTTGTAAAATCATGCAAATGCATTAAATTTCCAATCCCATTTATTCATTGAGAATCGCATTCTGCCAAGGACTATTTCTTTTGTTTCCATGTAAATTAATTCTCTACAGGTCAAGTCATATATTCAGCAAGGATAAATACACGACTTGCAAAATGCTGCATATTAACAAAGCAAAATGCAAGTGTGCAGAAAATATGCAGATTTGATAAGGGGTATATTGAAGGCTCGCTAAGCAAACCCTTGTCTACCTTCTTTTTTGTCCAAATTATAATAATTCTCAAAATGCTTATCTATACCCACTTGAGTTGTCTCTCTAGACAGGCATTTCAATCCGCGAAGGCAATATGTAAAGCCTTATGAATTGACTCAGATAATCGTTCTGCTAGTCATTTTCACGATATAAAAATCCATCCAGGAATGAATAATTCATCTACACAAGCTTTTAAGTTTTCAATTGTTTGGCAGGGTAGCAACTGCAAAGATTATATGCGACACTCATAGTTTCCACTGTCGTGAGGAGCTACAATTCATCATTTTGAGGTGGACCAAGAAACAAAAATGCCAATTTTCTGCCCAAATCATTATGAATTCGTATCCAACAATCTGTACAAGCTCGAAGTAACCTGTGAAAACCTATTATTCCTAATAAAAACAATGATCAATCTACGCCATCGAAAACTAGAAAAGTGAAATGCAATTTCTATAATAATTGTCAATTCACAGGTAAATCGATGTACAGCATCGTCTTACAGTACCTCGACAATCCGCAATATAAAGTTGTACAGAGAGATGGGCAACAAAGGCAATGGCACCAAAGTCTCCACAGAGCGATAAGAATTAGGAAAGGGAGCTTCCCTCGTTGGGATGATTTCCTACCTTCTCTATTAAGACTTGGTCCTTTTATATTTTAAAACTAAATAATTATAATTATAATTTAATTATTTAGATTTTTATTGTGGGGATTTTCTTATAAAATAGGTCTATATATTAGTGCACAATAATTTATACTATGTTTAAGAATATAGATGACATGGAGGGAGGATGGGTTAAGCTCTTTTGGAGTTTTGGTGTTTATTGGTGTTGTGTTATTATTTAGATGTTGTGTTATATTTTTTTTGTTTTTTGTGTAGTAAACTTTTTATTTAGTTGTATTTATTGTCACCAAATTATTAATATGTTTTTAGAAGAACCTCTAAAAATTTGTTTCAAGGGCTTTTATGAGATATAGATTTTGATTCTCCTCCATATATGATTTATTCATCTTAGAGTTCGATAGTTTTTGTAAATGGCTTAAGCATTTTTCTTTAATAGATTACTTTGATGGGAGAACTCCCTCTAAAAGCATGTTTAGGGACTAGGTCAACAGGAATTAGGTCTAGCATAGGATTCATCTTAATTTTGTTCAAACTTCAATCATGGAGTTTTCTCTCTTTCATTTTATTGAAACGGGTGTTGCAAAAGTCATTATTCGATATGGCCTCTTGTATTTTCATGTATCACATTTTTTTTTTCAACCATAGACTAACTTTATGGTTTTCTTATCAAAGGGAGTTTCATGTGTCAATCTAGATAAAATTCCCAAGATTACCTTTACCTTGTTGAAATTCATTGAAAATATAATAGTTGGCTCACTTTGTAAAGTTATATGAGTTGACCCTACCAAGTTCTCTCTAGCTCACCCTCAAAATCATGTTTGCATCAAGGTTGACCTCTCTAAAGATTTAAAAGGCAAGGATATTCAAATTGGAAAGTTAAGTCATACCTAATGTGTCATTTATCTTAATTGGCTAACACTTGTTTTATGTGTCAGATGTCTAATCATAAAATTAGGGATTTTCCCTTAGTCTCTCCTTGCAATAAGCTTTTTTCTCAACCTGTTGAGTTTCCTTCTAAAAATAATGAAGGGTAGATTATACTCAGGAATCAAAAGACAATCAAAATCCTAATAGAGTAGAGTGCAAGCTAAGACATCAGCTAACACTAGTACTCAAGTTGTTAGACCGCAATCTAGTGCATTTTCAATTGCTTAGATAAGAGGAAGACACTGGAGAAGATAGAAGATATTTTAGTCAATGCATTATGGATTATTTATGCTAAGTGGATGGAACATTATTAGAGATTATTGTTCATTCTCCTTCCCCCATAAGGTCTTGTGTTGGTCTCACAATTTATCAAGGCATTTGGAAGATAATTTATTGTAGAGAAAAGAAGGATGAATATTTTTGAAATTTACTTGGGTATTTTTTTCTCGAGAGGAATATTTGTCAAATTGCTACTCCACTCCTGATGAGTTGGACAAAGACGATATGACTCTTGATTCTTGTCGATGAATTTTCTCTCCTAGAACATTCAATTTTTATTGATCTCCCCAAGACATATGTTATGAGAGATTATCCTCAAAAAACTATAGCTAGATAAGTGTCCTTTTCTTACAAGGAATTTTGTTTATTGGTTATTTTATTTATATTGTCCATTGTGTTAGTTGGCTAACTATTTTTTTCTTGTCTAATAATCACAATACAACTCTTGGAGGGGTTATATTTTTCTCTCTTAAGTGGCTCGTGTATTTAGTTGATCATGTATGTGATCTAGAGCATGTCAAGAGAGATCTAGAGCAATTTGAGGATGATTCAAAGTATGTTAGGAGAGGTCTAGAGTAGTTTGAGGATGATCCAAACCATGTTGGTGTTGGGATTAATGGGAAGTAGTACTGAGAGGGGAGGGGTGAACCAGTACCTCTAAAACTTTTAACACCTTTCATAATTCATTATTAGTAATCATTCACTACTGTATTACCGACCATTACTGTTGTTCTTTCTTATGCATGTAACATTAATTCATAATCTTTAATTGTTTGCAACATTCATAGAAACATTCATGAAAATGATAAACACATAACACAAGATATGGTATCGCAGAAAACTCCTGTTAGGAAGTAAAAACTGTGGTGGGGATGGCACCCACAAAACTTCACTATCTACGAAATGGAAGGGAGTCGGTTAAGGCTTACAATTTGATCACTTCTGATGATCTACCCTATTAGGAGTATTAAGGTGGAGACCTGTTAAGATCTACTCTGTTAAGAGATTTAGCAACACTGATTTAAGTGTGCACTCAGTTATGAGATTTACAATAGGACGGTTAAGCCCACCTTTCTTGAAAGGATTTCATAAGTGTACTACACTTGTTAGAATGAGTACATATGTTGACCTGACTGTGTGCAACCTACGATTGCTTATTACAAATCCATTAAAGTTCTCATAAAAATAATATCACCTAAAGTGACTGATCAATACCTTTCTCTGCTCGTCGGTAGTCTCTATTCTATTCTTGAAATTGATTTGATTATTTTCTGTCCTTCTGCATGAATTCTCTTGTTTGGTCTCTAGATGCTCTCTGTGGATACAATCTTCATTGAACAACAACTGTTCTCAATAGATTGAGCATCTATTTATACAATTATTTGACCTATCTTGGAATCACGCATTACAATGTTAACTCTTAGATCCAAGGTTTACAACTTGACCTTGATCTTTAGTTTTCATGTTTTTAAATCAATAAAACTAATTAAAACAATAATAAATACATTGCTTCCTCCGTACATAATGGATTTAAAAGCAAATCAAGAAGCTATAAATACAACTTTAGTGATTTATTTGACGTGGAAAGTCAAATCCACTTTTTGCGGGATGTAATTGACTGTCGATTCTTGGTCGTCGAGTTGAACTTGAAGTCTGTCGGGTTCCTCTCTGTGTTGTTCTGTCGGGTTGCACTGTTTGTTACTCGTCAGGTTCCAATTACCTTTTTTTCATCAGATAACACTAAATAGTATTTGTCGAGTAACCTTGGCGTCGGGTAGTGTTGTGCCATGTCTGTCGGTGTAGAGTAAACCAATGGTGCAAATCATGTTTTCCCTTGTGTATACTAATGGAAAAATATAATGCCTTCAGTTGGGAGAGGTCCAAAGTATTTCGAAGGTGACATAACTAAGAAAATCCAAAAAAATGAAACATCATTTTTTTGTATGTTATATGTTCTAGTAAATCGCATTTTTGGAGGTCTACAAAGTGAAATTTGGGGTCAAAAGTGTCATCAGTCCATTAAACCGATAGCCAAAAGATGGTTTTAAGGGATTAAATTAGATCTCTTAGAAACCTTTCCAAAAATATAAGTATTTTCAAATTTCAAGCACCGAGTAGGGAGTTATGACCCACCACTTTGGGGTATCTGATTTCATAGTTTTCTAAAAATTTGTAATTATGTTTATTGTTCTAATCTCCAAAACTCTTGAGTTTGAATTGAGTGTAATTTGGAGACTATTGGGATTCTAGATAGGTATATAAAACTCATTTTGGATAAGTTAATGGTGACTTTAAATGCATACAACTCTTCTTAGAGTTTTTCTATTGTCCATTTTTCACACAATACTTGCATGGTTTTGCATACCTTATATTGTTTAGCGAATTCACCGCTGAATTCATGTCAGTATGTGACCCCACAAATTGGCGATTTGGACTCTCTTCAATATTGAAAATAATTATTTTGGGGTTATTAATGTTTATGATTTCAATGATGATGTTAAAAGATCTTCCTTGTGGCATTGGATCACCAATTCTTCATGAGTATGGCTATTTAGGTTTTGTTTGGATACTTTACTATTATTAAAATGACATATGATAAAGATGACACTCTTCCCATGCATTGGATAGTTGGTGCAAAGGAAGCTTGATATTTTATGCACAATATATTGGGTACTTTTTATCCCAATATTAAATGTCACCGCACACATTCACATTGATTTATATGAAATAAATTTTAGCTTGGGTTTGATGGAGTGTATAAATGGATTGGTCACGTAATGCTCTACTCATAATATTATTTTTTCTTTTATTATTATTTTCCTCTTCCAATAGAGTCTTTTGTAAATTTGTATGCATAAAATTTTCTTAGTTCTTCCCTCTTGTTGGACCAACTATTAGTTTTTCCATTCATTGAGATTGTACAAGAGACAATGAATTATAGCGATTCAATGAGGGTGGCCCCATGGGGGTTTGTTGTTTCCCAATCTTTCAACCTTGCAAAAATACTTCAATTTCTCCTTTATTATTTTCTATTTGAACTAATATGTTTTGTTCATTCTTGGGGGGAGTGCAGACATTAAAGGATAAGTTTGTTGTGGTTGTTCTTCATATATTACATTTTGATTAGGAGGTGAATTGGGGTTTTGATCATTTGGGGGTGTATTATCAACTCTAATAATTCAATAAATTATATTTAAAAAGCTAATTAAATCTATCTATTTAACCCAAATTTCAATCTAAAACCTTAAAAATACTTACCTTTTTTACCTTGATGACATTGAGGCAACATTTTGGTGATGAAATTTTGAATGAATGTTGAAAAAGGATCTCTAACAATGCAAGTGCATTTCAAACAACTAGCCATCATAAATTTGTAGAGAAAACCAAAGAGATGAGGAGTTTTCAATATTTTTTTATTTTTATGGTCAAAATTACCATAATGTGAATGTGTCATAATGTATTCATGTTATGGTCTCTCAAAGGCCAAAGAGTGGGGTGGCCACTTTTTGGTCCCTAGTCTCTATGCACACATCCCATAGTAAACTCAAATAAAATTTATAGTGAACTTTACCTTTCTTGAAAGAAAGTTGAACTCTAAAATAAAATTCAACTATCCCACAGCCTCATGTGTCTAGTCTTAACTCATAACATAGTTGTAAGGTGGTAAAATAGGGTTCATTAGTCTACGCGTGCAAACTAAGACTCTTAGGCCTATTTACCATCTCATTGGAAGGATAATAATCCAAGTGGCTCAAGATCCTTGGGCACAAGGTTAATTCAATGGTCCTTCGTGATGAGTTGAAAATGACTATGTAATTGTGGAAAGTGAATGCAAGATATTGTGAAATGGTGACTTTCATCATGTAGTAGAAAAAAGGAATTGACAGGAAGATTCTGATAGAAGATCTAGGATGTACAAATGACAACTAACCTATGATCAAAATTTTGTGTAGAATCAGGGGACTCTGTCATGCTTGGGTGAATCGCTTAGGAGAGCCCATTATGTGGGGGAAACCCACTCCCTATAATTGTTTTTATCTTTTGATAGGCATTCTATAACTCTATATATGATTAGTTGGTACCTTTCTTTGTGCATCTGCCACTTGTTCCTATACACAGAAAAGAGAGAAAATGTTGGATTGAAAGGATTTTGCATAGGTCAAACATCATTTTTGGTAACCATGAAATTAAAATGTAATTGATAGAATGCTAATATATATGAGAGGCTAGATTTGATAAATGAAATGTATTATACCTTGTTGATGCAATGCTCTTTGAAAGTGATCACAAGTTTTGATGCAATAACATAACTCCACACGACCTAGAAGCAAAATTATTGACACATGCTTAAATGAAGGCTTTGAATGCTTGAGCTTGATGTGTGAATGGATCTTGTGAATGTGGATAGATGTCAAAATTAGGGGGTAATATTTCTTTTATATCTCTCCCTGGCATTTTGTTGTGTTATTTTGGAGCAAGCCAACATGTACTTAGATTTCCTAGTCTTGCAAGCTAACCATTGCATGATTTGAATTTGGTGCCAAATTGCAAAGGTTGGGTCGCCCAAGGTGACCTTCTCCCGTAAAGTAGGCCCAAATTTGGTCCTAGGGTTTGGAATGCCGAGGAGAAATTAGAAATTTAGTTGGAACTGAGTTGGAATGATGGGATTAGGTATGAAGGCCATACATGCTAAAATAAGGCCTAGGTGACCAAGGAATTACATAGGGATGCAATTTACGACACTACAATAGCTTAATAGTTCATTGTGGATCACAAAGGAAATTTATGGCTTAAGAGTCTTCGTATTAAGATGAATTCATCAAATAATAGGCAAAAATTTAATGAAAATTCATCAAAAACATGAAGATCAAATGTTATATTGAAGGATTTACAAAATAATCAATAAATTTGATCGATATACTAAAAATTGACAAAATAATAAGAAGGAAAGGAAGAGAGAAAAGGGTTATAAATATATTTTTTCATAAATTTTCACATATATACTCAAGAATTGCAAGTGGATGTCATTAACCAATTTATGATTCACCATAATCATTCACAACTATAGACAAATAATGCAAAACTCTAAGGAAGTTCTTCAAATTGAGAAAGAGATCACAATATATCCAAAATATTGGGGCGATATCATGATGTTATAAAATGGTAGATAATATTTATGAGTCAATTGAGATTTTTTAGGGCACATGAATTGATTGATATCATGATTTCCAAAGCTACAAATATACATCAATAAATTATTGATTTAAGTCTAAGGAAACCATGACATAATCTAATTAATGATAATTCTTCATCAATAGTCCTACAATTTTCAAAATAAATAAATTCTTAGAAAAGAATGATGATAAGGATTTCATAGAAAACAAGGCACTAGCATTACTTATAGATCCATGTTTTAGATTTCATCAAGATAATAAATTGCTATAATTAAAAATATAAGAGAACGTCCCAACAACAACAACAACATCTTTTAATTTGAAGGATGTGGAATAGTTTGTTGGCAACAACATATTTTATGTTGATAGTTATCATATTCTTATTTGGTGTACATGGTGTATGAATACTTGATGAAGATATCGTTTTACTAAATTTTGAACACAAATGAAGATAGAAGCACAAATCCTCTAAACTTAGTTGGAAGTGGAAACTCCATAAAGATTGGCAGAAGACCAAAAATATGCAATACCTAAGATGCATATTTAGGACTCATTTCTCTACCTCACTATTAGTTTATAGAATAATTTATCCTCCTTTTTTAGTTTATTTCCTCTTATGAAGTGTTGGATGATATTAGAATTGGGTATTACTGATGCTATTGGCATTCATGTTTATCACTGATGTCAACATATGTTTATGAGGAGAGAACAGACTGGTTATTACTATTGAATGTTGACTGACAGAAGTGTACGAATACTATAGGGATGAATCATAATGAGTGAAGATGATGATATGTAGAAGGATGTGTGATGATCTTATTTCTAAGGTTGCTTGGCTTAATATTGCATATTGGAGTTGTTACAGATGTTTTAGAGAAGACTAGTTTTTGGACTGTGATAGTGATGCTTGACAGAGTGAATCTCTGTGTTTTGGGGATATCTTACAGGTGATGATGATTCAGGTTATACTAGCTTAAGATTTGACATAAGGAATAATGAGGAATGTTTTTTATTGATCACAAGTCGTGTGATTGTTGGCGACGTCAGTTATGGCATGCATTTTGGAGGAGACCTATTTGGGGCTGACTTGAGAGATGTAGTGTGCATTGTGGATTGCGAGCGTGGATTGCGGATCTTGGATTATATATAATGTATTGTAATTGATGTTTACTTGTTTTAGGTACTATGTGTATCTTAGAAAGGGGTTAAATAATTATTTGTATATAATTGGGAAAGCTTAATTGGCTGACCTAATCAATTATTGTAATAGGATATATATGTGAGAGATCTTTTCTTTTGAAAAGATGGTGGTATGATGAGAAGGTAATTGAAAAGTTAGAGAAGTGTGGAAGCTATGAAGCTTGATTGGCTAATGGATGTAGAGAAAAGTTTGTGATTATAGTACTTCATTGGAACTGACCAAGCAAAGACAATTGCTATCAGATAGTTCACTGGATTGTATATTTCTTATATACACTTGTTTGGATTGTAAATCCTTGAGGGTGGCTTTAACCTTCTTTGGGAAGTGATCCCACTATTACTCTTGACTCCTAACAGGGTATGTCCTTTAACAGGGATTGTATACTGTAATGTTGTAATAAGCTCCTAACATGACTAAATCTTTTAATAGGGATACTATACTCTCAGTACATTATCTGTGGGTGCTAATTCCCACCGGGGTTTTACCTTTAACAGGGTTTCCTCGACAACAAAGGATTGTGTTATTGTGTTGGAATTTACTGTGCTATCATTTGAATTGAAGTTTTGGTTTATAAAGTTTAATGTTTAATAATTTGTCTCACAACTGATTCACCCCCCCCCCCTCTCAATTGTGCTTGATGAACTATAACTGATTAAATGTTTTAAGATGATAAGTTAATGATCACTGAGCTGCAAAAGTGAATGCAAGACATTAAATCAGTTAATATATTGTATTTTCATTGATGTCAACTTGATATGTTTTGATTAGTCATACACATATTGTCATAAACTTAAAAGAGTTGAAGGGACAAAGTTTATGTGGTCGATAAAAGATAAAAAGTTCAGTATGCACCGAGTGACAGTAAACACCGACGGACAAAGAACACCGAGCACTTCACAGTGTATATCAAGCACCGCAGTAATCAAGCAAGTGGTTATTGAGCAAGAGCTATTTACCGAGCATAACTAGAGTGTTCATCGAGCTAACTGAAGTTGTTACCAAGCGTAATTGAAGTCAATGATCAAGCTAATTGGAGTTGATCATCGATCAGAACTAAAGATAAAGAACGACAAAAACACTTAGCTGGTAGGAGCTATATTTAGATTGACTAGTTGATTGCTTTATTCTTATCGATCAATTAAACTAAAGCATGGAAGATATTTAAAGCATAGTTATCAAGGAGAGATCTACAGAATAAAACTAAAGGAGATATTTATGGATTAAAGCAAGAATGTCGAGTTTTACGGATCATGAAGAGATCTACGATGAAAAAAATGAGATTAAACAGCTAAATCATGTCTATATAAAGAGACAAGTAATTCATTATGAAAAGAGGAATGTTGAATATAATTCTGGTGAAGATATAAGTCTCCATGCAGATTTGATCATACAGGCTGAAGAATAGAGCCAAGGAATTTTGCAGACACCGAGCAACAAAGGACAGAGCATTCACCAAGCAGAAAGAAGATAGAAGGGGAGCAAAGGAATTGAAGAGAACATTGATCAGAGAGGTATTACTGGACTAACAATAGATCTAAAAATATCTAGGTTAAAGTTTTATTATTGAATAGATCATTTACTATTTTAGTTTAACCATTGATTCAGAAAATCTCTTAACCGAGTGGGATTTAACCATCCTTAATGTATTGAGATACTCAAGAGTATCAAAAGGTTTTCTTGTTGATAACATAGTGAATGCTAGGTCAAAAGACAAACTATTAGTTTTGAATCCTCTAACAAGGTCACACTTTACAATGTGTTTGTAACCTTTAATAGGGTTGGCTCTTCACCGAGCTCACTTCAGAAGAGTCAAAATTTTGGGTTACCGGTCCCAAGTGGTTTTTCCCTTAACAGGGTTTCCACATAAAAATCCATGTGTCAAATGTGTATTTCATTCATTGCATTGATAGTTTAATTTACACATTACTAAACTAGATTGGTCGGTAAACACTAAGTTTAATTGTTTCTACTCGATAAAGGCTAGGAAAAGATAAACAATATATCTTACGAAGCAGTATATATTTATTATAATTACATAAGGCATTCATCTTGATGGACTGAAAGATAACTAGAGGATATTATATTTGTGATATAAGTTTTGGTTAGATTATTGGAATTATTTTTAAGGCCATTGATTCACCCCCCCCCCCTCTCTCAGTTATTCTAACAATTGGTATCAGAGCTTTGGTGCTTGAAAGAGAGTTTAAAGACTTAAGCTAAAGATCACAAGATGAGTAAAAGGGATGTGCCTAAGTTGAACAAAGATAAATTTGCATCATGGCAAAGAAGGATAAGACTTCATCTATCAGGTATTGGAAATGATGTCACACAATACTTGGATACTGAATATGTTGCACCTACTGGACCTCTAACTATTGATCAATTAAGAGAGAAACATGAACACAATTCTCTGATGATAGAACTTTCTTCTTTACTATCCGATGCTGAATTTGAAGATGTCAAATCATGAACCACTGCAAAGAAAATGTGGGACAAACTCAAGCTAGTACATGGAGGAGACACCAATGTACTGATAGCTAAAGTTGAAAGCCTAAGAGGAAAGTTTGATGATCTAAGCATGAAAGAAGGAGAGAACGTCACTCAATACAGTAGAAAAATCAAAGAAGTTGTTAATGCTATCTATGGAGTAGGAGGAGTACTTGAGGAAGAAAAAATTGTAAGTAAAATTCTGACAACCTTACTACATGTTTATGCTATTAGAGTATCTATAATTCAAGAAATGAGAGCAGTAGAAAATAACAATGTTACTTTTGATAGTTTGATTGGTAGACTTATTTCATTTGAGATGAACAACTATGATAATAGTGTGTTACCAACTATTGAGTCCTCATTCAAATCTTCTCTGAAAATAAGTAAATTTAGGCACAAACACACTATGAAAAATGATAGTGATGAACAAGAACTTGATGAACTTGAAGCACTAATGGATAGAAGATTACATAGAGGTAAAGGAAGATATAAAGGTAAATTACCATTAGTCTGTTTTAATTGCAAAGAGATTGGACATTTTGTTGCTAGATTCCCTAACAAGAGAAAGGATGAAAGAAACAATGACAAATCTTATGAAAAGAAGTTTGACATAAATTATGACCGAGACTACAGAAGAAACTAAAACTCTGATAGAAGAGATAACTGAGACTACAAGGACAAAGGCAAGAAGGATTGTTACCTAGTTCAGAACAAAGCTAAAAATACTGACACTGGTTCTGATGAAGGTGTTGAGGTAGTATTTGTTGCTATGAAGGATGATTCAGACGAAGAAGAAAGGTATGTTGAAACTGCACTCATATCTAAAGTTAGCAAAAATGATGTTTGGATTATTGATAGTGGTTGTACTCACCACATGACTGGAGATAAGGAAAATTTTGAAATTTTTGAATATTATAATGGTGGATTAGTTAGGATGGATAATGACTATCCTTGCCCAGTTGAAGGAAAAGGTACCATCATGTTAAATAATCTGATCAGATGTGAAAATACATATTGGGTAAAAGGACTTAACTATAATCTATTGAGTGTTTCACAACTGAATAACACAGGACACTGAGTTACATTTGAGAACAAAAAGGCAAAGATCTATAATGGAACTGGGAAGTTGATCGGTAGTGTTGAACAAACACAAGGTAATCTATTCTATTTTGATAATATTGAGACCACTTGTTTATTGGCTAAAAATAAAGACATTTGGTTGTGGCATAAAATATTATGTCATGTGAATTTTGACAACATGGTTAGGATAAGAAAGAAAAGAAAAGTAAGAGGCTTACTGAGTATGTCAAAACCCGACCATGTCATGTGCAAAAATTGTCAAAAAGGAAAAATGAAAAAGTCTAGTTTCAAGAGCAAAACCTACACAACTAATGTTATTCTAGAATTAGTCCATACTGACTTGTGTGGACCAATGAGAACAAAGAGCTATTATGGTGATAGATACTTCATTCTATTTGTTGATGACTATTCTATGATGATGACTGTCATGTTCTTAAAAGACAAATCTAAAACATTCAAGATGTTCAAATGGTATAAAGCTAAAGTTGAAAACAAAGTGGAAAAGAACTGAAATGTTTAAGATTAGATAGAGGAGGATAATTTATTTCTAATGAATTCACTAACTTTTGTAATGAGCATGGGATTACAAGATAGGTTTTTGCACCGAGAACACCACAACAAAATGGGATTGTTGAAAGAAGGAATAAATCAATTGTTAATTGTGCCAGAACACTGATGATCGAAAAAAGCATCACACAAACATTTTGAAGAGAAGTTGTAAGTACTTCTTTCTATACACTAAACCGAGTTCAATTGAAGAAAGACACCGATAAGACACCTAATAAGCTATGGTATGGATACACACCAAATATGAGTTACTTTAGAATTTTTGGAAGTCAATGTTACATACTGAAAGATGATAGAAATGGGAAAATTGACTCTAAAAGTGATGAAGAAATATTTCTAGGATATTCTACCAAAAGCAAAGATTATAAATGTCTTAACAAATCTTCTAACAAAATCATTGAAAGTGAAAATGTTAAAGTGGATGAATTTGCTGATAAAAATGATGAGGAAAGAAGAAAGGAACCAGAAGATTACAACATATTTGTCTACATTGAAGAACCTGATGCTTTTCCTGAGCAACATTGTAACGTTACCGAGTGACAAAATAATGTAACCGAGCAACAGGTTGCACACACTGAGAATAAGGAAAATGCTCAAAATGCTGAACCGAGCAATGAAGAGAAAAATGAAGGTCAAAATGATGATCAGAATGAGGAACATAGATATGAACCTATAATTTCTAAATATGTTAGAAGACACCACCCACATGACCAAATCATTGGAGAAAAAAGAGTTGGAATGAGAACAAGAAGTAATTCACTTAACACTAGATGTTTGATTTGTGATTTTGAGCCTAAATCTTTTAATACTGCACTTGAGAATCAAGAATGGCTTAGTGCAATGAATGAAGAGATTGAACAGATTGAGAAGAATAAAACATGGACATTAGTACCTAGACCGAGTGACAAAAATATAATTGGTACCAAATGGATATTTAGAAACAAACTAAATGAGAATGGAGAAGTCACAAGAAACAAAGCAAGACTAGTATGCAAAGGGTATGCACAAGAAGAAGGTATTGACTATTGAGAAACCTTTGTACCCATTTCTAGAATAGAAGGAGTAAGAATTCTACTTGCTTATGCTACTTTCAAAGGATTCAAAGTATACCAAATGGAAGTTAAATATGCATTTCTGAATGGAATACTAGAATAGGAGGTATACATTGAACAACCTGAAGGGTTTGTTGATCCTAACAAGAGGAACATGGTTTGTAGACTACACAAAGCCTTTTATGGATTGAAACAAGAACCAAGAGCGTGGTATGAAAGACTTCACTCTTATCTCATTAGTATTAGATTTATTAGATCAAGTGACAACAATAATCTATATTTGAAAGGAGAAATTGATGATAAGATTTTGATTGCTGAGATATTTGTTGATGATATCATATTTGGAGGTAATGATATGTTATGCAAGTCATTTGCTGATGAAATGAGAAAAGAATTTGAAATGTCAATGTTTGGAGAGATCAAATTATTTCTTGGTCTACATATTCTACAACAGGATGAAGGCATTTACATCACACAATCCAAATACATCAAAGAAATTTTGAAGATATTCAAGATGGATGACTCCAAATTAGTTGGAACACCTATGGAAATCTGATGCAAATTGACAAAGGAAGACAAGACAACCGAGGTAAATCAGACCTTATATAGATCTATGATTGGCAAGCTAATGTATGTTGTACACACTAGACTAGATATAGCACATGCAATTGGTATAGTTGCAAGATTCTCTGCTAATCCTAAGGAATCACACATGACTGCTGTTAAAACACTTCTGAGATATCTAAAGAATATAGAAGACTATGGTTTGTGGTATAATAAAGAAGGCAACTTTGAGCTACAAGTTTATACAGATGTTGATTGGGCTGGAAACATAGATGATAGAAAGAGAACAACAGGAGGAGCATTTTTTATGGGTGACAAACTTGACACATGGATAAGTACAAAGCAAGAATGCATATCAAAATCAACTACAAAAGAAAAATATGTTGTTGCTTCTGAAAATTGCTTTAACATTGCATGGATCAAGCAATTGCTAAAAGGTATGAATGAAGAAATGCTTGACCCAGTAATTATCTATTGTCATAATACTAGTGTTATAAACATCTCAAAGAACCCTGTTATGCATGCTAAAACAAAGCACATAGCTATTAAGTATCATTACTTGAGGGAATAAATACAAGAGAAAGAGGTGATACTGGAATATGTACAATCAAAAGAACAATTAGCAGACATGTTCACAAAACCATTACCAAAAGATACATTTGAGTACCTGAGGAATAGACTAGGGGTTCGACCCTTGTCTACTGGTCACTAAGCTGACTAAAAGGTTGCATCAATCATGTTGATGCAAGCTGAGATATGGACTACAATGGCATATCAGTACAAGAAGGTACTTATCTGAACCACACACCAGAGATATTGTTAGCTACTACAGAGTTGTATTGCTGATGGAGAGAATGATAAATTTTTGTTTGGAATTACTGTCAAAGGGAGAGAAGTATTCAATGAAGAGAAGAGAAATATCCATCAGCGAGAAGAACATCAATCAAAGGAAAAGAAAATATCAGGGAAAGAAGTTTCTACAAAGGGAGAGGAAGATCCAATGATGATTCAAAGAAATAACCATCCATCTAAGGGACAGAATTGGAGAAAAGTTAACACTGCATATCTATCCAGAAAAGGGAGAAGAGATTCTACAACAAAGGGAGAGACAGAAGCAGAAGACTGAATAGCTACACCTATCCATTGAAGGAAATAAAGAAAGGGAAAGTACTCAGCAAGAATCAAATCTAAGAGAGAAGAGCTTACTAAGATTTAGATATTTGAATTGGTTATAGAACAATAAGTTTGGTATGATATGGCATATTTTTATATTGTTTTTCCATCAATGCCAAAGGGAGAGATTGATGAACTATAACTGATTAAATGTTTGAAGATGATAAGTTGATGATCATCGAGCTGTAAAAGTGAATGCAAGACATTAAATCAGTTAATGTATTGTATTGTCATTGATGTCAACTTGATATGTTTTGATTGGTCATACACATATTATCATAAACTTAAAAGAGTTGAAGGGTAAAAGTTTATGCGGTTGGTAAAAGATAAAAAGTTTAGTATGCACTGAGTGATAGTAAACACTGACAAACAGTGCACACCGATGGACAGAGAACACCGAGCAGTTCACAATGTATACCAAGCACCGCTGTAACTAAGCAAGTGGTTACCAAGCAAGAAATATTTACCGAGCATAACTGGAGTGGTCACTAAGCTAACTAAAGTTGTTACCGAGCGTAACTAAAGTCAATGACCGAGCTAACTAGAGTTGTTCACCGATCAAAATTAAATATAAAGAATGATAAAAACACTTAGCTGGCAGGAGCTATATTTAGATTGACTAGTTGATTTCTTTATTCTTATCGATCAGTTAAACTAAAGCATAGAAGAAATTTAAAGCGTAGTTATCAAGGAGAGATCTACAGAATAAAACTGAAGGAGAGCTTTATGGATTAAAGCAAGAATGCTGAGTTTTACAGATCATGAAAAGATCTACGATGAAAAAAAGGAGATTGAACAGCTAAATCATGTCTATATAAAGAAACAAGTAATTCATTATGAAAAGAGGAATGCTAAATATAATAATGGTGAAGATAGAAGTCTCCATGCAGATCTGATCATACAGGCTGAAGACCAGAGCCAAGGAATTCTGCAGACACTGAGAAATATGTTGATGGGACTTTGTGATGGGTCTGTCAACAGATGTAAGTTGTCACCGGGTACCAAGGTATTGGCCAACTTTGCCAGTAAAGGTTGTCTGGGGAATAAATTCTTTGAGCCTTCAAGCACGTGAGAGTCGGGTCTCGACGGTGCGGGAGCTAAGTTGGGAGTGTGACTATTTTGTTTAGGGTGATATCTGGTTTTCTTAGCTCATCTTCTCCAAGGATTTTGGTAGGTTGGGGTTTCCTACAAGCATTCATATTATCAAAGAAAATTCAAAAGATATGCCAGGGTTAGAAGCATTCAATCTATCTATAGTTGTGCAAATACATTTAAGACATCAACCAAGCTCTAACATGCTACACTAAAATACTTAATGCATACAGAACCATTAGGTCATACATATTTAATAGTGAGGGGAAAAAGGAGTTCATTAATCTACTTAAAACATTAGAGAAAGGGACATTAGAAACATACAACACAAAAGAACATTAATCCAGAGATCAGAATGCTAACAACATCATTGCTAGAACTCCTCTTTCTTTATTAACAGGTTCTCCAACGAGCACTGGTGTGTACAATAATGGCTCCAAGGGAGAATCTATCTACTGAGGATTTCTAAGAACTAAGGAGCATTGAGCTCTGCAACTATGAGAAATGAAA
Organism: Thuja plicata; assembly: GCA_018584345.1. Lineage (NCBI taxonomy): Eukaryota > Viridiplantae > Streptophyta > Pinopsida > Cupressales > Cupressaceae > Thuja > Thuja plicata. The sequence goes on from MU223742.1 coordinate 3,680,620, forward strand.
TGCTAAAATGCTATAGCTATGGACTGCAAAAATCTTCAATTCTGTCGACCCTTGGAATGAGGTTGGACTTATTATTTATACACATGTTTGCCCTAAAACTAACCTAACTTATCTTTACACTCAACAATAAAATACAATTTTTGGCGGTCAGTACTACCTGCACCACGCTACAAAAACCTCGAAGAGAGTAGAGGTCTAACATGTCAGAAGAATAAGACAAGAGAAGAGGTATGGAAGAATTGGCCTTGAGAAGAGAGCCAGAGGGAGAATAGAAGAAATCTGATCCCCTGGGGATCAAGGCTACACGCCTCATCAATGAAAAATTGGCTCACTATCTCTAATGCGCCAGGTGTTCAATGCTGGAGCGGCGCTTTGGGAAGACCACCTGCCAGAATCATGCCTCAAGCTGACGTGCCTTACTGGGGTCACCTAATTTCTGAAACCCTTATTAACTGCCTGATAATGACTGGTCGGCTCCAAGGAACCTAGACGTAGGTCATTGAAATAATACAAAACTGTTGGATTCGGGACTCCGAGATCCAGGAGCTTACACTCCAAGAATAATGAATACAAAATGTGCTATGTTGGTGAAGATCTCCAGACTCCGGAGAACCTTATCGTTCCTTACTATCTTTGAAAGCTTCTAGGAGTTGGGCAATTCCATCCTCATCAATGTCCTTGAGGCCAACCTGACGGTATTTAGCTGCCTCCACCTGTTCGCCCAAATCTAGAGTTTTTGCCTTGAATTCAGTGGCCATCTTTGCGGCATCATGGCCCCGGAGCACCATGCGAGATATATGGGACATTGTCGCTCCATCAATTCCTTCCAGGGACTGGTATCGAGCTTCCATCAGCTCATCAAATTTCCCTAGGACATACTCCTCCAGAGTACATGTCTCAGTACTAAAGGGATCAACTCTTGAAACCCTTGTAACGAATGCCTTGTATAAATTTAAAGAATAATCTATCTCCAGAACCTTGTCCCATAGGACCCCTGCCAATTGCTTGGTTATCTCCAATGTGAGATCAAGTCTGGAGTGTTGGGTTTAGACAAAGTCAAAGGACTCTTCTCCCAAAATTCTAGCTTCAAAAACAATTTCCTCCCCGATGCTCATGAGTTCTCCTAACTCACCTACCCAAGCTTCATATTTCTCAGTCTCTCCCTCCCAGATGGAGATTGTAGTCTTCACCTGATGTACAACATTACTGGCGGCATACAAGTCTGGGAGTGTTATTACTAGGAAACGATGGATGTTCCCCACCTGTTCGGCTACCCAATCATCAACTGCCTATGCTTTCCTCTTCATCCCTCTAAGCGCATCTATTTCACCCTATGGGAGCGGTGCTCCAGATGTGGAAGCTTCCATGGGAATGGTAGTGATGGGCTACGCAAGCTTTGTCAATAGTCCAATAAGATTTGCATTCTTTTCCTTTTCTTCCTTGAATTTCTAGGCTTCTTTCTTGTAGCGGGATTCTACTGCCTTGGTTGCTTCTTTCAGCAAGTCCAACTCACCTTGCTTTCCCCTCTTCCCCAGAGATATCTTCATGATTTCATACTCCTCGGCCTTTGTTTTCACCGTGTCAACCTCTGGGGGAGGTGTTGCGACTACCGCAACTGTGTCTCCACCCGACCCGGTCTGGTCCGGAGGGTATGAACTATCTAGGCTTTCTTTGCCTTGGGGGGATTCTATGCTTGTGTCATCATCTCTGCCAAAGAGAGATGGGCCTTAGCCGGTGCTGGGGCCTTCCTTTTTCTATAATCCACCAATCATCGTGGTGGTAGGGGTGGCCTTGCTGCCAGAGTTTGGTCCAGTAAATCCCCTTCAGGGTTTTGTTGTGCATCCCCAATATTCTGAGCCTCTTTGGACTCTTTTCCTGTATCTTTGGGTCCACCGACATCATCCACCTTGGTGGCATTAGTGTCATCTGCCCCGGTGTCTGTGTCTTTAGCAGCATCAAATTTTACATTTGTATTCCTAGGGTTCTGCCTCTCATCTCGCTATTGTTGTTGTTGTTGTTGTTGTTCTCCTTCATCGGCTCCCTCTAATGGAATGTTCTCCTCTGTTGGCATATTTTCTCGAGGTGGTGGAGGTATTGGGCTGAGATTCAGTGTTTGGGCCACTATGATTACATCACCAAGGGTTACCCTCTTTGGCTTAGGAGGTGACGTCTGAAGCATGGCGGCTGAGATCACGGTTGCTCCCGTAAGTCCGGTTCTCTCAGTAGTTATCGATTGCTCATTCTGTGCTTGCTTTTCCTTTGCGATGTTGGTCTCTAGGACCTGTATCTCCAGAATATTGGAAACATTTATCTATTCTTGTTCCTTTTCCCTTTCCTCCTGACCTTCCTTCCCTATGACAACTTCTTTCTCCACGGTCTCTTTTTCAATAGGAATCACTACTTCCTCCTGGGCAGCTACTTCTTCTACTGCTTTCCCGATATCCCCCTGAAGGTTAATAAGTTCATCTGTCCTGAATACGTCATCAAAATCATCATGTGGAGGGGAAGTCCCTGGGGGATCTTTGGGTCGATTGTCTAGCTTCGGGGAGTCTGAGGAGACAATCTGTATTTCAGGGATGCTAGGCATCCCGAGCTCCGGCTCCACCTTTGGCTAAGGGCTACTTGTCTTTTTCTTCTTTCTCCTGGTTACCAAAGGGGGCCCTACATCCAACATGGATTCCCGCTCTTCCTCCACTCCGATCCCCATTGCTTGGACCATTAATGCTGCAAGTGAAGGAGAAGTGGGAGGGAAGATAGGTCCAGTCATAATGGCTGGGGTGGCCAACCGAGTGATTAACTTGTCTTTCATGTGTTGGGTTGCAACCAAAGTTTGTTGCATCTACTCCACTATGGGAGAGGCAGTTGGGACTTGACACAGGGTCCCCATTTTCCTCTTTCCTCTATCCTCACCCTGCAAGCAGGTTCCGGCCCCGAAAGTTGAACCCCGCACAAACAGGCCAACTTTACGTATACTCCTTGGGCATGCCTTTTTGAAATATGCATGACTATGCTCAATCACATCATGGGTGAGGTCCTCTATTGTTGTCCTTCTTGTGCATCCCAATCTATAGGAGGGAGAGCCATTTTATCTACCCCCTTTTATTTATATTATGAGTCCACTGTGGACCCAGTATCCGAGAAGTCATCCGAGAAATTTTGAAGCTTGAGCCTCTTCATCATTCCCATTGTCATCCAGATTAAATGTCAGTTCTAGACTTAGAAGTCATCCTGACAGTCTTCCCAAAAATCTTCTATGTGATACTCGTGGGGCTCTAAAGCCCGGGGAAGTGCTCTTGCTATTTTGCCTAGCGAATCAAAATTCTTCCGCTCTAGATAAAACTCTGTCAGCCCCAGACTTTTGAGTTCATTGTTTGCCTCCTTTTCCACGGCCAGACTACAAGAGTAGTTCCCACAAGTGATTAGGAAAGAGGCATTTGTCACCTTCTTCACTATGAAGAGGGTGTGCAACTCCAGGATCTACCTGCAATATTCTAAAAGAATTATTATATCCCCACAATGTTTGGGAAATAAATAGGGCTTCCTGGAGAAGCCGGTCACCTGAATGTATGTATGTTGTTGAAACTGAATGTAATAATGGCCATAAGTTCTGACCAAGTCCATTACTTCTTTGGAGAGCTGGTATCCAGTGTCTCGAGTAGGTGTGAGGAGGTTGTAGTAAATGAAGGCATCATTCACCTGACAGAAGCTGAGGAAACTAGCCTCCCATGGTATCTGTGGGAAATAATCTCAGGGAGCATTCTAGCTTGTGCCAGTTATGAGCACACCTGTTGTAAGTAATCCTTGGGTCACGGGGCATTGTTGTGCTAGTACCCACAAAACATAAGACGTCATGTAGAATTTGGAGGACTTGGTGACATGGAGAAATTGGGAGTTCACGTGATTCACAATGATAGTGGCCCAATCAAACTTTTGCTCACTAGAGGTGATGCCCAACAAGAAATAGTACATCCATGCCAAGGATTCCCAGGCATGGGGTTGTTCAAAGACCCTACATAGTGCGATGATCCCCATTTGTATGATTTCTTTAAATTCAGTCTGGGGAATTTCTAGCTTCATCTTCTTGAAGTCTTTCCTTGGCACCTTAAGCCATTTGTTGTTGAGATACTGTAGGGCCATGTGTTATAACTTCTAAAATTTTTCCAAGGCCAAACCCCGAGTGAGAATGACTACATCATCAAATTAGGGAATCCTCAGTCCTTCTTGAAAACTCACATCATCCAGAGACACCATAGACATTGGGTATCCGGTTGGGACTGGGGTGGCGAGCATGATGGCCTGGGTGGCTGTATTATAGTGTCCTACCAAAGTGAGAATTAGCTCTGGGGCTTGCACAGAGCAGGGGAAGCAAGGAGCTTTGAGAATCCTAGAGTTGGCCACATTGATGACCAATAGATCTCTGGTCGTCTGTTGTATGAACATCATTTTTACCAGGGCCTGCATTTTGGCCCACATTCCGACGTTGTTGTGGGTGATCAACTAAAGTTTGGAATCAATCTTTGATCCCACAATGGTGTCTCCCTTTAGATATTTCATTGTCAATGGGAGTTTTTCCAGGGCCTTCTTGGTCTTCATCCTGATAGCTACCTAGGTGGCAGCAGTGGTGGGGAGATCTGGACTCCCAGTTGGAGATGATGTAGATGCCTTCGACATGATTGGTGAGTTTAATTCTGGCAACCTGCAAAGCAAGGTGACCATCAGTATTTATATAAAACAAAGCTTTATTCCAAATTCTAGAGATCTTACCATCGCATCACACCTACCTAAAAGAATTGTTAGCTCATGTCAAACCCAAAAAAGATATAAGAATAACTTATGAATTTGACCTCTACCCAGGCCTCTGGGGATTCTAGCACATGCGAAAAGAAAGAAACAAGAAGCAAATGAAGACCTAGAACCCGTAGTCCAGAAAACTAACCATTATTGATGTGACTAGGAACAAGCTGTATTAGGCTAACGTGGGGGTGTCACGTGGCCATGCAGTAATGGGAGTTATGGCATTAATGCTGACAACTGCTGAACATGCAAGGAAATGAATGCCACTTAGACCGTACTTGAATGCTCGCATGGGAACTTAATCCACTATTAAGAATAACTTGACGGAGGAGAGAGAAAACTGCCATGGCTCAAAACCAGTGAGGTGTTGAGTTTGAACCAGGCAAGTATCATTCTCAGATGAGCTCCACATTTAGGGTTTTTTTTGTTGCATGGAGCGTAGCGAGCTCGCCACTAGATAGAGTGCAAAATATACAAAGAATGTGCAGGCAAAGTCGAAGAACATGTGAGGGCCAAAGCATGACTCATAGGCTGGTTAAAATGGACATATATACATACATATATAGAATATTACAACCTATACAATATATACATAAACATTTACACTACTCTACAGAATATACAGAGCATACATACTATTATAGCTGCACAGAGGGAGGACAACCCTTTGGCAAAGCCAACCCACCAATAGGAGGTGACAGAAAAGCCAGCGCAAAGACGTGGTGAAATGGAAACAAAATAGACAAACCAAAACCAGACAGAAGCGAGAAACAGAGAACCAAAATGAAAAGCAGAACGAAAACAAGCGAGGTAGAAACAAGAACCAGGAAACCAAAAAATAGAAAGAAGAGAGGCGAAAGCCTAATGGGAACACATGGAATGCGGGAAAGATGAGCATAGGGGCACTCTACAACAAGTTTAGCTTCAAGAAATCATGAGCAAGCACTGCAAATCACAGGTTAATCAACCACTAATCATGGGGAGCAAAACATTGCTTAATTCACCTTAATTGCCTTAAAATCTCTCTGAGTGCTCTAAGTGTTTAATCGCGATAAATGTGAAAATGAAAGGTAACTTCTATTTATACCCCTAGGGTAAAAATGTGTTGCTTTCTCCCTGCAAACTCTAGAACAAGCAGACCTCTGAACTTCGAGCCCGGGGATTCTATGCAGCCACATCTTCTCGCAAAAGAAGACACGATAACAAAGAATCCCAGAATCTAGGATCTGGTCAGCTCAAAAGAAAAAACAAACTCTAGGACTGTGTCTCAGAGACACGAGAAGACAAAAGAAAAAGAAAGACAACCCTTGCAGAAGCAAAGATCAGAGGGAAAATAGAGGAAACAAAATAAACCAAGGGAAAGAGCAAAAGCAAAAAGGGGGACCCAACATTTTTCCTACAAAATGTAGGGATGGGTATGCAGGGCATAACAAATGGCAACTATCTAAGATGAATGCCTTAGCACATTCATGAATTTCAGAATATTTGGTTAGAAAAACTGGAATTAATCTTTACCTAGAGCCTTCTGCTTGCAAAGTGTGAGGCGTCTGATAAAATCAGACTCATCATTGATTCAATCTTTTGGTCTTTCGTCAGTTGTGAAGTGTGTGCTTTGAAAGAAAACCAAGCCGATGACCTCTGGGAGAAGCAGAGAGGAGGCACTAAAAAAATCAAACCAAAGTCGTCATATCTTGCACGTTTCCCCCAGATACCAGAATTCTCTATTCTTCAGTTCTTTTCTTTTCCTTTTCTTCTGTGGATGGAAAGGCGGTACTTCTTTTTCCATGAACCTTAAGCTTATCTAAGTTTAACAGTAGTACTTCTTTCACCTTTCCATCCACTTTAAATTGCCAAATAGGAGAGAATATTTTGGACCCGGGATATTTTAATGATTTTCAGACTTGGTTAACCAGCTAGTACAAATGATCTTCCGTCAAGGTGGCCGATTACTTGCTTCTTGAATTTTCTGTTAACCAATGTCTGGACTATCGAGATGTGAATCTGATGAAGATTACCCATAACCTTTTACCATACTTACAAAATAACTCTAGAGTGCATAAAAATTCCACCATGCTAACAATAGATTTCAAATTTGCCAAAATGCACAAGGTACCGTTCCAAAGACTAGATGTTATGTGAAGCATATCGGTCTACAAAATGAAGGAAACACACTGGGAACCCAGAAAACAAAAGAAAATGAAAAAGCCAAAAACAAAAGGAAAACACAAAAAGGAAAGGCGGTCTTGAAGGATGGCCAAAAACTATTTACAAGGCACTCCAAATGGAGCACCGGGAAAGATATTTACAAGCAAGAATTTACATATAGTACAACTTCAGACAAACTCACCACCTACCTTACTCAAAATAGTGCTTGAGAAACTACCCATTGACAGGCAATGGGACGGCTTCTCTGGTCATAGTGTTGAGGTGATAAGTATTTACCCCATAGATCTCAGCTATCAGATATGGTCCAAGCCAGAGCCATTGAAACTTAGTGTGCTTTCCCTTCTTTTCCTGGGCCTTGTCCAACAAGAGAACCAAGTTTGAAATCTAAAAGGCCTTATACTGGGCTCTTCAGTCAAACCATCATTTTACTACTGCTTGGTGACACATGAAATGTTCAAGGGCTATGTCTCTTTGTTCCTCCATTCACACAAGGTTCAAAAGCCAAACTTCCACAATGTTGTCTCGGTTGCTGAATTCTTGCATAAACTATAAAATCGGGATCTGTAAGTTGATGGGGAATACTAGATTCTGGCCATAAACTAGATGGAATGGGGATGTCCCCATGGCTTCCTTTATTCATATGTGATCCACCCAGAGGGAAAATATAAGCTTTTGATGCCAGTCCCAGGGGTTCTTTTCTAACAGATGTTTGATCACTTCAAGTAGATTTTTGTTGGTAAATTCAGCCACACCATTACCCTAGGGGTATGCTAGAAAACTTTAGGGTGATCTTTCTTTCATAGGTCCATTCAAGTAATTGCATTGAAGAAAACACTGGACCATTGTCACATGCTATAGCCAATGACATTCCAAATTGGGTGACTATGTTTTCTTCCAAGAATTTAATAATTACGTTTACCGTGTTATTTTTGCAAGGAATTGCTTTAGACTACCAGGTGCAGTAGTCGGTAGCAGTCAAAATGTACCGGTGGTTGGCAGACGAGTTGGGGTTGATTTCCTTGATGAAGTCAAATGCCCATTGGGTGAAGGGTCTAGCTTCAAAGACCGGCTGCAAAGGCATGGTCAGGTTCCACTCATGACATGCCGCTATTTGACAAGTATGGCATCTCCTAATGTGAGTGTAGACATCCTTAAAGATACAAGGCCAATAGTATCTGGTCTGAAGGATCTAATGGGCAGTGGCATCTACTGAGCCATGCCTAGTTCCAAACTACCCATGAAATTCTTTGATCATTTTCGCAGCTTGGTCCATGTCTATGCACCGGAGGTATACCTGTTCATAGTTCATGTGAAAAAGCGTTCCATTTTTTATCATAAAGTGCACACTTTTTAGCCATAGGGTGCGATGTTTGTTTGGGGGTAGCCCCTATGGGCATTTGTTGTTCAACAATAAGTATACCAGGTCAGTATACCATGGATCTTAAGTGATGGACTCCATTGTATATGTTTGGCACTTGATGTTGGGAGTCTCTTCTCTCATCACTTTACATAGTCCCTGACCTCAGACTATCTTCATGGGTTGAATTTACAAATCATACTCTTGGAGGATGGCCATCCATTTCCCTTGTCTTTCACCCAATTCACTCTGCAGGAGCAGAGACTTAATAGCCTAGTATGGGATGATAGTGTGCACTTTGCTTCGGAGAATATAATGCTGGAATTTCTCCATGGTGCGGATGAGAGAAAAGGTCTGCTTTTCCAAAGGTGAATACCAGACTTTGGCGTTCTTAAAGGGGGAGCTCATAAAATCTATTGGTCATTCTTCCCCTTCGACTTTCTGGGTCAAAACTGCCACAATAGAATGCGGTGAAGCAAAGGAGTATATGTGAAAAGGGAGGGAATAGTCCAGACTAACCAAGACTAGTGCCTCCACAATCATTTGCTTTATCTGGGTGAATGTCTACTTTGCTTTAGAACTCCACTCAATCTTTGTATCTTTCTTCATCATCTCATTGAGTGGCTTCACTATCTTGGCCAATCCAGTGATAAACCGCCAGACAAAGTTTATCTTTCCGAAGAAAGATCTCATTTCCTTCTTGCTGCTGGGCATCTGTAGATTTAGCAGTGCTTCAACTCTCTCAGGGTCAATGGATATACTCTTCTCGGAGACAATATGCCCATGTAGCTTCCCTTCAGTGACCCTGAATATACATTTTTTAGGGTTGAGGGATATCCCATACCGGCGACATCACTCACAAATTAAGGCGAGGTGGGCGGAATGATCACGCCTGTCCTAGGAAAAGACGGTCAAATCATCCATGTAGATGATAATGTACTAGTTTACTAGGCCTTCGAATGCAATGTCCATAGCCTTTTGAAATGTGGCCCCTGCATTAATCAGGCCAAAGGGCATCCTCCAGTATGCAAACATTCCCCACTTGGTGGTGAACGTTGTTTTGTCTCTATCTTCGTACTTAACCATGACCTGGTTATATCCAGAGTACACATCTAGGAAGGACATCATTTGTGATCCATTCATGATTTGCAATACCTCATCCAACGAGGGGAGAGGGTGATTATCCTTCTTAAATGCTTTATTCAAATTTTGAAAATCCACGCAAAGGCAGATTTCACTATTTTTCTTCCTCACAGGGACGAGGTTGGAAACCCACATAGTGTGCCGGATAGGAAAGATAATCTAGACTGACAATAGTTTCTAAACCTCCTAATGAATTAGAGGCTCTATTAGTGGGTTTACCAGTCTTTGCTTTTGCCAGAAGGGCTTAGCATCAGGTTTTAGTGGGATGGTATGGGTCATGATGGATGTGTCATGTCTTCAAATAGTCATAACCCCATGTAATTACATCAATGTATTCTCGGAGAACCGCAAGAATCTTCTCCTTCCCCTCAAGGGAGAAGGAGGTGCCAATGTGTACCAATTTTTCTTCACCGGGCTGGCCGATGTTAACTTTTTAAAATTTTCCTCCCTCTAAGGAGGATGATATCTTTTTTCGGCCCTGAGGGTCTGAGTCAAAGATTCGTTCTAGTGCTACCATCCCCTTAGGGATGGTGTTGGTTGGAAAGTCTATGATCCCATCATCTTCTTCACCCTGCCCAGTGTCTTCGCGATCTCTTTCTTCCACTATCTGGTCTTCAAAAACACCAACATTGGCCATGAAGGCCAGAATATGTTGATCATCCTCAAAGACCTAAAAGTAGGTGAAATTTTCTAGAATGGATGGGGTGGGGACCATCTCAATGGAGAATTTCCAGAGCCGGGAGCCAGCCATTGGCTCGAGGGTACTGGCAGATATGGAAAGGGCATCCAGAACACAGTTTGTTTTTCAGGGGATGAGTTCAATGCCAAAGACATCAAAATCTTTAATGAGGCTCCATGCCCAATTGCGATATGCAGCTAGCCTTTTATCATGACATGTGTATTGGATCTAGACCTGCTTGGCGATCAACTCTGAATCACCCAGCGTCCGAAGGCAAGTGATTCCCTTTCTTAATGCAAATAGGAGTCCAAGGACTAAAGCCTCGTACTCTGTGACATTGTTTGTGCAGTTGAAATATATCCTATAATATGTGAGGAAGGATTTCCCCCATGGGTTGAACAATTCCACTCCGGCCCCACACCCTTGTTTAGATTGAGACCCGTCGAACTTAAGGGTCCACAAGTCACTAGTCGTTGTCTAGGGCTAGGAAGGTGAAGTGACCTTTAGATTATTTTTGGGAATGTTGGGAGGAGCTTCTTCTGACTCTGATGTCATGTGGGTGAGGATTTCCTCTAGAGAAGCCTGTGGTTGGGGTCCTTAGATAGGTGGTACCATCGGGGTTTCGCCAGAATGATTGCTAGGTCCAGGTAAATCTGCTTCACATTTCTTCTCCTGGAAGGCATTGATGTGGTGGGTAGCAGCGACAATGCAAGGCTCACACTCTAGTTTTGAATGTTTCTGATAATGCACCTGGAACCAAGTGTTGGACAAGAGTGTAGTAGGGGTTGCTACGGTATCCTATGAGTTAACCTCACCCCTTAATTTTTTGTCTAGGTTCTGGATTCTTTGAGAGACTAAGGGATCTTCCCCGGGGTGAAATCAAAGGTCAGGATTTCTAGGGATCGGTACACCCCGGGGGAAGTCTCAGAGAAGAGGACTTCATTCACCCTCCCGACTTCAGTGAGGGCCTGTTTCATCTTGGGCTCGCTTTCTACCCAGATCTAGTTAAATTCTCCCTCCCAGGGGAGCCAAAAGTGGCAAAAGTCAGTGGAGAAATACCCATTAAGGGACTTAGACCAATTTCGACTCAATAACATCCCAAAAGTCTCCAAGATGTCCACCACTTGGATGTTGATTATGCTTTCTATCTAGTGGTCTTGGATGAGCTAAATCCAGATGTTCTTCGGCTCACCTACCATTTTTATAGTAGTTTTGTCTAGCTGGATTACTGCACCTTTAGATGGAGTGGGATGTAGTTTGAGATTCTGGCATATTGATAAGGGCATGACATTGCCTGAAACACCAGAGTCTACCAAGTAATTATGTAGGTTCTTACCTTGTATGTTTAAGCCTAGTAGGAAGGGAGGATTCTTAGTGTTTCCCTGGAAGATAGCAGCGTTGGTGTCGTCAAAAGTGATAGTCTTGGGTGGGCGACTAACAACTTCCAATTTTCCCCAAAGCTTTAGAAGAGACTTCCTCTACTCAGGATAGTTCAGTAAAACTTCCATCAAGGTCATGGAGGTGGTGGTGCATTTTAACACCTTTGTGATGTCAAACCTCCCCCTAGGGAATTGTTGGCTTCCCTCAACCAGGTCCTTAGCTTGGTTAGAGCTAGACCCTTTCGGTGGCAACGAGCAATCATCTGTGTTGTCACGGGGAGGGGTATCTTTGGGAGGTGCAGGAGTGTAAACTGGTCCTTTACCAGCTTGACTTTGAGTGTTGTAAGGAGTCCATGGGTTTGTGAAGGCATTGGCCTCAAAGGTCAGAATAGATTCATAAAAGAACCCCTGCAATTTGGGCTCTTCTTTGTCCTCCTTTTCTGCTCCAAAGAAGATGGTCTCATAGGTGAAGGCACAGTGAGTGGGCTCTTATATAGGAATTTCTGGGGGACTAGGATCAGTAGTTTGTTGTCTGTCCAGCTGGGAGATCATGATGAACTTCTCTAGCATGGTGCAGTTCACCTCAGAATAAGAGCCAATGTCATGCAATCTACACCAATTAGTCAGTGGCTGGAGTTCTACGACCGACATGAAATGGGAAGGTCCAACACCACCATGAGTGGTGTTTTGATTTGGGGGAGGACCTCTAGTGTTTGCATTGTTTTTCCATTGCTATTGGTTGGGTCGAGGCTCGTCATTGTAATTCCTTCCTTTGACATTGGTATTTCGTTGGCCGGAGAAGACATTCCCTCTCTGGAAATTAGTGTTGTGGGGCAAAAAAGACCCTGCCTTCAACTGTCCCATGTCCATAATAAGTGAGGACAACAATCACCAGAGGGATTCAACCTCGGCGGACAACTAGGTGTTCGTGTCATAATGTGAAGGTTGTTGTGGTTGGTTCCTGGGAAGGAGGTAACAGCTACCGGAGTTGAGGGCAGTAGTCCTCTAGTCGCGGGCGACTAGAAGAAAGGCACTCTGGAAGGTTGTGTTGAAGGTTGTTGTGTTTGTTGCGGCTGGTTCCAGGGAACAAATTCCAGACCCAGTATTGTCTAGGCTTGTGATGGATATATGTACCAGGCCTATTGGTCTATTGATGGTGGTGGAGGATTCATGGCCATCGTAGGGGAACCCATTGCCTGATTGGGGTTGTATCCCCTAGCGTAAGAAGTTTCGTAAGGTATCATGTTGAAAGGCATGCTCTGCCCAATCCCGCCCAGAGCTTTGTTCAAACCATGGGATAAATCCAATGCTAGGTTGTAAACCGTCCCTAGAGTATCCTGGTCAGTGGGGGCAGTAGTTCTCCATAGGAGAGTGGCAATAAAGGGGTCCATCGCGTTAAGGTACGTCTGGATGGTTACATTCGTGGATGGAATAAAAGGACCCGTGCACCACTTCAAGGCACATTGGAACCGATGGTTGAATGTTGCAAGGGGTTCATTTGGTTCCTTCCTGATGGATATGAACTAGTTGTGGGACCACGTCGGGTCCACGTGTACGTAGAAGGCCACCATGAAAGTGTCTTCCATATCCTGCCAATTGTTGATTGAGTTGGCGGGTAGGTTAAGGTACCAGTTCAACTCATTCTGTCCTAAGGATAGAGGGAACATATGGTTCACAACGTCTTGATGTTGGATCTGGTGTTGGTTCATGGCATCTTTGTATGCCTGCAGATGCTCTTCTACAGTTTGTGAGCCTAAGTGCTCATATCGGGGGTAGATCTTTTCTGGGTGCGCAGGAAGACCGTTGGCTACACCCAGAAACTATCCCATTGGGGACCCAGTGTTACTGAAGTATGCAACCATCAGGGGTGTTGGATTTTGGATGGATTGAGCATTAGTCCCTGGGGTTGTCTAGGAGACTTGCATATTCTGAGATGTAGTAGATCCCCAGATAATGTTGGCTGGCTTGGTTTTCGGGGTTCATTTCTTTCGAGCAGGAGGCTTGAGTTCAACAAACCTACAGGGATTGGGGGCTGATCTAAGGACTCTTTCAAATTGGCTAGGTGAAAATTATCCAATCCCACTAAAGGATTTCTTCCTAAAACTATGGCTTGGGGAACCCTCAGGCAGTGTAAAATCTAAATCCTCAGAGGGGGGCAAACTCATGCCCTCCTTCTAGCGCCAGTTTTTGTTGACGGGACTTTGTGACCCGGTCTGCCAACAGATGTAAGTTGTCATCGGGTACTGAGGTACCAACCAACTTCACTTGTAAAGGTTTTCCAGGGAATAAATTCTCTGGGCCTTTAAGCACATGAGAGTCAAGTCTCGACAATGCATGAGCTAAGTTGGGAGTGTGACTATTTTGTTCAGGGTGGTAGCTGGTTTTATTGGCTCATCTTCTCCAGGGATTTTGGTAGGTTGGGGTTTCCTACAAGCATTCAGATTATCAAAGAAACTTCAAAAGATATGCAAGGGTTAGAAGTATTCATTCTATCTATAGTTGTGCAAATACATTTAAGACATCAACCAAGCTCTAACATGCTACACTAAAGTACTGAATGCATACAAAACCATCAGTTCATACATATTCAATAGCGAGGGAAAAAAGGAGGTCGTTAATCTACTCAAAACATTAGAGCAAGGGACATTATAAATATACAACACAAAAGAACATTAATCTAGAGATCAGAATGCTAACAACATCATTGTCATAACTCCTCTTTCTTTATTAACAGGTTCTCTAGTGAGCACAGGTGTGTACAATAATGGCTCCAAGGGAGCATCTATATACTAAGGATTTCTAAGAACTAAGGAGCATTGAGCTCTGCAACTATGAGAAATGAAATGTTGAAATGCTATAGCTATGGACTGCAAAAATCATCAATTCTACCGACCCTTGGAATGAGGTCAGACTTATTATTTATATACATGTTTTCCCTAAAACTAACCTATCTTATCTTTACACTCAATAATAAAATATAATTTCCGGTGGCCAGTACTACCTGCACCACACTACAACAACCTTGAAGAGAGAAAAGGTCTGACATGTCAGAAGAATAAGACAAGAGAAGAGGTATGGAATAATCAGCCTCGAGAAGAGAGCCAGAGGGAGAATAGAAGAAATCTGATCCCTCGAGGATCAAGGCTACATGCCTCATCAATAAAAAAGTGGCTCACTACCTCTGATGCACCAGGTGTTCAATGTTGGATCAGTGCCTTGGGAAGACCACCTGCCAGAACCATGCCTCGAGCTGATGTGCCTTGCTGGGGTCACCTACTTTCTAACACCCTTATTAACTGCCTGATAATGACCAGTCAGCTCTGAGGAACTTGGACGCGGGTCATTGAAATAATACAAAATTGTTGGATCTGGGACTCCAGGATCCAGGAGCTTACGCTCCAAGAATAATGAATACAAAATGTGCTCTATTGGTGAAGATCTCTAGACTTCAGAGAACCTTATTGTTCCTTGCTATCTTTGAATGTTTCTAGGAGTTGGGCAATTCCATCCTCATCAATGTCCCTGAGGCTGGCCTGACGGTATTTGGCTGCCTCCACCTGTTCACCCAGATCTGAAGTTTTTTCCTTGAATTCAGTGGCCATCTTTATGGCGTCATGGCCCTGGAGCACCATGCGAGATATACGGGACATCACCGCTCCATCAATTCCTTCTGGGGACTAGTATCAAGATTCCATCAGCTCATCAAATTTCTCTATGACATACTCCTCTGGACTACATATCTCAGTACTAAAGGGATCAACTCCTGAAACCCTTTTAACGAATGCCTTGTATAAATCTAAAGAATAATCTATCTCCAGAACCTTGTTCCACAGGGCCCCTACCAGTTGCTTGGTTATCTCTGATGTGAGATCAAGTCTGGAGTGCTAGGTCCGAACAAAGTTAAAGGACTCTTCTCCCAAAATTACATCTTCGGAAACAATTTCCTCCCTGATGTTCATGAGTTCTCCTAACTCACCTACCCAAGCTTCATATTTCTCAGTATCTCCCTCCCAGATGGAGATAGTAGTCTTCGCCTGATGTACAACATTACTACCGGCATATAGGTCCAGGAGTGTTGTTACTAGGAAATGACAGACGTTCCCCACCTGTTTGGCTACCCAATCATCAACTGCCTGCACTTTCCTCTTCATCCCTCTAAGTGCATCTATGTCACCCTGTGGGAGAGGTGCTCCAGATGTGGAAGCTTCCAGGGGAATGGCAGTGATGGGCTGTGCAAGCTCTCTCAATAGCCCAATAAGATTTGTATTCTTTTCCTTTTCTTCCTTGAATTTCTGGGCCTCTTTCTTGTAGCGGGCTTCTACCGCCTTGGTTTCTTCTTTCAGTAGGTCCAACTCACCCTGCTTTCCCCTCTTCCCCAGAGATATCTCTATGATTGCATACTCCTCATCCTTTTTTGTCTCCGCGTCGGCCTCTGGGGTAGGTGTTGCGACTACCGCAACTGTGTCTCCGCTCAACCTAGTCTAGAGGGTATGGACTCTCCAGGCTTTCTTTGCCTTGGGGGGATTCTACGCTTGTGCCATAATCTCCGCCAAAGAGAGATGGGCCTTGGCCGGTGTTGGGGCCTTCCTTTTTATATAATCCACCAACCATTATGGTGGCAGGGGTGGCCTTATTGCCAGAGTTTGGTCTAGTAAATCCCCTCCAGGGTTCTGTTGCACATCCCTGATATTTTGAGCCTCTTTGGACTCTTTTCTTGTATCTTTGGGTCTACCAGCATCATCCACCATGGTGGAATTAGTGTCATCTACCCTGGTGTCTATGTCTTTAGTAGCGTCAGATTTTACATCTATATTCCTGGGGTTCTACCCCTCATCTCATTGTTGTTGCTGTTGTTGTTGTCCTTCATTGGCTCCCTTTGCCAGAATGTTCTCCTCCATTGGTGTATTTTCTGGAGGTGGTGGAGGTATTGGGCCAAGATTCAATATTTGGGCCACTATTATTACCTCACCAAAGGTTACCCTCTTTGGGGTAGGAGGCGACATCTGAAGCATGGCGGCTGATATTACGGTTTCTCCCGTAGGTCTGGTTCTTTCAATAGTTGTCGATTTCTTGTTCTATGATCGCTTTTCCTCTATGGTGTTGGTCTCTGGGACCTGTATCTCCAGAATATTAGATACATTTCTCTATTCTTGTTCCTTTTCCCTTTCCTCTTGGCCTTCCTTCCCTATGGAAGCTTCTTTCTTTGGGGTCTCTTTTTCAATAGGAATCACTACTTCCTCCTGGGCAACTATTTCTTTTATTGCTTTCCTGATATCCCCCTGCAGGTTCACAAGTTCATCTGTTCCAAATATGTCATCAAAATCATCATGTGGAGGGGAAGTCTCGGGGGGATCTTTGGGTTGATTGTCTGGCTCCAGGGAGTCTGATGAAACAATCTATATTTCAGGGATGCTAGGCATCCCGAGCTCTGCCTCCACCTTCGGCTGAGGGCTACTTGTCTTTTTCTTCTTTCTCCTGGTTACCAAAGGGGGCCCTGCATCCAACATGGCTACCTGCTCTTCCTCCACTCTAGTCCCCGTTGCTTAGACCATTAATGCTACGAGTGAAGGAGAAGTGGGAGGGCAGATAGGTCCAGTCATAATGGCTGGGGTGGCCAACCGAGTGATTAATTTTTCTTTCATGTGTTCGGTTTCCACCAGAGTTTGCTACATCTGCTCCACTATGGGAGTCGCAATAGGGACTTGAGATGGGGCCCCATTTTCCTATTTCCTTTTTCCTTTCCCTTTGAGGAGGTTTTGGCCCCAGAAGTTGAACCCCGCATAAACAGGCCAACTTTACATGTACTCCTTGGGCATGCCTTTTTGAAATATGCATGACGACACTCAATCACGTCGTGGGTGAGGTCCTCTATTGTTGGTCCTTCCTGCGCATCCCAATCCACCAAAGGGAGGGCCATTTTATCTACCCCCTTTTCTTTATATTGCGGGTCCACTATGGACCTAGTATCCGAGAAGTCATCCAAGAACTTTTGAAGCTTGAGATTCTTCATCATTCCCATTGTCATCCGGATGAAATACTGGTTCTAAACTTTGAAGTCATCTTGGTAGTCTTCCCAAAAATCTCCCATGTGATACTTATGGGGCTCTGATGCCTAGGGAAGTGTCATTGCTATTTTTCCTAGTGGATCAAAATTCTTCCGCTCTAAATAAAACTCTGTCAACCCTAGACTTTTGAGTTCATTATCTGCCTCCTTTGCTGTGGCCAAACTACAAGAGTATTTCCCACAAGTGATTGGGAACAATACGTTTGTCACCTTCTTCACTAAGTAGAGGGCGTGCAGCTCCAGGATATGCCTGTAGTATTCTAAAAGAATTATTTTATCCCCATAATGTTTGGGCAATAAATAGGAATTCCCAGAGAAGGCGGTCACTCGAATGTATGTATGATGTTGAAACTGGATGTAATAATGGCCATAAGTTTTGACCAAGTCCATTACTTCTTTAGAGAGCCGGTATCTGGAATCTTGAGTAGGTGTGAGGAGGTTGTAGTAAATGAAGGCATCATTCACCGAGAAGAAGCTAAGGAAACTAGTCTCCCATGGTATCTGTGGGAAATAATCCCAGGGAGCATTCTGGCCTACACTAGTTCCGAGCACACCTACTATAAGTAATCCCTGGGTCATGGGGCGTTGTTGTGCTAGTGCCCAAAAAACATAAGATGTCATGTATAATTTGGAGGATTTGGTGACCTGGAGAAATTGGGATTCCACATGATTTGCAATGATAGTGGCCCAATCAAATTTTTTCTTGCTAGAGGCGATGCCCAACAAGAAATAGTACATCCATGCTGAGAATTCCTGGGCATGGGGTTGTTCGAAGACCCTGCACAGTGCGATGATCCCCATTTGTATGCTTTCTTTAAATTAGGTCTGGGGGATTTCTAGCTTCATTTTCTTGAATTCTTTCCTTGGCACCTTAAGCCATTTATTGTTGAGATACTGCCAGGCCATGAGTTCTAACTTTTGATATTCTTCCAAGGCCAGAGCCCGGATGAGAATGGCCGCATCATCAAATTAGGGAATCGCTAGTCCAAATTGAAAATTTGTAGCGTCCAGAGACACCATAGGCATTGGGTATCCGGTTGGGACTGGGGCGATGAGCATGATGGCCCGAACGACTGTATTATAGTGTCTTGCCAAAGTGAGAATTAGCTCCAGGGCTTGCATGGAGCAGGGGAAGCAAGTAGCCTTGAGAATCTTGGATTTGGCCACATTGATGGCCAATGGATCTCCGGTTGTCTATTGTATGAACATCATTTTTACTAGGGCCTGCATTTCGGCCCACATTCCGACGCTGGTGTCAGTGATCAACTAAAGTTTAGAATCAATCATTGATCCCAAAATGGTGTCTCCCTTCAGATATTTCATTTTCAATGGGAGTTTTTCCAAGGCCTTCTCGGCCTTCATCCTAGCTGCCTGGGTGGCAGCAGTGGTGGGGAGATCTGGACTCCTGAGTGGAGATGATGCAGATGCCTCCAACATGATTGGTGAGTTTAATTATGGCAACCTACAAAGCAAGGTGACCGTCAGTATTTATATTAAACAAAGCTTTATTCCAGATTCTGGAGATCTTACCATCGCATCACACCTACCTGAAATAATTGTTAGCTCATGTCAAACCCCAAAAAGATATAAGAATAAATTAGGAATTTGACTTCTACCCAGGCCTCTAGGGATTCTAGCACATGCGACAAGAAATAAAAAAGAAGCAAATAAATACCTAGAACCCAGAGTTCAAAAAACTAACTGTTACTGACGTGACCGAGAATGAGCCATATTAGGCTAACATGGGGGTGTCACATGGCCATGTAGTAATGGGAGTTATGGCATTAACGCCAACAACTGCCCAAACATGTAAGGTAATGAATGCCACTTGGGATGAACTTGAAAGCTCGAGTGGGAACTTAATCTACCATTAAGATTGACTTGACGGAGGAGAGAGAAAACTTCCATGGCTCGAAACTAGTGAGGTGCCAAGTTTGAACCAGGCAAGTATCTTTCTCAGATGAGCTCCACATTTAGGGTTTTTTTATTGCATGGAGCACAATGAGCTCGCCACTAGACAGAGTGCGGAATATACAAAGAATGTGTAGGCATAGCCGAAGCGCACGCGAGGGACAAAATATGACTCACAGGCTGGCTAAAATGGACATATATATAGGCATATATAGAAGATTACAACCTATATAATATATACATAAACATTTACACTACTCTACAAAATATATAGAGCCTACATACTATTACAGCTACACAGAGGGTGGACAACCCTCTGGCAGAGCCAACCCACCAATGGGAGGCGACAGAAAAGCCAGCGCAAAGACATGACAAAACAAAAAAAAAATAGACAAACCAAAACTAGACAGAAGCGAGAAACAAAGAACGAAAATGAAAACAAGCGAGGCAGAAACAAGAACTAGGAAACCAGAAAGTAGAAAGAAGAGAGCCGAAAGCCTACCTGGGAACACAGGGAATGTGAAAGGGATGAGCACGGGGGCACTTTACAACAAGTTCACCTTTAATCAATCATGAGCAAGCACTGCAAATCACTGGTTAATCAACCACTAAGTACGGGGAGAAAAACGTTGCTTAATTCACCTTAATCACCTTAAAATCACTCTGAGTGCTCTAAGGGTTTAATCACGGTAAATGTGAAAATGACAGGTAACTTATATTTATACCCCTAGGGTAAAAATGTGTTTCTTTCTCCCCACAACCTTCGGAACAAGAAGACCTTCGGACTCCGTGCTCAGGGATTCCATGCAGCCACATCTTCTCACAAAAGAAGACACGATAACAAAGAATTCCAGAGTCCGGGATCCGGTCAGCTCAAAAGAACAAACAAACTACAGGACCGGGTCCCGGAGACACGAGAAGACAAAAGAAAAATAAAGAAAACCCTCATGGAAGCAAATCCCAAAGGGAAAATAGAGGAAACAAAAGAAACCAAGGGAAAGAGCAAAAGCAAAAAGGGGGACCCAACATTTTGCCTACAAAATGTAGGGACGGGTATGCAGGGCATAACACAATAGAGGACAGAGAATTCCCCAAGAAGAATGAAGATAGAAGGGGATTAAAGGAATTGAAGAGAACATTGATCAAAGCGGTATTATTGGACTAACAATAGATCTAAAAATCTGCAAGTTAAAGTTGTAATATTGAACAGATCATTTATTGTTTCAATTTAACCATTGATTCAAAAATCTCTTAACCGAGTGGGATTTAACCATCCTTAATGTATTGAGATACTCAAGAGTATCAAAGGTTTTCTTGTTGACAACATAGTGAATGCTAGGTCAAAAGACAAACTGTTAGTTTTGAATCCTCTAACAAGGTCGCACTTAACAATGTGTTTGTAACCTTTAACAGGGTTGGCTCTTCATCGAGCTCACTTCAGAAGAGTCAAATTTTTGGGTTACCGGTCCCAAGTGGTTTTTCCCTTAATAGGGTTTCCATGTTAAAATCCATGTGTCAAATGTGTATTTCATTCATTGCATTGATAATTTACTTTATAGATTACTAAAATTGGATTGGTCGGTAAACACTATGTTTAATTATTGCTACTCGGTAAAGGCTAAGAAAAGATAAATTATATATCTTACCAAGCAATATATATTTGTTCTATTTACATAAGGCATTCATCTTGATGGACTGAAATATAACTAGAGGATATTATATTTGTGATATAAGTTTTGGTTAGATTATTGGAATTATTTTTAAGGCCACTGATTCACCCCCCAGTTATTCTAATAGTGCTTGTGGACTGTTATTCCTAACAATTGGTATTAGAGTTGATGGTCCTTAGAGAGAAAGCTTAACAAGTTGAGGTGATCCTGAAGATGAATTACTACAAGAAGGATAGTCTATTTTTTATCCTAAAAACTTTGACAGTTGGAAGAACAAGATGAGAACACATTTGCTATGTTTGGGAATTGACTACTGGATGATCACAAAAAGAAAGGAAAGATAAAGACTGAGGATGAATTGGATAAATCTAGTGAAGATGTAAATAATTTATTTTCATGTAACATGTCCGCAAGGGAATCATTGATCAACACACTTTTTGAAGGCAAATTCACAGAAGTAAAAGACTTAGATTCTGCACATGAAATTCAGACAAGATTGGAAGCACTATATGAAGGAGATAAGTTTACAAAATAGGTGAAGCTACAAAAATGGACGAAAAAGATGGAATCATTGAAAATGAAAGATGGTGAGAACATTAGAGCATATGCAAAGAGAATTACTAAAGTGGTTACTGGCATCAGGAACTCTAGAGGTACTTACAGTGAGGAAGAAGTGATTGTGAAGATTCTCATATCTCTGACAGCTACATACAAAAGTAAAGTACAAGCTATAGAGGAGATTATACCTTTGACAATGAACTTTAGTAGAGAGATGTTTATTGGAAAGCTAACTACTTTTGAGGCCGCATAATTGGGAGATTCTCTACCTAAAGTTGAGATATCATTCAAGGTGACTGTGCATAGAAACAAAAAGACCTTATCTGGAATTGCGAGCACCAACAATAGTGACTTGAGAGAAGAACTTGGAGACTATGTTGATGAAAGGGAACAAATACAGGAAGAAGAAATAAATCTAGATGAAGTGGTAGCCCTGATCGCTATAAGAGAAAAGAGAGGCAAGGGTAAATTTGAAGGCAATTTACCTTTGAAATATTTTTCATGCAACAAGATAGGTCATTTTGCATCTCAATGTCCTACAAGGGTTCCAAAACATAAACCTAAGTTTTACAAATCAATGTATCCAAAAGACAAGGAATGTTACTATGCTAGTGAAGGTGTTTCTGATGATGATGATGATGATGTTGACTATGATGAGATTAGATTTATTTTTATTAAGGATGATGAACCTATACATGAAGAAAAAAGCCTTAGTATCTCATGTTGAAAAGAAATCTAAATGGGTTATAGATAGTGGTTGTTCACATCATATGACTGGAGATAAAAAAAAAAGTTTGTTAGTCTTAAAAGATATGATTGTGGTGTTGTTATATTTGGTGACAATACTCCTAAGATTATCATTGGAGTTGGATCTATTTCTCTGGATGGAAAAACTAATATTGACAATGTACTGCTTGTTGATGGACTTAAGCATAATCTATTGAGTGTTGGAAAACTAGTGGACAAAGGTTATCAATTGAAATTCATTAATGGGAAATGTTCTATCAGAAGTAAATCAGGAGACTTGATCGCATCTGGTACTAAATCTAGAGGTAGTGTATTTGAATTGAATACATCTAAGGCTTCTTGTTTTATTGCGAAGGTTGATGACAGTTGGTTATGGCATATAAGATGTTGTCATGTTAACTTTGATAATATTGTGAAGGAAAGTATGACTAATGCACTAAGAGATCTACCTAAGATTGTAAAACCATCTAACACTATGTGTAGAGAGTGTGTTATGGGGAAGAAAACTAGAAGCAATTTTAAAAGAAAATATTATTCAACAAAAGGGAAGTTGGATCTGATACATACAGATCTGTGTGGTCCTAGAAGAACAAGATCTTACTATGGTGAAAGGTACTTTATACTTTTTTTTGATGACTTTTCTAGAAATATGTGGGTTACATATTTAAGAGAGAAACCTGAGGCATTTGAAAAATTCAAGATATTCAAAGCAAAAGTTGAGAATGAATCAAATTTGAAGATAAAATGTTTGAGATTAAATAGAGGTGGTGAGTTTACTTCAGATTTATTTAATAACTACTGTGAAGAGCATGGAATATTCAGACAAACATCTGCTCTTAGGACATCACAACAGAATGAGATAGCAAAGAGAAGAAACAAAACTTTATTAGATGTCGTCAGAACTATGTTGCTGGAAGGAAATGTATCACATGTTTATTGGAGAGAAGTTGTTGGTACTTTTGTGTACACTTTGAAAAGAATTCAGATCAAAGAAGGCACAAGTAAGACTCCTTATGAATTATGGTTTGATCATACTCCTACTATAAAAAAATTTAGAATATTTGGAAGTAAATGCTATATCAAAAGAGACGATGAGGTGGGGAAGCTTGATGCTAGAAGTGAAGGTATCTTCCTTAGTTATTCTACTAAGAGAAAAGCCTATAAAATTTTCACTCTAAGAATGAGAAAGTTGATTGAAAGTGCCAATGTGAGGATATATGAAAATTTTTAGATTTAGGAAAGAATGTATGACTGTGGTCAGATTGTAGAGATAAAAGAGGTCACTGCTGATCCTACAGAACCTTTAGAGATTGTTGATGAAATTGAAGATGAATCAATTGAGCTTACTGAAACTCCTAAGACTCTGAGGTATGTTAAGAAGAACCATCCTGAAAATAAAATCATTGGTAATGCAAGCAAAGGAATGATGACAAGATCAAAAGTAAGAGATGAAATTTGTTTAATTTCTCAAGTTGAGCTGAAAACTATTACTGAAGCATGTAGAGATGAATCTTAGACTAAAGCTATGTAGGTAGAACTAGAATAGATAAATAAAAAAACACTTGGGAATTGGTTCCAAGACCAAAAAAAAAAATGCGATAGAAACTAAATGGGTTTTCAGAAAAAAAATGGATAAGGAAGGAAAAATGGTAAGAAATAAGGCTAGGCAAGACTTAGCAAACAGAATAAGTTCCTTGATGAAATCTAGGAGAGAGTGGGAGTTAGATCTGCTATCTAAGTAGTTCTTTCCTCTTTTTTGGACCAATTCCATTTCCTGCTTTCTAGCTTTCCTTTCTGTTAGATATTTTTAATAAAAGCTCAACTTTTTCTTGGGGCGTATTGAGTTTAGCAGTTAGATGTTTTCCTTTAAATAAAGCCCCGCTCTTGTGTGAGAAGGAGGGAATTATTATTATAGTTGAAATATAGTTCAATTCTTTTGTTTTACTATTTATGAGAATCTCTGTAGTTTGTTATTCATTTCAATGAGCAAATGAAGTGTTGAGATTAATTCTGTGTAATTGAGTGTTCTGGGTACTCACCCAAGGTGGCCCACTTTGTGAGGAATCCATAGTTAGATTCATTTTAGTTTAGTTTTCTTTCCTACATTTTTGTCATTTCAATTCCTATGCTGAATAGCTCATGTAGCCAAGGCCACAGGACAACTATCGCTTCCTGCAGCCAAGCAGTAGAGTAACTAAGGCATTGTAGTTAGTTTGTGTACTATTTCAGTCTGCTAGTAGTGTTCACTTCCATCATTTACTTTCAATTATTTTCTTTCACAACAGTAGTGTAGGTTTCTTTTGAGTATTCACTTCATGCAGCAATAGTATAGTTTCCCTTCAAAAGCATTTACTTCCTACAACCATAGAATAGTTTCTTTCTAGCATTTGTTTCCTGCAACGATTATAGAATGATTGGTTGAGAAAGTGCTTGGTGCATATATTTTGCTGGCCCATTTCAAGTAACATGTCCCTGGGTTTGACATATTAAATGAGTTTCTTATAAAGAGGATGAAGTGCTTAGTTGGATGTCCAATCCCTGAGTTAAAGGATTATGCCTAGTTTCTGAGCCTTTATAACAAGCGATCATTTTTGGCGCCATTGCCAGGGACGGTGCCAATCCTAGTTCTTATTCAACCATTCTTAGGATTTTCTTTCATGCTTTCATTTCCTGCTTTAAGTAGATTAAGACTCATCTTGATTAAAAAAACTACTATTCACATCATTCCATACTATCTGCATGCATAATAGACGAAGAGACACCCGAGGAAGGTACTTGCCAAATCAATCTAGTAACCTATTTGAAGAAGAAAGCCAGTTCATCGATGCTATTGTTGAGCTTCCTAAAGCCCCTTCATCATCCTCATCTTCTGAGGGTGACTTCCATGGGTTCTTCTAAGAACAACCAGAAGTCAATCTATTTGTTGAAGCCTTTTCCAACCTAGGACTCTAGAATCCTAGAGAAGAAAATCCTTGGTAGTTAGTCATCTACCAACCTCAAAACCCACCTCAAAATACACCTTAGCGGCCACAAAGGATGGAAAATCCTACTACATTTCCTTTTCCCATCTCCGATCAATGAGATAATAACAACCTTAAGAATATTCCCTCTTTTGCTCTTCCAAAATTTTACGGCCTTGTCACAAAGGACCCAGATACCTTTCTCTTTGAGTTTGATATCCTTTGTAGGATCTATGACTATACAATTGATGCCCATAGACTTAAGCTTTTTCCTGCAACACTTAAATATTTTGCATTGCGATGGTTTATGGGTTTAGGACAGGATGTTGTCCATAATTGGGATGAAATAAAGGATGATTTCTTTCTAAAATACAAGGAGTACTATTGAGGAATTGATATGAGAGGGGATGACATCTTTAAGATGTCACAGAAGGAGGATGAGAGTCTTGGGGATTATGTCTCAAGGTTCATTTTTAGTTTGTAGAAGAATACCCAGCATGAGCTTAATGAAGAATCTCAAAAGTTACTCTTTTTGTGAGGCATTTGTGATGGATGCACAGAGGAATTGGACCTAAAGGATGGAGGAGATATTACCTAGACATCATGGGATGATATCAGGAAGATCTGCCTTAAGTACTCCAGAGCTATTGTTAAGAAAGGAAGGGGATATAGGTCCAACATGGGAAAGTCTAATGGTGTTGGTGCTTCACGGATAGAGAAAACCAATCTCTTGTCCGATTTCAAGAAAGATATCATTAACAACATGGCCACTCAGCTAGACACCATGCAGGATAAGAAGAAACATGAGAAAATAGAGGCCATGCTAGCAGAATTCTATCCACATTGTAGACAGAAGAAGAGAGAATGTAGATGAAAAATGGTTGCTAACATGGAGACTACACAAATTCCTACTGATTACAAATCAGTTGAACTAGAGGAAAAGTAGCTATTCTTTGTCACTCAGTAATGACCATGGGTGCAGAGACAAGGTATGCCTTTGGACCCTCTTTCATTTAGTGGTCCTTTTTATAATAATTAATGAAAACCCCCCATGAATTATTAAAATCCTCCCTGGAACAATTCCCATAATTAGTGGCAGAATTACCCAAATCCACAGTGGCCAAACCCTCAAGGAGGTTGGCAACAATCTCAAGGGGCATGGCAGCCACCATAGGGTAACTGACAATAAAATCCATAGTGGTGAGGCGACCAGCAATGGCCAAATCAACCACAAGGACATTTTCCACCACCTATGTAGCCTCCACAACATCAAGCTCTTTTCCCACCTCCTAAGCCTAATCAGCTACCTACATAGCCACAACCAAACCCAAAAAATTGACCTCCTATGTGTTAGAAAAATGTGTATGCTACAGAACCATTGCAGTACCCCATGCAATATCCTGGTTATGTCATTAACCTTGATGATATTCACTTACAGTCCCACTTTTCCTGCACCTGAGTCTCTTGTAATCACTGAAATACCTTCTGAGGAGCCCAATCAACCTAACAATCCATCTACTCTAGTAGCCCCTACACCACCAGCTAAAACCAATCAACATACCATTCCCCTTTTTCTACAAAGGTTGTAGCATAACAATCTGAAAACCACTGACAAAGCAGCTTTCAATATCCTTGACCAAATAAAGAATGTTAGCGTCTAAATTCCCCTTTTCAAAGAAATCAAAGATGTTCCCACCTATGGAAAATCCATCAAGGAAGCTTTCTTTAAAAATCTTGGCCGCAAGAAGAAGGATCCCCAAACTGTCCATGTCCTAGGAAAACTAGTGAACATCATGTTAGGGAAGCTTACCATCCCAAAATATTCTTACCATGGAAACCCTGTTGTCGAGGTCATTATTAATGGGACTGCTATCAAAAATGCCTTTATTGATCTTGGAGCCACAATTAATGTCACGACCAAGGACATCATGCAACGCCTTGGTATCACCAACCTCTGAAATACACCTACTATCTTGCAGCTCGCAAACAGTTCAACTGTAAAGCCTGATGGAGTGGTGGAAGACATTGTGGTTAACCTTGAGTCTTGGTCCTACCCTCTAGATTTCATGATCCTCTCACCAAAATCTATCCTAGGAGGCTATCTAATTATTCTAGGATGTGCTTGGCTAGCTATCACTGATGCCTATATCGGTTTTCGGTCAAGAGATATGACCATTTCTGATGGTCAGTACACCAAAACCTTGGCCTTGTATCCTCCTACTCAACCTCAGATGGAATTAGCCTCTCATATGGTCAGATGTAGGAGAGGAAGATGAAATTATTAATTTAGTCTCCCAATTAATGATATTAAAAAGTGATCCCTTCCTAGAGCTTCAGGAGGAAGATAAAGTAATCACCAACATCATGCATAACCAGTATGGATAGAACTTAGACCCTTTGGATAGTTCCTTCCAAAACCACTCCCTGCAACTGTTGTAATCTGATTACCAATTATCTTCTCTTGCATCCAATCATCTCTATCGCCAAATGCTTCCCTATGAGATCCAAGTGCCCTCATTGGTAGATGCCTCTATGGTCAAGCTCACTATTGGCTAAATATATTGCAAGTCACTAAGACTACAACTTGAAAAACATGTGTTTTAGGTAGTAGTATGTGAGATTTCTCTCTCCTCTTAGCAATAGGGGAGGCTCCCTTCTTACCGCAGGTGGCTTCAAGTAGAACTGAACTGTAACACATACAATTCACCTTGCAATAGTAATACCGGTGACTCGATGATTGACATAAGAATAATAAAATGAGGCAACAATTGATTTATCTAAAGATGAGGTGGTACAATGAGCTCAAAGTCTCCTGTCCTCACCTCGAATAAGTAATCTAATCTATTGTCCAATACTGAAGCTCAAAGTCTTTAGTCCTTGGAGTGTATCAACCACTATTTTCTATAGTAATCTCGATTCCCTGAAGAACAAAGTCTTCAGAAAACTTGAATTAAAGATGCTCCAATGATTTAAACAAAGAAACTATTTTGATTTGAACAAGGATCAACAAGTGCAACATAAGAATACATTTATTGATTTTCAAAATGACAACAC
>MU223742.1:3714606-3794488 GCA_018584345.1 Thuja plicata
GACCTTATAAAGGTGAACAAACCCTAAAACCTAAGAGCTAGGATGCGCAATATAATTAATATAAAGTATTAATTATATGCACCTAAGTGAAAGCATAAGCCGAAAAAGAGTAAACTGATTACTCTAACAACCATTTCTTCACCAACCTTGGAAGGACGTGGAAAATTGCTTGTAGAGCAACTGAAACACAAAGACACCAACTAAACTGGAAACAAAATGAAAACACCAAACAAAGCAAAAAAGAGAAACAAAAGACTAGACGCTCTATAAGAAGTAAAATGGAATAGGACCAAGGGATAATTGATCCCGCCAAATATGACTTCTTACAAAACCTTGACACTCTAAGAGAAAAACTCGTAGGAACCATTGATAATTGCGCAGGGTTGTCCCAATTTTGTGGAATGCAAAATTAGGGACAACAACTGGCTCTGACTGGGGAACATTCCTCGTTTGTCCTTCGAAACAATGAGGAGTGCAGAATCCAGAATCTCCAAGTGCCTTCACCTACTCCATTGGGCTATAGAGCCAAGTGAATAAAGACACAAAAAAAAAAGGATGACGTGACCGACGCAAAGCAAAACCTAATTAAAAGAAAGAAAACCTACCTAATTAAAACTAGCCAACTTTTGAACTTTTTTAGATGAAACCATTTACTGGCTCAACAAAATAGCTACCTTTTTTCAGCATCTTGTAGTACCTTGCATGTTCACACGCAAATTTGTAATCATGAAACACAAACAACTAGAGAAATGATGTCAATGCTTGATGCAACACCTCTTGGAAGAGATGAACAAATTCTCCTTCTTGAGATGAGTCATATGTATTGCTGCCCCGAGATGAGACCATGAATTCAGAATGCTTCTGCTGTACTGCAAAGGATTTTTTAGCCCCTTCCTCAATTGTATCTTCATGCTCCAGTATAAGTGGAACATCTAATTTTCCGTTGGCCTCCAACCAAGCGAGATGTCTTATGGGACATCCCCTTGATCGAACAAAGACTGAAACCTTCTTTCTAGATGCAACTTGAGCAATTGGTTTGTCAACCATGACAATCTCATGATCCAAATGATTTCCTTCATGCGATCCAAATGAATATATGAATGCAATGCATTCTTCAATATGATGTTCACAAACTTCAATTTCAAGAGAATCATCAACAAGATTTGAGCAAAACTCTTCTATAGTAGTCATGAAATGATCTTCATCAAGTTTTGGGGTAGGACATTCATGCAAAGAATATTCAAGTTCATGTCCTTGAAACACAAAAGCATCCAATTAAAAAATCCACCCTATCAAAGTGATCAGGATGAAAATGTTTCACACACAACTATAAATATAGTGGGGAATGATAACTCATAGTCTCATTTTAGAATTCCCATTGATGAAGAAAAGAGGTCCTTGACTGTTGCAACAATTAACCAAGCAAGAAATGCATACAACCTGAGAAATAGAATAGTGCCACCAGTTCAAGGCAAGACTACCCTTTTCTATGTCAAAAAGGGTTCCCCTCGAGTTACTAAGGACTTCAATGTCAGGCAAAATAAAGATGAAAACCATGAAAAACAAGTAGGGCCTTCTTCTGATCATGCTGGAGGGGAAGAAGAAACAAAGGAATTAACACCCAATGATAAATCCAAGAAAGTGAAAAGGATGAATGATATGTCCTTCGAATTTCCCCTTTTTGACATGAAACATGCTCTGACCCAAATGAAAGTCTCAGTCCCCCTCATAGAAATACTAAAAAATAAGGGAGCATAAGGAAGTTGCTCTGGCACTTTTAAAAGGGATAGATGATGTATATGCTCCCAACCAAGAGAAAATACCTCTGACCACAAGTGATGGTAGAATAGATTGTCCACAAGAGAAAGGAAAAGAAAAGGGCAAAGAATTTTCTAATATCTGCATTGGAAACATTATCACACAAGAACCATTATCTGTTGACCCATTCTATGTTACCTTAATGGTAAATAGTTTCTTGGTGAAAAACTGCATGATTGATTTTGGAGCTGCAGAAAATGTGATGTCTTATCATGTCATGAAGGAATTGGGCCTCCAGGTCACTACATCTGCTGGAAGTTGGTATGAAATGGATAATAGGGAGGTTCCTGTGATAGGAACATTGAAAGATATTGAGGTGAAAATTGTTGCTTTCCTTGAGGCAACTTACATAATGGATATAGTGGTAGTGGACACTAAACCATATTATGGCATGCTTCTGTCAAGGCAGTGGGCATCAGCAGTAGGTGGAAAATGCAGTTAGATTTGTCCTATGAAACTATCCCTGTAAAAGGGCATGAGGTCAAGTTGTACAGAGAACCCCGATCATCTGTCATGGTGGAGGTGGTTCTACCTGATCAATTGAATTGTTGTGTAAATGTTGATATGGAGAATTTTATTATGGAAGACATTAAGCCCCAATTAAAAAACACTGACCCAATTGTGGATGAATTGTTGTTGCAACAAAATGGACTATGGAAAATGTACTTTGATGGAGGATGCTCAAAGGAAGGATCTGAAGCAGGAGTTTTGTTTATTTCCCCATCAAGTACTACTTTCAAGTATTCTTTTCTCTTAGCCTTTCATTGTACAAACAATACTACTGAATATGAGGCTCTAATATTAGGAATAGATATTGCTATTAAACATGGTATTAAGTGTCTAAAAATACATGGAGATTCCCAGCTAATCATAGCTCAGATAAGAGGACAATATGCTGCCAAAGTTGAAAGGTTAAAATTGTATAAATATGTAGTCTGGGATAGTATAGAGTTTTTTGATGCTTTCAACATCCTTTGGGTAGAAAGGTCTAACAATATAATGGCAATTTTTCTTGCAAATGTTGCCCTTAAGAATGATGATGTTACTCTTACTGGTATATCTCTGGTAGAAGTAAAAACTAGGCCTGTAGTCCCTGACAATGTTCATAATTGACAAGTATTTGAGGATGATGATGATATCCTCAAGTTAATTCAATGTGTGGTTCAGTATGATGGTCAAGAAATTGACTGTGAGTCTCTGGTAGCAGTTGTTGATGGTGAAGAGTATGTTTTTGATCAGGAGGTCATTCAGTTGTCAACTAATCATATTCCTAAAGGGTTAGTTGAATTGGAAGGCCTGTTTAATATAAACGATAATTACATGGCACAAAAATCTAATGTTGCCTTGGAAGAGTTCAATTTGGGATCTGAAACTTCCCCTCAGCTAGTCTACATTGGAAAAAAGTTGGACAAAAATGTCATACTAAATTTGATCAAGCTACTAAAAAAGTACAAACATGTTTTTGCCTGGTCTTATGAAGACCTTAAAGCCTATAGGATAGATCTTTTCCAGCATGACATCCCTCTCAAAGAAGATATAAAACCATTTAGGAAAAAATAGAGGCTAATCAATCCATTGCTGGCCACCAAAATGCAGGCAGAATTGATGAAGTTGAGAGATTCAGGCATAATCAAGCCTGTCAGACACTCATCTTGGGTTTCTAACTTGGTCCCTGTGAGGAAAAAGAATGGGGATATAAGGTTGTATGTTGACTTTAGAAACCTAAATGTAGCCTCATTAAAGGATAATTATGGACTGCCAAACATGGAAGCTATGCTGCATAAAGTCACTGGATGTGACTTGTTGTCTATGATGGATGATTTTTTAGGGTACAATCAAGTGTTGATTAAAGAATCTGAACAACTCAAAACAATATTTACTACTCCCTGGGGAACTTATGTATATGGTCGCATGCCTTTCGGCTTGAAAAATGCTGGTGCAACCTTTCAAAGAGCCATGGATGTGGCTTTCAAAGACCTTATAGATGTTCTAATGGTAGTATATCGGGATGATCTAACAACCTTCTCAAAAAGGGCAGAAGATCACTGCAATGACTTGGAGAAGGTCATGATAAAAGCTTTGTAATATGGGGTATCTTTAAACCCTAAAAAATGCCATTTTGTTGTTACTAAAGGAAAAATTCTAGGCCATATAGTGTCAAAAGAAGGAGTTAGAATAGACCATGAAAGGGTAGAAGCTATTCAGAAGGTACTCCCCCCTAAGAATTAGAAAGGTATACAGTCATTTCTAGGACAAATTAATTTTTTAAGAAGGTTCATTGCTAATTTTGCAGAATTGGTTAAACCTGTTGTCCAATTATTGAAGAAGGATGTGAAGTTCGAATGGGACCAAGAGACACAGTCAGCCCTTGAAAAAATAAAAAAATCCATTCAAGAAGCTCCTATTTTAGTATCCCTTGATTACACCAAGCCCTTTTCTCTTTTCACATTTGCTTCTTTCCACACAATTGTTGCAGTCCTATTACAGAAAGATGCTAAGGCATTTGAACATCCAATAGCCTTCTTCAACAAGTCTTTACAAGCTGCTGAGTTGAATTACCAGTTGATGGAGAAGCAGGCTTATACCCTAGTGAAGGCAGTCAAGGCCTTCAGCCCTTATCTGGTATGTGCAAAGGTAAGAGCTTATGTTCCTCATGTTGTTGTCAAAGATAGTTTTGTTCAAAATGAAGTGACAGGAAAAAGGTGCAAGTGGAGAAACAAAGTTCAGGAGTTTGATCTAGAAACCCACATCACAAAACTAGTAAGAGGACTGGGGTTGGCAAAGTTAGTGACACAAGAGAATTTGGACATAGGTCAGGTCAACAATGTTAGTGCACATGAAAATTGTATTACAAGTATTAAAAAGCAACCTTGGTATTCCAGCATTGTGTATTTTTTGAAAAAATGCCAAATGTCCAGAGGATTTGACTGATAACCAAAAGAGAAGTCTGAAATTACATGCACAAAAGTATGTTTTGATGCATGGTGATCTTTTTTGGAAAAATAGAGATGGAATTTTGTTGCTATGTCTTGACAAGGGGCAATTTGAAAATACTTTGAAGGAGATGCATGCAAGAATGTGTGGAGGGCATTACTCTACCAAATCAATAGCTCATTAAATTCTAAGAGCTGGATACTATTGGCCCTGTTTATTCTAGGATTCTTATACTTTTGTTAGAAAATGTAAACCATGCCAAAGATTCTCAAACAAAATAAAGTTTTCAGGAGCTTTATTATTAAATCCTATAGTGGTAGAAGCCCCTTTTTCCATGTGGGGAATGGACTTCATTAGAGAGTTTGCTGAGAAATCCAGTGGGGGGCATAGTTGGATTCTACTAAAAACTGATTATTTTACAAAGTGGGTGGAGGCAATTCCCACCAAAAGAGCAACAAGCATAGTAGTTATATATTTCTTGATGGATAATCTAATCACAAGGTTTGGTGTCCCAATCAAGTTGATAATGGACAATGCCACGTGTTTCAGATCTAAAGAATTCACAGATTTCTGCTACAATATGGGAATTGTCATGTCGTATTCATCCCCATACCACCCACAGGCCAATGGTTAGGCTGAATCCAGCAATAAGAATCTCTTGCACATTTTAAAGAAAACCTTGTAAAATAACAAAAGAGCCTGGCATTCCAAGCTAAAATTTACTTTATGGGCAGATAGGATTACTGTTAAAAGGGCTACTAGAAAGTCTCCCTTTGAACTAGTATATGGTCTTCAGTCAAGAATTCCAGTTAATAACTTGCTCCCAATATATAAATTCATCCAGGAGGAAGAAATTGAGATACCTGAACCCATGGAAGAAAGAATGGTTCAATTAGTTGAAATGGATGAAGTGAGAAGGGAATGTCAAAGAGAGAATGCTAAAATGTAACAGAAAATGAAATACCTCTTTGACAAGAGGGATGATGAAAGAAAATTTCAGCCTGGTGATCTGGTATTGCAGTGGAATGCCAGAGGTGAAGACAAAGGCAAACATAAAAAGTTTGAGTCATTGTGGTTGGGACCTTTTGTCATTCATCAAATTTTTGGAAAGGATTCATATCTCCTAAAGAGTATGAATGATAAGGAACAGGAACTGCCAGTGCATGGACAATTTCCAAAAAATTTCTTCAATTGATCTAAAAATTTCCATGCACAATAAGGTTGTATCATATGTATAGGTGTGGTTCCTTCAGTTGTGTGTTTGTTTCTAGTTTTAGGTTTGTGTAGTTTTGGTCTACTTGTTCCATAGATCTATTTTATTGCTATAATCTTGCGTTTATGCATCCTCAGAGAGAGCCACTATTGGGTATATAACTGGTTTTGAGTATGTCTTATTCTTGTATGAAGTCCCATTTGTCATTTCTTTATAACATTGTCAAGTCTTGCTAAAGAATGGCCCTAAAATTTGACCTGTAAAGGGTCATGTCCCTGAGAAAATGGTGAAAAGTGTCTAAGTCCCCAAGTCTATGTTATAACCCTGTTCAAATTTGAATCTAAAAACCCTAAGTGTCTTGGTGGGTTCTATTTTCATGTTGATTTTTCCAGTCACTTAAGTTATCCTAAGTCATGTGTTTATCTTTAAAAGGGTCATTTTATCCTAACCACTTTAATATTTCCTAAGTCATGCCGCCGAGAAGATCCTTTTATTTTAATGTTTCATGTGGTGAAAAAATGTCTTTTGATCCAATGGCCCATTAAAACACTGATGCCTAGAGATGCGAAAGATCTATCATATAAGTGATTAAGCTGTGAGGACATGTGTCCTGGCGGGCCCGATACTTTTGGAAGCTGTTTAAAGAAACATACAAGTTGGACTTGATCCAATGGTCCACTTGATGGCTTAGCAGCAAAGATGCTCTAGATCTATACCTTAAGTCATTAAGCTGTGATGTCGCGTGTCCTTAGTGGGTCCAGTGGTCAAAAAGATTCTCAGTTAACAATCAGGTAGGTTTTGTTTCATTAAACGGTCGACTTAATGGCTTGGCCCCTAAGATACACGACATCTATCACATAAGCAATTAAGTCTAAGTGACGCGTGTCCTTGGAAGTAATGTGGGTCTTGTTGCAAACAACATAAAGGTGATTAAAGTTTGAAAAGATCTGACGGTGGACTTATTTTCTTATCTCCAAGATGCTTGACATCTATTAGTTAAGCCATTAAGTGGTGTCAACATCTGGCAGTTAGTGGACCCAGATATTCAAAGATGGTGATAATTAAAGTATAGTTAACTTGTTTTTCATCTGACGGTCAGCTTAATGGCTGAACTTTAAAGTAATCAAGATCTAATGCTTAAGACATTAAGCGGTGCTGACATGTGTTAGGATGATGACGTGTAGTCCACTAAAAGTGAAGCCGACCACAGGATAAAGTTTGGAGAAGTTTCTGACGGCTCACTTGATGACTTAAGGAAAAGTTGATCGACATCTATTATTTAAGCGATTAAACAGTGATGCCACATGTCTTAGGTGGGCCTGGTTAACGTCATAAGGGTCCTGTACAATGCAGTTATCATGTTAAAAGGGTTGCAAGTATGAAAGAATCAGACAGTTCGCTTAATGGCTTAAGGGAAAAGTAATCAAGATCTAGTGATTAAGCCATCAAGCCGTGTTGAGACATGGTATATGTGATGATGTGCAGCCGTAGTCAGTAAACTCAAGTTGAGATAGCTTCCAGACAAGTTAGGATTAATTAGATGGTGGACTTAATCACTTGAGGAGAAGAAGCACATCATCTATCGTATAAGCGATTAAGTTGTGCTGACATGTGTCCCAAATGAACAGTTATTTCTAGGAAAAGAAGATAGCCATTAGATGAAGAAGATGTTGTTTGAAATCTACAGCCCAGGTTCAAAGTTTTCAAAGTAAGCTTCAGTGAGCCTTTACGACCGCAAATTTCAACTCAGGTGAATTAATTGCAGAGTGTGTGGCTACTTTAGTAAAATTCAATGTGATAGAATGATGTGATGGAAGTGTATAATTCAGTGTTTGAAAGCTCAAAACTCCCATTATTGTTGAAGTGATTTAAGTTAATATCAAAGTTGCAGAATTCTCGCGCTCTGTGTTGCCAAAATTACAGAATGGGTAAGTCTCTTGATCAAATCATTGAATTTCATGCTTACACTAGAGTTCTAAATTCTTAAGGATAAACATAGGTTTTTCCATAAGTTTGACACCATTACTGTTGAAACCCTGAGCTAAAAGATGGCCCCTAGGATTGAAATCTTTTGAGAAGTAGATTACCAGAAGAGAAATGTTAGGGAGGATCTATTGCAACAATTAAAAGGATCCACGGGTGATGCAACCCAGATTAAGAGAATAGTTCCATCACATCCCCATTTCAAAATAGGAGAAGGCTTGTATGACTCGGGTAGGTGGGCTAAAGATGTTAAAACTAGTTTGAATGGTTTAACTTTGTTCAGAACTACATATAGCCAAAGAAATGCTTCTACCCCATATTGTAACTTATGGGACTTGGATGTAGGAAAGTTGATAGTACCCGGGGTATTCATGGATACATATTTGTTTACTCTAATTTCCAACACTTATGACAAAGTATCCAGGGTTGTCAGGGATACAAAGGGAAATGTGCTGTTAACCGTCTCAGGTGATGAAATTAGAAGAATTTTCAAGTTGAGTGATACTTCAATAAAAATGGATGATATTGAATTTGAATACTTTAAGGAAGTATACCCGACTTAGAGGGAGTATTATAGAAATGAGGCCTTGAAGGGATACTTTAACAAGATAGGGGACCTGATTGTAGTAGGGACTAACTTAGCAGAACTGTTTAAATTATATTATTTCAATGGCAAGGCCAAGAAAATGTATAGTGCCCCATGCCAAGTTCTAGGAGAAGATGAAGAAGTAACAATGCCTGTCCATATAATGCTCATGGTGGTTCATATTCTACATCCCCACTTATTAGTAGTCTTTGACTATACCTCTTACATTGCCCAACAAATGCAT
Source organism: Thuja plicata (assembly GCA_018584345.1). Lineage (NCBI taxonomy): Eukaryota > Viridiplantae > Streptophyta > Pinopsida > Cupressales > Cupressaceae > Thuja > Thuja plicata. Next base: position 3,723,385 of record MU223742.1, read on the forward strand.
GAGGGTTTGGCAGGTATCCAAGGCAGTAATATACTTAAGCCAATGGGATGGTATTCCCTTATGATGCATATGTTTTTGTTCAATAATGTTGACTTCTTTGAGGAAGAGATGGACCTTACTAAGTTCCAAGGTGATGAGGACTTGCCTGTTTATATGTGGAGTGTTGATCTATCATGGGACAGAAAAGAAGCTAGTTATGTACACTTTGACAGGGTTTCTGCCACTAGGCTTAGGTCATTGTTGTGCAATCAGAATGCCAGGATCCATACATACATGATGAGGTTGCTAAGACCCATGGAGTTTTCCCCAGAGCTGAAAATTGCCCATAATTGGGGAGATTTGATTTTATACCCTGTTTCTACAATGATTAGGGTTTATGGATTCAGGGGAACCCCCAATGTTCTTCCCCACTGAGTGCCTTTAAAAATTGGAATTGCAAAGGTTTTGAGACAGTTGGGTGGACTACATGAGGAAGCCCTAACAAAAAAAATGAAGGGAAGAATTTTCCCTACTCTCACAAGAGCCCATCATTTAATCATAGTAAAGGGTGGGTGGGCATAGTTTGATAAGTATTTTGAACCTTGCCACTTAGCAACATCTGTGTCCATGTGTGCAAACAATGAGGATTTTATAATGGGCATGCTCAGGAAAAGAACCAAGTGCTTAACTTTAGAACACCAGTTTAATTTCCCTGAGGATATTGTCAGAAATGTTTTTGATCTAGGTGACTAAGAGGTCATGAAAGAGAAATGGATGGTGTACAAGAAGTCTTTAGACTTTGTGCACAATACATTGAAAAAAATAGTACACACTGTAGACACCTAAATTTGATTAACAAGTTTAATTAAAGTTAGCTCTCTTCTATACATTATTAGTTGAATAATTATACATTATTTAAATAATTTATGTCAACCTCATAGCTTAATTAATTTAATTAGTGTTACCCCAGTTTTTACATATGGGATAGTAATCATAAATAGTAAAAAAATGCATAAAGATACATCTCTTTAACATTATTTTTCAGCTAATGCAGATGACATACATTGCTATTACATTCATATTATAATATTTCATTTGTACTCTAAGTATTGATCAGATTCACACTTTCAAATTTATAATCAATCATTACATTGTGCATTCAAATTGAATGTAGTAAACAAGTGTTCCTTCAAGGTTACATCTTTCATATTGAAACTTAGAGGACATATGCAGAAAAGAAAGTATGATAGAAGAATGATGAGGTTTAGGGGTCCATGCATTGCCTTTAAGAGGTCTTCTACATTCTAGAGTTGATCATTTGCATCATCTGAGTCTTCGTGTATTGGTCTTGTCTCTGTTATCCCACATCTTAGGTCTTCGGTTGGTCCTGTATCCTACATCATGGAAGAAAAGATGTTAGATCCAAATTGGATCTAAGCAATACATGGAAAACCTAAAAGCACCATACATCAGTCAAACTTCCTGAACTGCATATTTACTGATGACATCAATGAAATGGAAAAGTATGCATTTACATTAACAAAATAATAACATCAAAGAGACATATCTTTGTGAAACCTTTTGCTATATTTGAAAGATGCAACGAGTATCATGAGCCCGTGCTTGAACCTCACAAGATGCATTATTGAAGAATGAAAGAATGCTAGATGTTCATATGTGCAGGAAAGAAAGAGATGTGATGGTATGCAAATTTCAATATTGATGTGCAAGAGAATGATTAAACTATAGTGATATCAAGTGTAGTTGATTTGCATGTGCAGAATACAGTTTATAATTGTGCATATTCAAGAGCAATAAATAGTTCATAAAATACAGAGCAAATAGTGTGTTCCTAAAAGACAAAAACATCAGTAATATTATTATAGGCTAGTACCAAGACATCTATGATACTGTTATTTATGATCAAGTGATAGTGCATATTAAGAAAGAAGGTAAACAATAGTATTATCAAAGGTTGTTATGAGTTTACATGACAAAGGAAAAGATGTTCAAATGCAGTACATATGCCAGAATAAACAATGAATTAAAATGTTGTTATGTATATTTAGATAACAAATGCAATGTTTATCATAATGAAGGTCAAATGTTGTTACTGTTATACATGTTATCAATGATGGTGCTAGCTCATAGAGAAATCAAGTAAACAATGTTAAGATTTAATGTTGTTAGATATATGTTTAGTAACATGCCATGATACATATATTGAAACTAAAGAATGACACTGTTTAAGTGGAAGAGGAGATACAATCTCAAATTTAGAGGTCTTTATATTTTACAATACTATTCATGGGTGTCACGAGCCCGTGCATGAACCCCATGAATAACATTCATACTGGAGTCAACAATGGAGACACTAAGTTATTTATCATATTGAAAAGATGCTGACATAACCATATGTTTTCTAGTTTGATAAAGATGCTACATCAACAACAACCATGTTGGCATAATCGCTTAAAAGCCATGATTCTAACATACAGTGGAGGCCAAGTTCAAAGAAGAAGCCCAAGATCATCCCTATACTACAAACAAACACTGGGTGTATATTTTAAAGATAAATATAGAATTATCATTATTTGCAACATGGTCTCCACACAAGACAAAGCTACAGACAACCAATGGAGGAGTGGTAAGAAGCTCGAGTTGATTTTTTTCTAAAACTGTAGAGTATTTTTGCAATGGTTTCACCATTAGCTATAGATTCATCCAAAGTGTATGGCTACAGCTCTGTAGGTGTTCAGTTAAAAGCATTCAATCATGAAAGGTAGCACAAATCTCAACATTTTTATAGCAATCATCAAACATAACTATGACATCATGCATATGTTTAGACATAGATGCAAATTTTTCAAGAATTTACAAAATCAAAAGCCCTGAGTTCAATGAAGAAACCCAAGTTCATAGACAATGTTGATATGGATTCATTATTAAATGTAGTGCCATCAACAATCATGTTTACAGCTTTGCAAAGAAACAGAGGCTCGAGTGGAGTTAAAATATCAACCATGAGATAAAGTTCAGCTTACGAAGATGCTTTTTGTTATGATAGTCAGAGCTGTAAAGATGCATAAAGTCCAATTCAAACTAAAGGAAACCAATAGCATGCGCAAACAAGGGACAATACAAAACCCAGAGTTATTTGTTGCTGAAAATAAGATACCCAGATCAACTAAACTGCAAAATCACCTACAACATGCATGGTAACAGTAGAAGACTCAAGCACTTCAAAAAATGAAAATACAACAACGTGTTCAAATAGGAGATGCCAAGGAAAGGAAGGAAATAACTTATATTTAAGTTATAAACTATATGCAGCTTGAGTTCGACTGGGAATGCATGAGTAGTAAATGCCATGTTTTATGGCAATGGAGTCAAAGCTAAGTGTCAGGGTGGTATTAAGCAAGAGAGCCCAAGTTTTTTAAAATAACAGTCAACTCCAATGAGCGTGCACTCAAGTGCCAAGCATAGCCTGAGTTCTATGCACATTCATGATCCACAGTCAATGATAGAGTAAAACCCACACACTAAATGAAGACTCCAAAGAAGAGCCATGGAATGTGCCGAGTCCGAGCTCCATGCATAACTATAGGCCCCGGTCAATAACAGAGTAGAAATCACAGATCAGAGAGCTCAAGCTCTTGAAGTTGCTCATGTTAGATGCCAGTTGTTAAGGTAAAATTGTAGTATAAAAATACTCTACCAATGTCCAGATAACAAGTAATAGACTCTAGATTAGTTCAAGCTCTTACAGAGAAGTCTAGAAGGAAGCCATATCTACAACATGGCGGCACAAGCAGCTAGGGTTTTGAAAACCCTTATCTTCCCCAAACAATAGATTTACAAAAATAAAAAAACAATAATGCCTATGCCAAATTGAATGGAATTTTGGAGTCCATCAAAGTACAAGTGAAGATTTAATGTCTAGGTGATTGCAAAGCCATGACAGATCTAGACAGCGCAGCCACTGAGATATTTTTTCATTGTGTCGGCTTTGCATATGGAGTTAGGGTTGTTAAACTATGGTGTTGGGTTTTTGATATGGAGTTAGGGTTTTAAACATTGTTGGATTACATCTTTGGTGTTTTGGGGTATATTTTGGAGATTTTGTAATATGCTATGTAATGTGTTGATATATATTATAATGATGTAAATAAAAAATATCAACATGAGGAGACCTAAAATCTAGGGGCTTAATTTAGGGCATTATTTATGCTTAGATTTAGGGATTCAACTGATTTAGAGGAGTTATCTAGCTGATTAGGAGGGATTTTTGGATGCTACATTGTGGGCATCATTTAGGCCTTAAAATCAGGATGATCTATCTGTTTTGAAGAGAGTTTTTTGGGGGAATTTCATTTTTAAAATTAGCCTTGCAGGCTATATAACTAAACTTCTTATTCATTTGTAGGGGTTCAAAATTTGGGGATTAAGAGGTATTACTGAACATATTGTTCCTTTGCATCTTTTCCTTGTATTTTGTAACCATTTTTGTAGATTTTGAAGACAACAAAGTTGGCCTTATTATTCATATATCTTTTTTGAGTTTTTCTATCTATCCTTCCAAGTTTTATGCATTTAAGTGTATTGTGCCTTTTAAGCATAGATTAGTGAATTGTTCCAAATTCCTATTCTAAGTTATAAAGAATAATCTGTTCGCAGAAAGTACCTATTTGTTAGTTGAATTTTTACCATTAGTGGCACCAAACCCTAATAGTAAATTATTGGTCATCTTAGGTGTTGTGAAGTGAAAATTATTATAGAGTTAAGTAATATATGTCCTATAGGTACAAATTTACAATTCTAACAAATCTGAATCCATTTTGGTGTATCACCTTATTAATCAATATTCATTTTTTTTAGTTATCCTTTTCCGAAAACCACAAAAATCAGTATTAGGTGATATTCCAAATTTAATAGGAACCGACCTAGAATCCAAAGACTCATTCTCTCTTCCACCAAGGAGAAAATTTCCATGTTTTAATAGGATAGATAGATTCCAAATCAAGCTATAGGCACAATCCTGATTGACAACAGTTTTTGGCACGCCCGGTGGGACTGAAATATTTCACAGTTTGGTTGAGCTTCATGATTACTATTGTTTTTGTGTGGACAACGGTATCTCAGCCTTTGGAGGCAGGATTCAAACATGCACCTAGCGACTCTGCAAAAAAAATCTATTGGTTTCAAAAGATCAAGTCACGGTATTTTTCAGATCATCTTTTATATTCAGATTTCCAGCTTCTTACATGAATAAAAATGTTATATTATTGTGGGCAGCAAGAATACTCGCCACCTTATCATCAAAGTAATGTTCAATGGGCTAACCATCAGCCATATGAAAATCATCCTAAGCCTATTTTCAGTCCAATTTATCATATTATAGGAGGTTGTCAGTATGTCTAGTTTGCCCCAAACCAATATGCCCCTACACAATTTCCTGATCAATCTGAAGAACTTCAACTTCAGCAAGAGTTACAAAAACATTGGAAGGAACAAGAAAGTCTACAAATTTTACTACAGGAATTAGGAAAGAAGATTGATGATGTCAAAAAAGAGCATGAGATCCAAGCATAGCTAGAAGAATACTCATATCAAGCTTATATACATGAGAAAGAGAGTTTAGATCAGCAGGCTTATCTTTATTAACAATAGCTTGCAAGACAGTTGAAAGCCTAGAAGGAGAGGTATGAAGAGGAATTAGCAACTACAAAGGAAGAGAATTACTCAGTTGGTACTTTCCCGAATTCATTGTTTGAAATGGTAATTAATATGTTTAACACAATAGAATTTGTGGAAGATGCTCCTGTACTTAATCAAGATCAGCCAACTGTATCTCAGGAACTGTCTTCCTATTTTCAAGAAAATGCACAGATTGCACAAGTTTTTCTTGCAGGTTCCGTTGAAACTCAAAAAGCTAGTTCCCAAGAGTAGGAGAAGAATTTTTATGAACCTAGCAAGCTTGTTCAGCCAAATCAAGAGCAAGGAAATGAGAATCAACAACATAAAGCACAACTAAGGAAGCTTGAGCAAAATTTACAGTTGTAGATTGATGTTCAAGAGGCAGAAATGAAGTTAAAATATGTTGAAAAGAAGCTTGTTGGGCACAAGGTACCAAGCTTCATAAATTTTGGGCAAGGTGAGTCTCCTAAATCTCTTGAATATGAAATTCCAAGTTGGAGTACTCCCGTGTTCCAAGACCCTGTAAATGAAGAGCCAATTAAGCTTTTATTCCCAAGTTTTAGTGATATCCTTCTAGCACAAACACCTGTTATAGAGAAATTGCAACCTTATGAAGAATTGAAGCCTATCCTCATGCAAGAGAATGAAGGTGAATTGGATATGATGCTGGTCAAGGAGGGCAACATTCAGAAGGAATATCAAGGGTCTCATATTAAGGCCATTTCAACGGGCTTTGTGCAAGAGATTTCAGTTTCTGATCATCAAATCATTGATACATTGCCCCAGCCTATTTTCTCTCATAAACCAGATACAACTAATCATGAAATTATCAAGGTGGTTCCATATGAGTTATCTCAAGATCAAGAAGTTGACCAAGGATTAGAAGAGTATTTTGACAACATTATTGCAGATTTCTGTGAGAAGCTTGCTGTTGAGATGTCAGAATGTGTACCTTTTCAAGGGTGCTCTATTGTAGAGGATATTATTTCTAAATATTATGTGTAGGAATGCAAGCTAGAACCAAGTGCTCCTGATTCCCAGTGGATCAATAGTTTTGATGAGCTCCTAGCTGATTTAACAGAAGATGATGGTACTTTGACTATGGAGGAGGAGCTCACATGGCTGTTAATGATGTAGGACAACCATGAGGAACCAGAGGAAAGTAAATAAATCAGCAAGGAAGGCTCTAGGTTCATACTCTGAAGAGGCTATCCAATTCATTACGTGGCCCTATTGGAGAGAAGTGAAGAGGCCTCATTTACAACAACTCTTGATTGTGAGGATATTAATAAGGAAGACCAAGTGAAAAATGTTGATTTAGATTTCTTCTACCCGCAGAGTAAAGTAAGTCAAATTACTTTCTCTCTTCTTGAAATATTGCATGAACTGGCTGGGTATGCTTCATTGTTCAATTTTCTTGTGTTTTCTTATAAGCATGTGCATCATTGCAATTTGAAGAGAAAGGGAAAATATTTCAATGAACTAGTAAATGGTTTTTTTTAGCATAGTTTGTTGCTGGTTAGGTTAGGGTAGGTTACTTTTCCAGTTTTTCCCTAAGTGCTGTCAAGCATAGTTAGGTTAGTTTTAGTTTTAGTTTTCCCTATTTTCAATAAATCTTCATGATTCAAGGTCTATCTGGGTTGCAAAGGAAAGGTTTCAATGAATTAAGGGTGGCTGTGAGCAGTAAAAAATGTGTGAAATTTATGCTTTAAAGTTGTTAAAATCTGCAAACACAAGAAAATCATTCCTCAATGATCAAGAATACATTTGCAATTTGTGGTAATGAAGTTTTTTTGCTTCACTACCACCAATCATAAACATACAAGCAATCATTGAAAAAGGGTTTTCTTATATCCAAAAACCAGGTTTAGGGTTTAAAATAGGTGATTAACAGACTCAATGCCTAATGGACTATTTTAGGCTACTGGTCCCAATGTCTAGCAGGCAGACATCCATTAGAGGTTGCCAGAATTGTTACCCTAATTTTTACATACGACATAGTAATCATAAACAATAAAAAATTGCATAAAGATACATATCTTTAACATTATTGTTCAGCTATTGCAGATGACATACATTGATATTACATTCATGTTATCATATTTCATTTGTACTCTAAGTATTGATAAGATTCACACTTTCAAATTTATAATCAATCATTACATTGTGCATTCAAACTGAATGTAGTAAACAAGTGTTCCTTCAAGGTTACATATTTCATACTAAAACTTAGAGGACATATGCAGAAAATAAATTAGGATAGAAGCATGATGAGGTTTAGGGGTCCATGCATTGCCTTTAAGAGGTCTTCTACATTCTAGAGCTAATCATCTACATCATCTGAGTCTTCCTGTCTTGGTCTTGTCTATGTTATCCTACATCCTAGGTCTTCAGTTGGTCCTATATCTTGCATCATGGCATAAAATATGTTAGATCCAAATTGGATCTAAGCAATACATGGAAAACCTAAAAGCACCATACATCAGTCAAACTTCCTGAACTACATATTTACTGATGACATCAATGCAATGGAAAGGTACGCATCTACATTAACAAAATAATAACATCAAGGAGACATATCTTTGTGAAACCTTTTGTTGTATTTGAAAGATGCAATGAGTGTCACGAGCCTGTGCTCAAACCTCACAAGATGCATTATTGAAGAATGAAAGAATGCTAGATGTTCATATGTGCAGGAAAGAAAGAGATGTGATGGTATGTAGATTTCAATATTGATGTGCAAGAGAATGATTAAACTATAGTGATATCAAGTTCAGGTGATTTGCATGTGCAGAATACAGTTTATAATAGTGCATATTCAAGAGCAATAAATAGTTCATCAAATACAGAGCAAATAGTGTGTTCCTAAAAGACAAAAACATTAGTAATACTATTATAGGCTGGTACCAAGACATCTATGATACTATTATATATGATCAAGCGACAGTGCATATTAAGAAGGAAGGTAAACAACAGTATTATCAAAGGTTGTTATGAGTTTACATGACAAAGGAAAAGATGTTCAAATGCAGTACATATGCCAGAATAAACAATGAATTAGAATGCTATTATGTATATTCAGATAACAAATGCATTGTTTATTATAATGAAGGTCAAATGTTGTTACTGTTATACATCTTATCAATGATGGTGCCAGCTCATAGAGAAATCAAGTAAACAATGTTAAGATTTAATGCTGTTAGATATATGTTTAGTAATAGGGCATGATGCATATATCGAAACTATAGAATGACAATGTTTAAGTGGAAGAGGAGATTCATCTCAAATTTAGAGGTCTTTATATTTTACAATACTATTCATGGGTGTCACAAGCTCGTGCGCGAACCCCATGAATAGCATTCGTACTGGAGTCAACAATGGAGACACTAAGTTATTTATCATATTGAAAAGATGCAGACAAAACCATATGTTTTCTAGTTTGATAAAGATGCTACGTCAACAACAACCATGGTGGCATAATCACTTAAAAGCCATGATTATAACATATAGTGGAGGCTGAGTTCAAAGAAGAAGCCCGAGATCATCCCTATGCTACAAATAGATAGTGGGTGTATATTTTAGTGATAAATATAGAATTATCATCGTTTACAACACGGCCTCCACACAAGACAAAGCTATAAACAACCAATGGAGGAGCGGTAAGAAGCTTGAGTTGATTTTTTTCTAAAACTACAGAGTATTTTTGCAATGGTTTTACCATTAGCTACAGATTCATCCAAAGTGTATGGGTACAACTATGTGAGTGTTAAGTAAAAAGCATTCAATCATGAAAGGTAGCACAAATCTCAACATTTTTATAGCAATCATCAAACATATTTATGACATCATGCATATGTTTAGAGATAGATGTAGATTTTTCAAGCATTTACAAAATCAAAAGCCCCGAGTTCAATGAAGAAACTCGAGTTCATAGACAATGTTGATATTGATTCATTATTAAATGCAGTGCCATCAACAATCATGTTTACAGCTTTGCAAAGAAACAAAGGCTCAAGTGGAGTTAAAATATTAACCATGAGATTAAGTTCAGCTTATGAAGATGCTTTTTGTTATAACAGTCAGAGCTGTAAATATGCATAGAGGCCAATTCAAACTAAAGGAAAGCAATAACATGCACAAACAAGGGACAATACAAAACCCAGAGTAATTTGTTGCTAAAAATAAGATACCTAGATCAACTAAACTGCAAAATCACCTACAACATGCATGGTAACAGTAGAAGATTCAAGCACTCCAAAAAATGAAAATAAAACAATGTGTTCAAACAGGAGATGCCAAGGAAAGGAAGGAAATAACTTATCTTTAAGTTATAAATGGTATGTAGCTTGAGTTCAACTGGGGATGCATCAGCAGTAAATGCCATGTTTTATGGCAGTGGAGTCCAAGCTAAGTATCGCGGTGGTATTAAGAAAGAGAGCCCAAGTTTTTTAAAATAATAGTTAACTCCAGTGAGTGTGCACTCAAGTGCCAAGCATAGCCTAAGTTCTATGCACAATCATGATCCACAGTCGATGATAGAGTAAAACCTGCACACTAAATGAAGACTCCAGAGAAGAGCCATGGAATTTTCTGAGTCTGAGCTCCATGCATAACTATAGGCCATGGTCAATAATAGAGCAGAACTCATAGATCAAAGAGCTTGAGATCTCAAAGTTTCTCATGTTAGATGCCAGGCATTAAGGTAAAACTGCAGTATAAAAATACTCAACCAATGCCCAAATAACAAGTAATGGACTCCTGATTAGTTCAAGCTCTTACAAAGAAGTCAAGAAGGAGGCCATATCTACAGCATGGCGGCACAAGCAGCTAGGGTTTTTAAAACCCTTATCTTCCGCAAACAATAGATTTACAAAAAACAAAAAACAATAATTCCTATACCAAATTGAATGGAATTTTGGAGTACATCGAAGTAAAAGTGAAGAGTTAATGCCTAGGTGATTGCCATGCCACATCAGATCTAGACAACTCAGCCACTGAGATATTTTTTCATTGTGTCAGCTTTGCATATGGAGTTAGGGTTGTTAAACTATGGTGTCGGGTTTTTGATATGGAGTTAGGGTTTTAAATATTGTGGGATTACATCTTTGGTCTTTTGGGGTATATTTTGAAGTTTTTGTAATATGCTATGTAATATGTTGATATATATTATAAAGATGTAAATAAAAAATATCAACATTAGGAGACCTAAAATATAGGGGCTTAATTTAGGGCATTATTTATGCTTTAGATTTATGGATTCAATTGATTTAGAGGAGTTATCTAGCTGATTAGGAGAGAGTTTTGGATGCTACATTGTGGGCAACATTTAGGCCTTAAAATCAGGATGATCTATCTATTTTGAAGAGAGTTTTTTTTTTGTTTTTTTGGTGGGGGGGGGGGATTTCATTTTCATAATTAACCTTGAGGGCTATACAAATGAACTTATTATTCATTTGTAGGGGTTCAAAACTTGGGGATTAAGAGGTATTAGTGAACATATTGTTCCTTTGCATCTTTTCCTTGTATTTTGTAACCATTTTTGCAAATTCTGAAGATAACAGAGCTGGCCTTATTATTCTTATACCTCTTTTGAGTTTTGCTATCCATCCTTCCAAGTTTTATGCATTTAAGTGTATTGTGCCTTTTAAGCATATATTAGTGAATTTTCCCAAATTCCTATTCTAAGTTACAAAGAATAAACCTTTTGTAGAAAGTACTTGTTTGTTGGTTGAATTTTTACCATTAGTGGCACCAAACCCTAATAGTAAATTCTTGGTCATCCTAGGTGTTGTGAAGTGAATTTTATTGCAAATTTTAGTAATGTATGTCCTATAGGTACAAATTCACAATTCTAACACACCTGAATCCATTTTGGTGTATCACCTTATTAATCAGTATTCAATTTTTTTAGTTATCCTTCTCCCTTTTGCCAAAACCACAAAAATCAGTATTAGGTGATATTCCAAATTCAATAGGAACCGACCTAGAATCTGGAGACTCGTTCTCTCTTCCACCAAGGAGAAAGTTTCCATGTTTCAACAGGATAGCTAGATTCCAAATCAAGCTATAGGCACAATCCTGATTGACAACAATTAGCTATAGTCCAATTAATCTAATGGCAACCCACAACTATTTAATTAATTAAATCCCCCTTCCTCTATTAATTTAAATAAATAGACTTATCTATTTAAATTAATTCACTTTATCCTATTATCCTATTTTGTGATTAAATAAATCATATTTAATCTATTTGAGCACATGGCTCCTAACTTTAACCCATAAACTAACCTTGCTCAACCACCTAACCCATAGTTCTAACTCAACCCAACCTCTTCACACATACAAACTCTTCATTATTAGTTAACTGACCCCAATTGACTAATTAATCCCTCCACTCATTCTCTCTCCTCCCATCATATCCTCCTAATCCTCCACTTGTCCTATAAACCTAAGCCTAATCACTCCCTAAGAATTTGCACAATCACAACCCAAGGATTAAGAAATCCTAACCCTCACCCAAGTCAACTTTCATGTCACATCCCTCAAATCCCCAATGATATGCATTTAAGTCTTCCTTAAATGATCTTACACACTCCATCCATCTCTTACATCGTTTTCCCCTCTCACATCTCCCAAAATGCTCGCATTCTCCCATTCTTCCAAACCTCTCTCCTTGTGACACTTGTCACAATGAGAGGCATTTGAGAAAGCACAATCCATGTTCTTCCTCTTAAATGCATCTCCACCCTTCCTCAAGTTTGCATCTAAACCATCCATTCAAGCATTCATTTGCCTATTAATTGAATCTCATTTCATTCACAAATCATCCACTTTTCATGCAAAGTTATAATTCCCATTTGAGAGCCAAAAACATCCATTGCACCCTTATAATGCCCAAATCATCCTAGAAGCAACACTTACCTAATTTCTTGAATCTTGAAGCATCTATTGAGCACACATCCAAGCCATCTTGGACCAAATCTACACATCAAAGGGAGCTTATACTTAGTTTGAGAGGTTTGCATACTCTTAGGCTTTTGTTTATGATTTTAGTTCTTTGTAGATCCTAATGTGAAACCCGTCAAACAAAAACTACACAAGATGCATCCTCAAGTGGCATTATTATTCAAAACAAAACTTCAAAAAATGCTTGATGTAGAAGTGATTCGACCTATAGACTATCCTGAATGGGTCTCCAATATTGTACCAGTAGGCAAGCCTGTTGGGGGCATCTACATCTGTATTGACTTTAGAGAACCTTGCATGTCCTAAGGATGATTTTCCACTTCCCAATATTGATATTATAGTGGATTTGAATGATGGACATGAGATGTTGTCCCTCATGGATGGATTATCTGGTTATAATCAGATCCACATTGCACCAAAAGATCAACACAAGACTGCATTCACAACACCTTGGGGTACCTTCTGTTATCAGGTCATGCCCTTTGGTCTTAAGGATGCTGGCGCAACATATCAGAGAGAAATGAAAACCATCTTCCATGATCTCCTGCATGTCATCATGGAAGACTATGTGGATGATCTTTTGGGAAAGTCCAAGACACGAGAATCACACATCCCCATCCTCACTACCATTTTTGAGCGATTGGAGAAATACTAGCTTCAGCTGAATCCCAAGAAATGTGTCTTTGGAGTACAATCTGGTAAGCTGATGGGATACATTGTGTCACAAAGTGGAATAGAAGTTGACCCAAAGAAAGTAAAATCCATCCTAGAGATGCAACCGCCAAAAATATTGAAACAATTGTGCATCTTACAAGGAAATCTTAAGTCCATCAAGAGATTCATGTGACAACTGGCAGATAAGGTACATCCCTTTTCTCATCTCCTGCGCAAGAATATCAAGTTCTAATGGTATTGTTTATGTCAAAACACATTTGAAAAACTAAAAGGCTATCTGGCTAATCCACCCATGATGGTGCCACCTGTTGCTGGTCATCCGCTGATCTTGTACATATCTTCCACAAAGGTTGCATTAGGTGCTCTGTTAGCCCAATTAGATGATACTGGAAAAGAGAGAGCAATTTATTACCTTAGTAGGACACTTGTCGGTTATGAGTTGAATTATTCCCTCATTAAAAAGACATGTTTGGTTGTTGTCTTTTGCACACAAAAACTATGACATTATATGCTCAATCATAAGATTCACCTTGTTTCCAAGATTGATCCACTCAAATATCTTCTATCACAAAATTCTCTTACTCACCGTACGACGAAATGGGTCATGATCCTCAATGAATTCAACATTGTTTATGTGGATCACAAAGCTATAAAAGGACAAGTCATTATAGACCAGTTAGCAGAAGCACCTGTTGATGGACAAAATCCACTAATCACCAGTTTTCTAGATGAATCACTCCTTAATCTTGCCCTGAGTATCTCATGGAAACTTTATTTTGATGGATCCTTTACTCAAAAAGGATCGGGGGTAGGAATCTTGTTTGTTACGCCACAAGGGGATCTCATCCCTAAATCCTATAAATTACAATTTCCTTGTACCAACAATATTGCAGAATATGAAGCCCTTGTACTTAGACTCCATTAGGCCATACAATAGAAGATTCTCAATTTGTTAGTATTAGGTGATTCACAATTGGTTATCAAACAAGTTATGGATGAATATCAAACAAAGGATGATAAGCTGGTTCCCTATCACCGCACAGTTGAAGACCTTAAACAACATTTCGCTGACTTGGTCTTCCAGCAAATTCTACACAAAAACAACAAAGCAGTTGACGCAATGGCTACCATTAGGGCCTTGATTACCATGCCAGAACACAGTACATGGTGTGAGTTTCTTGTTGAGAATCTTATGGTCCCTGCCTATGACCAACCAAATTCTAAAATGGTGTGTGAAATTGCCAATCCTAATTCCCCATGGCATTAAGAAATCTACTCCTACCTTCATGATGGACATACCCCACTTTCCTTAACACTTAATCTATGGAAAACCTTCATTCACGCAAATTCCGTTACATGATCCTTGGTAATACCCTATTTTGAAAGCATTTTGATGGAACTCTTTTAAGGTGTTTGAATTTTGATGAAGCACAAACCTCCTTGGAGGAGGTACATCAAGGGATCTGTGGGGATCATTCTAGTGGACTCACTTTGGCCAAGAAATTGCTACGTACTAGATACAACTAGCCTACCATGGAACAAGATGCCTACAACTATGTAAAGAAATGTGTTCCTTGTCAGAAACACGATGATTTGATACACTCTCCGTCCCAATCCCTTCAGCCCACCATCACCCCTTGGAATTTTTCCCATTGGGGCCTCGACCTAGTTAGCCATATTTTCCCAAATTCTTCCAATGGCCATAAATACATCCTTGCTACTACTAAATACTTTACCAAGTGGGTCGAAGCTGTTCCTCTTACATACAATACTAGAAAATAGATTTCAAAGTTTATTTTGAACTACCTTATCTGTCGCTATGGCATTCCTTAGGACATCATCACCGATAATGGAGGACCTTTTAAAAATAAGGATGTCATAGAGATGTGTAGAAAGTTTGGCATTACCCACCATACCTCTTCCAAGTATTTTCCGCAAGGCAATGGTTAAGCAGAGGCTACAAATAAAACTATCCTCAAAATCCTCAAGAAAATAGTCAATGATGCTAGCCACGATTGGCACCTTCTCTTCAATCCCACCCTTTGGGCCTACCGCACTTCCATCCATACCCACACTAGAGCCACTCCATTTTCCCTTGTCTATGGCACCGAGGCCATTCTATCCATTGAAATTGAGATCCATTCCCTCAGAATTTCTCTCAAGAATCAGTTGTCTGAAGAGAGAATACCGAGTTGCTCACTTGCAAGAGCTTGAACTCCTCAATGAGAGACACCTCAATGCCCTAAACCACCTTTGCGTGTATCAAAATCACCTCCACCTCCAGTTCAACAAGCAGATCAAACCTTGCCAGTTGTAGGTTGGTGAACTCGTCCTCCAGTACAACATGAAGAATCTCCAAAATTGTGATAAGAAAGGAAAGTTTGAGCATAACTGGTTGGGGTCCTTCATAATCACAACAAAGTTTGGGTCTGACACTTATCAGATTGCCACACCTGAGGGAGATCTGACCCCTGATCTTGTAGATATCTTGCATCTCAAGCACTTCTATGCTTGATCCTTCAGTAGTCCTTGTATAGCAGAAAATCCAAAAACATCATAAAAGACAAAAAATTAAAAAAATTAAAAAATTAAAAAATTCAAAAAAGCATAAAATGCATGAATAATATAAAAAAGAAAAAGTGAGAGAGAAATAAATTCATCCATTTGTGAAAACCACTTTGGTGGCACAATGGATAAGTACCATGGTGAAAACATGTCTTAGGCACCATGTGTAGCCAGATCCACCATCTGTTTCACCCACCTTTCCTGTAGCATCCATCACCTTCCATACTAAATTTGCTACCCATACCTGTGTAGGTAGTCCCCTGACCACTTTCCACTTGCACAGTAAGATTGCATTCCCGCACGACTGAGCTTACCCCACAACACTGACCATTATTCCAAAAATAATGATCACAAATTTTTTCACCAAATCAACAGACATATTGACTTTCCTTGCTTTATTCTATTCACAAGAAATTGCCAGCGAATCCCCATTTCAATCAACCAGTTCATGGCAAGAACTTTTGGACTGAATGACCGCTTGGTCAGGATTCCTTTTTTTATTTTATCTTGTGTTTCAATATGTCCTTCTCATGGCTGCCTCGATATTTCATATCTTGGTCTGTTGTGAAAAGTACCTATTGTAATACGTGTCATTTGTGGTATGATATGCTTGTCATAAATTGTTAGTGCACTTATGTTTGACGATAAGTTATGACTATGTATGCCTCACCCGGGGCAGGATTCATGCATACCAAATCCCTAAATAAGTCTGGGTGTATTGCGTCTCCTCGTGAGTAACATTTCATAGGTCCCATCATACATGATATCTCACATTCTTGTTCCTAACAACCTATTTGTCTGAGAGTCTAGTCCACGCAAAGGAACCATATCACTTGTGTTTTCTAACACATGGTGCATACCTCATCTTGCAAAATCAAACCAGGGTATGCTCTCCAACATTAACACATTATAAATCCCATGCAAATCATGTAGTTAAGTTGCATTTTAGCTAGGTCATATTGCACTTTACCTTTTTCTCTTGGTAAGGTCTTTGTTTATTCCTCCTATCTAGCTACCTAAGTGATTTTATTGGACCTATTTGATACACACAAAAACATTATCCTTATGTGCCCCATTTTGTATCCATTTCATTGCATTTTCTCTTAGTATCATTCTTTGTTGCATTCATTCAGTTCATTTAGTTTTCATTATATCTCATTTCTTAGGTTGCATTAAGGATTCATTTCCTTTTATTAAATTTGCATTCATTTTAGTTACATTAATCCCATTATCCATTCATTGCATTTCATTATCAAATCCATTGCATTTTATTTTAGTTACATTCATTCCATTATCCATTCATTGCATTTCATTATCAAATCCATTGCATTTCATTTTAGCTACATTCATTCCATTCATTGCATTTCATTGCATTTCATTATTATTTATCCATTCATTTCATTTCATTTTATCAATTCCATTGCATACATATGTATATTCATTTCATTATCATTAAATAATCTCATTCATCATTAATTCTTTACAATTGCATTCATTAATCATTATACACATTTATCATTAAAATCATTACATATCACTACATCTCATTACATATCATTAAAATCATTATACCTCAAATGCATTACATCTCACATCACATTACATACATAATATAAAATTCATCACAATTATCTATCTATAAACATACACATTTACAGTATTAACCATCCTATGCATCACATCCCTGCATCACATATAGGTCAGCCTAAATATATAAATCCATCACATCCTGCATGTCAGTCATAAAATCATATACATCTACATATAAATCATAACACATCCATAAACACAACATAGATCCACTGCAATAAATGTTTATACATATCCAAAATGTCCATTATGTACATCATAACTGCATGGCTACATCTCAAAAAATACAAAAACATGTATCCAAATGGTATGATAAATCATGAAGGTCGTTGTGATGGTCCCACACCCCCTCCTGATCTAGATGGCCAAGGTGGTAATCCCATTAACGCTTGTGAGTCCCGCCCTGTACTCTGTGATACTGATCTCTTGGTATAGGCCGGCTGTCGCTTCCCCTCTGGCATTGCCCCAAAATATGGGCCCATATAATATGAGGCCTCCCAACCTCTCCTACCCACCTGTCTATGAGCTACAAAGGCGTCTACTAATACCTGACTGACACTGCCGACTGTGGTTGCCTGGCGGGCTATGTCCCACTCTGCTTCATATGTCTCTTCTCATCTCTGTGCAACATCCTGCCGTGCTGTAAGGGCCTCTATCTGATCGGTCACAGAAGCTACCTCTAATCCTAGGGCCTCCTCATCCTGTCCTCCCATAGAAAAATCCCCACTATCCACCTGTGCCTTTATCAAGTCAAACACTTAGTCCAAATTCCTAGTCCAAAATCACCCATCTCTAGAGTTCTACCATCGTAATTTCATAATCACATCCTTACTATCATTTTGTGTCATTTTCTTCTAGTATCATCAGATCCTCTATTTCTCCCCGTATCCCAAGCTAGCAAAGTCATCTTCACCATTTCCTCATCCCCTTTCCATCTTCTTTGGAGTCAGTCCTTCCTCATACGTTGAGCTTAATCCAATATCCTAGTCTAAGCTTTAATTTTTCATCCATCTTTCCTTCATCCCTATCCAAATCATTAGTTGATCACCATGTCACAATCTTATTATGTTGAGTTTGGCCACTCTACCTTTTCTTCCACTTCATCCCATTCCAATGATGATTGTAATCTTGTTGATCATGATGACTACATTGAAAACCTTAGCAATCTTTCTCCAAGCGTCCTCCAAAATCCAATAATTCCTCTATACTACCCCATCATGTCTCCATGCATACCCACTAGCACTCCTTATCATAGCTTTTACAAGATAAACCCATCTTATCCTCCATCCACATCCCCCTCCTATGTCATACCCACATATCCCACTCACATGACATTCACACCTTCATATTCTCCCATGGTCATATCCCAAACTCCATCTTTCTACAACAATACTACTAACTACATCCCTAATCCAAATGTACCATATCCTTATCCTTCAACCCATTTTCCAATCTACAATCCTAGTCCTCCATTTCCTCCAATCAATCACCATGATCCCCATGCTATTACTAATCTATCATCCAATCTACCCTACCTTTCTCCTCCATCCCCTCCATCTTATCCCAATCTACCATCTTCCATTTCCACCTACATTAAAACAAATCCCCTTCCCCAATCCACCAACATACCTCAATCCACTTCATATTCCATACCCCAATCTGTCATTCCTCCTCCATCAATTAGTCAATCCAGTTCACAAGTCACCTCCATGCCTATCTATGTGAACTATCTAGCCATGCCATCTCCTACACCCGATTCTACACCATCATTCAATCATACAAGTTCACAAGCCATTGCCACACATTTGTATGTGGACTACCCTAGCTTCCCACCATCTACACATGCTAATCCTCCACCTCTGATACGTAAGTCTCCAAGGACTTTCACAAGAAATTCATCGCAAAATCCATCTCTTAAATTTGATGAGTCAATTCATATCAGTCCCCCATGTGAAGCCATTAGTGATGAGGCCTTTCCACCTCCCACGCCCATCATTCCTTTTCCACCTCCGACACCTATCATTTCCCTTCCAAATCCTATACTTATTGACCCTCTTCCATCTCCTAACACCATTGAAGTCCCCCATCTCTTGACTCCATCCAATCCCCATCCCCTTCTTCTCCTCCTGACATTATCCACACTCCATCCAAGGAATCTCATGATTCCACCCATCTTCCCTCTATCTCAATTACAGAATCTCCCATCCTTCCATCCCCTCCATCTGAAGAGTTCATCCATACATCGCCCATCACACCATCCACGCCAATCCAATCATGTCAAGATCTTGTCCAAAAGCATGTTGAAACATCCATTGACTTGAATGTAGATTGTATCATTCCATCCACTCCATCTCAAGTTCCCACCATCCCACTTCCTCCATTGCATGATCCATTTCTTCCATCAAATCTATCTCATGATCCATTTTCACCCACTCCTTCAAATTAAGATCCTACCATTCTACCTACTCCATCTCAAAATCCATTACCCCATTTGAGCCAAGATCCCAAAATCCCATCCCGTCCACTTCATGATCCTTTATCACCTCCAATCCAAACTAAACCACAACCATCGCTCTATCCCCTTGGTCCACTTACATTCATCCATGGTGGTCCACTTGAAGCAGAAGAAATAAATTTCATGTCCACCATTTACACTCCTCCTAATAATGGACTCGCATCTTGTTCCGTAAGAGAGAAGTACCCTATCTTGGATCTAATGCTAAAAAAATGGAATTATCAAGGCAAGGGCTTAGGCCTAAATGAGAAAGGTACATTGAATCCCATATCTTTCAAATAACATCCATGATCTTGTGGTCTCAGTTGCACATCTCAAGGCCCTTCATCCAAAAATGTTGGTACAACTAATTCAAAGTCCAAGCATATTGTCAAAACATTTAATGCCACCATTGCATATCATCCACTTACTAAATCCATTTTGGGCCCTTATATCCCAAATCCCCATCCCCCATGTTATCACTCATCCCTTCATGTACCAACCCCATGTTACAAACTCCACCCCTTGCATTCCCAATCAGGATCAAAAAAATCACATACCCATACACCACATCCACCGTCCTACCTCCATCACTCCATCCATATCTCCTCCATCTCATGCAATTTCTCATATTCTTTCAATTCTACTCGCTATAACTTGGATGCCAGATTAAAAATGCATAAAGCTAAAGATCCACAATCTAAATATTTCCATGTCCACTTCAAAAGATATACTCAAGCAAAACAAAATTCAATCAAAGAATGCACTACATCCCATTGGCTGCAAAGGCCCACCAAAGAAAAAGCAAAAGCAAAAACTATTTGGATCCCTAATAAAAGAGATGAAATGCATCTAAAAGAAAAATTCACAATGGCATCCAAAGTTTCTAATCCTCCATATCCACATTCCTCTCCGCCATCACCTAAATCTATTTTGGGTCCCTATGTCCCAAAACTCCCTACCAAAACACCTCCATCATATACCCATATACCATCCACTTCCCATCCACTCTTTTCACACACTTCACAACATGTGTCAATGTTGGTCCTGACAACCCCCCTATCACACTCACTTTCCATAATTTCATCCAAATTCTCCCCACATATATCCCCCATCCTCACCATCTCATCCATGCCTTTGCATAAACCACTCATCCAAAATAAGGTTGTACCAACCTCCACTTAGCACTGTAATTGGGCTCCAATTACCTTAAACTTGATGCTTGAGTCCTCCATCCATCTCCACCTTATCATTTCATCCACAAGATCCCTCCAAAAATTCCCAAAATAGTAAACAAAAAATGAAAAAAGTAAAGAGAAATATGCGTCCAATGGTGAAAACTTGACAAATAAGCACCTTGGACAAGTACCATGATGAAAACCCATCAAAAAGGCATCATGTGTAATCCTTCCACCCATATGCTCTCTGCACTTGGGGGCAAGTTCTTCTAGCCACCATCCATCAGCTCCTCCATCTCACTTTCTCCTATACCTATCATGCCTTGTCCATTTCACCTCCTCGATCCTCCTTTGGATCTTGATGAGAAAGATAAAGGCCACTATGTATACATGCTTTTGGGCACTTGTTGGAATCCATTTCCCCATCACAATCATCATAAACCTATCCTTTATCTACCCATCCTTCCTTCCATATAATCCCTCCACCTCCCTTTGTCAACCTCATCCACCCATCATGTTAGCTTCTATCTCCCTGGCCTCATCCACCCATCATCCTAGCTTCCATCTACCTCCCTAATCCTCTCATTATCTTATCTACCATCTTATCATACCGCTCCTAATGCCTCCTCATGCATGAACTATCTTAAGTGGGGGCATCTTATTCCTTGGTGACGTATTCCTTGGAGACCTATCCACCATCCCATCTTCCATCCCTCTCCATCCTTCAACCACCCTCTTATCTTCCACCTACCTCCCTTATCATCTTTTTGTCCTCTATTCCTCCTATCTTCCATCATATTGTACCCCATCCTAATGCCTCCTCACACATGACCTATTCTAAGTGGGGGAATTCTATTCCTTGGTGATGTATTCCTTGGAGACTTTAGCATATCCACCTTGATTCTCCCATTACTTCCCTTCATCATAAGCCTTTCATCTCCCAATCCTCTCTCCTATCCACTCATAATTTCCAATCCTTCCATCTCCCAAATCTCCCTCCATTTCTCTACCAAAACCCTTTCATCCATCAATCCTTTCTCTCACTCTATCCCTCTTACATCCCTTGTCATTAGTATCTATCTCTAGGCTACCGTCATGCATCCAATGTCACACATTCATATCTCTTGGCTCTACGTAGTCTACCATCACATCCAGATCCTATCCACCTCCTCCAGCTATCCAAAAAATAAAACATCACTCATCCCACCCAATCACATCCTTGGTCTTGTTCCCAGCCATATTACAAGCCTTGATCTCAATTCATCATCATCATTGGGATGCATCTTTCCCAAATCCTTATATTTTTTTGTGATATATCATTCCCACATCACCCTTTCCACCATAGATCAACATAGCGCAGACTTATCGGCGATAAGTCTACTTATCGCGATAAGTTTTTAGCCGCGATAAGTTGCGTTATTTTCGCGCAGAAAAATATCGCAGATAAGTTGGTAACTTATCACAGAAAAGTTGCCAACTTATCGGCGATAAGTTGCCAACTTATTGCGATAAGCCAAAAAATTATCGGCCGTACTGCGGATTTAGGCAGTGACGCCCAACAAAAGGTAAAAACATCATTTTTTACTTGCAAAAAAGAGTTTGGATAGGAGAGAAAGGGTTTGGAGGAGAAAAAATGTGATTTGTAGCATTGTAGAGTGATTTGTTGCGGGTTTGAAGTGGATTTGAAGATATTTGAAGCGGATTTGAAGCTATTTTAAGTTTTCTTTAGAGTTTAAAGTCTTTAGACTATCATACTATGGTTACCGGCCATCAGCATTCCACATGAGGATGCGATTTTGTACCCTAATTGCATTTATATATATCTAGATCAGCTTGTTTGGTTTGCTTTACTCATTTACTGACTCATTAGATCCATCTCCTTATTGAATTTTGCAAAAAAAATGCATTTCTAATTAAATTTAAGCAAGTTTTAAAGTTCCCGATATTTTCCTGATAAGTTTTTGACTTATCTCCAATATTTTCCGATATTTTTTTTTTGCCCTCGGCGATAAGTTGCTGATACCGATATTTTGAACTATGCTTTCCACCATCAGTCTGTCTTGGCTTTTCAGCTCAACTAGGGAAACATCATGCATATCCTCATCATCTCATCCATCATCAAAAGCCCTTGTACATCTTGTAATTAGTGTCATGTCTATAGCATCAGTTGTGTCTCCACCTAGGTTCATTTGCACATATGTGTCTTTAGGTCCCATCCTTTTTGTTAGTCAGTCCTTATGTCATCTTGGCTTTTGTCCCTATCCAACTAGCACTTCAACAATCGTCCCTTAGTCCCTTTGAGCTTCAAGCATCTTCCTTGTCTCTTGTCATATGAATCCTAGTTTAGCAATCCATCATCGGTCTTTGTAGGATGTATCCTTCCTCATATCAGAGTAATTAAATCAATCATCACCTCATCATCCCCACTATGGAAAAAGGTACATATGATACTTGTTATTTCTTTGGTGCTTTTGGATATTTTTTAATATTTTGAGCTTCCTTGTTTTACCTCCTTATGGTCACCAAGATCCTTTATATCATGGTGTGTTGTGAATGGTGAAACTAGGGACAAAGTCTTGATCTTTTTCTTTCTTTCTGCATGCGTGTTTGTGGGTTCCTTAGCATCATATCCACCCTAGTTCTCTATGACTCAGGCGTGATTCTAGGGCAATCCTTGCATGTTTTTTTGAGTCAATCTATGCAACATATTTGACAAGGCCTTGATTCTTCATAACCTTGGCTAGTCTCTTATATTGCTATATCAAAATAAGTGCTCAGTACATGACATCTCCCATTTGGGAGGTGCCCGCTCAAGATTCATATCCCTCCATCCACTTATCCTTTGCTCATCTTGCATACATCCGATCATACATTTTGAGAGAATACCCATGTTCTCTTCAACCCGCCTATCCTCTCAAGGGGGCATCATCGTCCTCATCTCCCATCAACTTTCCTCCTAGTTACTCTTTTGAATAACTGGGGCATCTCTCCTAATCAAATCATTTTCTTCTTAGCTCTATGTCTTAATCTTCTTTGAAATGATGCTAATTTGTAACACCATCTCAAAGAGGGAAAAAATGTAGAACAAATTTAAATAAATTTAGCTCTCTTCTATGCATTATTAGTTAAATAATTATACATTATTTAATTAATTTATGTCAACCTCCTAGCTTAATTAATTTAATTAATTAGGTATATTCTAATTAATCTAATGGAAACCCACAACCATTTAATTAATTAAATCCCCCTTCCTCTATTAATTTAAATAAATAGACTTATCTATTTAAATTAATTCACTTTATCATATTATCCTATTTTGTGATTAAATAAATCATATTTAATCTATTTGAGCACATGGCTCCTAACTTTAACCCCTAAACTAACCTTGCTTAACCACATAACCCATGGTTCTAACTCAACCCAACCTCTTCACATATACTAACCCTTACTTATTATTTAATTGACCCCAATTGACTAATTAATCCCTCCACTCATTCTCTCTCCTCCTATCACATCCTCCTAATCCTCCACTTGTCCTCTAAACCTAAGCCTAATCACTTGCTAAGAATTTGCACAATCATAACCCAAGGATTAAGAAATCCTAACCCTCACCCAAGTCAACTTTCATTTCACATCCCTCAAATCTCCAACTATATGCATTTAAGTCTTCCTTAAATACTCTTACATCCCTCTTACACACTCCATCCATCTCTTACATCTTTGTCCCCTCTCACATCTCCCAAAATGCTCACATTCCCCCATTCTTCCAAACCTCTCTCCTTGTGACACTTTTCACAATGAGAGGCATTTGAGAAAGCACAATCTATGTGCTTCCTCACAAATGCATCTCCACCCTTCCTCAAGTTTTCATCTCAACCATCCATTCAAGCCTTCATTTTCCTATAAATTGATCCTCATTTCCTTCACAAATCATCCACATTTCATGCAAAGTTATAATGCCCATTTCAAATCCGAAAACATCCATTGCACCCTTAT
The DNA here is from genome assembly GCA_018584345.1 of Thuja plicata. Classification (NCBI taxonomy): domain Eukaryota; kingdom Viridiplantae; phylum Streptophyta; class Pinopsida; order Cupressales; family Cupressaceae; genus Thuja; species Thuja plicata. The sequence continues at coordinate 3,748,525 of MU223742.1, forward strand.
AATGCCCAAATCATCCTAGAAGCAATACTTACCCAATTTCATGAATCTTGAAGCATCTATTGAGAACACATCCAAGCCATCTTGGACCAAATCTAGACATCAAAGGGAGCTTCTACTTAGTTTGGAGGTTTGCATACTCTTAGGATTTTGTTAATGATTTTAGTTCTCTTTTGGGTCTAATCTTATATGTGGTAATTGGTTAGTTGTTTGAATGCTTAGTTTAGCTTTGTATTCCTTTAACACACTAGTTTTTATTGTTCACACACACAATGTGGAAAACACTCCCTGGTGTGTGGCTTGCAACATGCCTCACTCCCCTTTTCAATGTGTGGTGGCTCAACTTTTGACAGAGTCAAATGAGAGTGGTGAAGAACAAGAAGGCCGAGGTGATAAGAAGACTTTAGTGAACATGTGTGCATTTACTATTGAAGATGATTATGGTGACTCTAAAGATGAATCATAAGAAAATGTGAATTTCACAATAAATGTTGCAAATAATGAGTTGGAGCATGTTCATCTTTGAAGACCTAGTGATGAGGAGATAAGGTCTCTTACTATTTCTGCAGTGGCTTAGGCCATAAGCTCATACCACCTTTGAAATAAACAAGTTGATCAAGACAGGAGCAAGCCTTGCTCACTCTTTATCAAAGAATTTTCCTCTTAGGCATCTACTCAAAATGTATATAAGACAAAGGAAAGTAGGAAAGATAAAGAAGGAGCTAAAGAGACTCCTGTCAGTGGAAATAAATTCACCCCTACCAATGAAAAAAGGTCAAGACAACCTAAGCAGAGAAAAGGTAAAATTTCTTCTAGAAGTTGTTGTAAGCTTTCCAACTTTTGACATGAAACAAGCCTTGTCTCAAATGGAGGTGTCTGTCCCATTAGTTGAGATGTTGAGAATAAAAGAGCACCGAGAGGCTGCATTCTCATTGCTTTTAGCTTTACCTGATATACCTGATTTAAGTGCTTCGAATTCTGAATCGAAAGGAAAGAAAGAAGAACAAAATGGATCCCAGATATGTGTTGGGAATATAATCACTCAAGAGCCTTCCCATATTTTAGAAGGCTATGTATAAACTATTCCAAGTATTGAAATTGGACAAGAATATTTTCCTCACCACATATTGCAATACTTTGGATGGAAAAACAACTTACTTATTGAGGGACAAAGATCCTCATACCATGAGGGATTCTTATAAATTAGCCATAAACATAGAGAGTAATAGAAGAGCTTCTAGTAAGCTTGGAAAGAGGGATGATGCTAGACTCTGGAAAGAGTCGAAAGGACAGTCCACTAAGAATCCTAAAGAGGAGGATAAGATGGACAGTTTGGTGAATGTAGTGAAAGACCTTGCTGCCAAGGTAGATAAAAGTGAAAAGGGCTTTCAAAATAATATACAACAATAATAAGGACAAGATAAGTTGTATAGGTTCCAAGACTTCCCTTACAAAAGAAATTGGAAAGATGGTAAGGCTGTGCTTGAAAACTCAACTGATGTAAAGAATAGAGATGTGCCTGATCCATTGAAGAAAAATAGTACACAGAATGTTGAAAACACTCCCTGGTGTGTGGCTTGCAACACACCTCACTCCCATTTTCAATGTACGTTGGCTCAAATTTTGATAGAGTAAAATGAGAGTGGTGAAGCACAAGAAGGCCAAGGTGATAAGAGGAATTTAGTGAAAATTTATGCATTTACTATTTAAGATGATTATGGTGACTCAGAAGATGAATCAGAAGAAAATGTGCATTTCACAATAAATGTTGCAAATACTAAGTTGGAGCGTGTTCATCTTTGAAGACCTAGTGATGAGGAGGTAAGGTCTCTTACTATTGTTGTAGTGGATTAGTCTTGAAGCTCATACCACCTTTGAAATAGACAAGTTGGTCAAGATAGGAGTAGGCTTGGCTCACTCTTTATCAAATAAGTCTCCTCTAAGGCATCTAATCAAAATGTAGATAAGACCAAGGAAAGTAGGATAGATAAAGAAAGATCTAAAGAGACTCATGTCAGTGGAAGTAAAGTCACCCCTACTAATGAACAAAGTTCAAGACAACCTAAGTAGAGAATAGGTAAAATTTATTCTGAATCTATTGTAATATTTCCAAATTTTGACATGAAACACGCCTTGTCTCAAATGAAGGTGTCTGTCCCATTAGTTGAGATGTTGAGAATAAAAGAACACCGAGAGACTGCATTCTCATTTCTTTTAGCTTTAACTGATATACCTGATTTAAATTCTTCAAATTATGAATCAAAAGGAAAGCAAGAAGAAAAAAATGGATCCCAGATATGTGTTGGTGATATAATCACTCAAGAGCCTTTCCAGATTGATCCTTTTTACGTAACATTGCTTGTAAATAATATGTTTTTGAACATTGTATGATAGACTCTGGGGCTACTACAAATGTGATGCCCTGTAACATGATGAAAGAATTGGGTTTAAAATTTGAGACTTCTTTTGGTAGGTGTTATGCTATGGACAACAGGGAAGTGCCTGTGATTGGAACTCTGAATGAAATTGAGGTCAAGTTTGCTGCATTCCCTGAGGCTATTTTCAAAATGGATATTGTTGTGGTGGAAACTCAACCTCACTATGGAATATTGTTATCAAGGCAATGGGATGCATCTATTGGAGGACATGTAAAGTTAGATCTATCCTTTTCTACCATTTCTATAAATGGAAATGAAGTCAAGCTGTATTGAGAGCCACATGCTCTGGTAATAGTTGAAAAGGTTGACCCAAAAATGCTGAATTGTTTTGTGGATGTGGATATGGAAAATTGTAGAATTAAGGAGATTCAGCCATAATTAAGAAATACTGACCCCTTAATAGAAGAATTGGGATTGCAACAACATGAATTATGGCAAATGTACTTTGATGGAGCTTGCTCAAAAGAAGGATCAGGAGTTGGTGTCCTATTTATATCTCCATCGGGTATTACTTTCAAGTATTCATTTTTGTTGGCTTTCGAGTGTATGAATAATACAACTGAATATGAAAAATTATTATTGGAGTTAGAAATTGCAATTAAATATGGTATTAAGTTATTAAGGGTTTTTGGAGATTCAGAGTTAGCAGTATCTCAGGTCAGATCAAAATATGTTGTCAAGAATGATAGATTGAAAAAGTATAAACATGTTGTTTGGGATAGTATTGAACTTTTTTATGCATTTTCCATTGAGTGGATAGAGAGATCCAAAAACATCATGGCAGATTTCCTTGCCATCGTTGCTATGAAAAATGATGATTTGACATTGACAGGAGTTTCTATTATAGAAACCAAAACTAGGCTTGTTATCCCTGATAACATATATAATTGGCAAGTTTTTGAAAATGATGATGACATCCTTACATTCATTCAGTGTTTAGACAACTATGAGGGCCAAAACATTGATTTTAATAATTTGGTGAGTGTTGTTGATGGAAACGACACCATATTTGGGAATGAAATTGTACAATTACAGACAAATGAAATCCCCAAGGGTTTAATCCAATTGGAAGGAATGTTTAGTAACAATGACAGTCATATGTGTCAAAGATTTTCAACTGAGATGGATGATTTGGAAGAAATAAATCTAGGGTCAGAGTGTGCCCCTAAGTTTGTGTATATTGGAAAAAGGTTAACACCTCACGTGAGAACAAAATTGATTAATTTGTTGAAAAGGTATAAGAATGTTTTTGCTTGGTCCTATGAAGACCTCAAGGCTTATAAGGAGGATCTTTTCCAACATGAAATTATATTGAAAGTTGACATCAAGCCTTTTAGACAAAAACAAAGGCCAATCAATCCATTGTTGGCACCCAAGATGCAACAAGAGTTGACAAAACTCAGATATGATGGAATAATAAAACCAATAAGACATTCTTCTTGGGTGTCCAATCTGGTGCCAATTAGAAAAAAGAATCATGATATCAGGCTGTGTGTTGATTTCAAAAACTTGAATGTGGACTCTTTGAAATATAATTATTCTCTGCCAAATATGGAGGCAATGTTATAGAGGGTTACATCCTGTGAGCTTTTGTCCATGACGGATGTATTTTCTGGTTACAACCAGGTATTGGTTCAAGAATCTAAACAATTAAAAACAACATTTACCACTCCATGGGACACATATGTTTATGTGAGAATACCTTTTGGCTTGATGAATGCAGGAGCCACTTTTCAAAGAGCTATGGATGTGGCCTTCAAAGAATTTATTAATATAATCATGGTAATTTATCAAGATGATCTGAATGCATAATCAAAAAGAGTTGAGGACCATTACAAACTTTTGGAGAAGATTTTTGGTAAGGCTTTGGAGTATGGAATCTAATTGAACCCGAAGAAATGTCATTTTGCATTGACATCAGGTAAATTATTGGGACACATAGTGTCAAAAGAAGGGGTTAGAATTGACCCTAAAAGGGTAGAGGCTATTAACAAGGTTATGCCTCCCAAGAATATTAAGGGTGTACATTATTTTTTAGGAAATGTAAAATTTGTGAGAAGATTCATTGCTAACTTTGCAGAGATTGTGAACCCATAGTCAAATTGCTTAAGAAAAATGCTAAGTTTGATTGAGACAAAGAGGCTCAACTGGCTTTTGATAAAATTAAAGTGGTCATTTAGGAAGCACTAGTATTACAGTCTCTTGACTATGGAAAGCATTTCTCTCTTTTTTCTTTTGCTTCGTTTCATACTATTGCTGCAATGTTGTTGTAAAAGGATGATGAAGGATTTGAGCACCCCATAGCATTTTTTTGTAAGTCTCTGCAGGTGGCAGAATTAAATTATCAAATAATGGAAAAGAAAGCATATTCTTTGGTCAAAGAAGTCAAGGCTTTCAAAACTTATTTGGTTTGTGTAAAAGTAACTACCTATGTTCCACATGCAGCAATAAAGGATATATTGTCTCAATCTGAAGTTACTGGGAAAAGATGTCGATGGATCAATAGAATTTAGGAGTTCAATCTGGCGATTCAAATCACAAAATTGGTTAGGGGTTTGGGTTTAGCTAAGCTTATGACAAATAGAAACATGAAGCTAGCTTAGATTAATAATTTTTAGGTTACAAGTATGAATCATACCAGTATTGAACTACAACCATGGTATCTTGATGTTGTGTATTTTTTGAAGAATGCCAAACATCTAGAATATATGATAGCTATCCAGAAAAGAACTCTCAGGCTTTAGGCTCAAAGGTATGTGCTTGTGTAGGGTGATTTATTTTGGAGAAATAGGGATGGGAGCTCATTATTTTGTTTAGATAATTCACAGTCTGAAAGGGTTTTAAATGAAATGCATAATGGTGTTTGTGGAGGACATTACTCTGCCAAGACTACAACTTATAAAATAATTAGAGCTGGATTTTATTGGCCTTCTCTTTTTAGAGATACTCAAAAGTTCATTGATAAATGTGAGCCTTTCCAAATATTTTCTTCCAAAATGAAGTTTTCAGGAGCATTGTTATTAAACCCTATGACAGTAGAAGCACCTTTTTCCCAATGGGGCATTGATTTCATTGGTGAGTTTGCAGATAAGTCAAGTGGAGGCCATAAATGGATTCGGGTGGCTACTGATTATTTCACCAAATGGATTGAAGCAATCCCATCCAAGAAGGCAACCAAAAAAGTGGTTATGGATTTTTTATTGGATTATATTTTGACCAGGTTTGGTGTGCCTACCAGGTTAACAATGGATAATGCCATGTGTTTTAGATCTGAGGAGTTTAGGGATTTTTGTGAAGGTTATGGTATTGTTGTATCCTACTCCTCGCCTTACCATCCATAAGAAAATGGATAGGTCAAGTCAAACAATAAGAGTATAATGAAAATTATTAAAAGGATTTTGGAAAAGAACAATAAATCATGGCATTCAAAGTTGAAGTTGGATCTTTGGGCTGATAAGGTGACAGTAAAAAGGGTAATAGGGGTTTCCCCTTTTGAGATGGTTTATGGAGCACATACAAGATTGCCTTTAAATAATTTGTTACCTGTTTATAAATTTTTACACGAGGAAGAAATTGAAATGCCAGAATTGATGGTGGACAGGATGATCCAATTGGTAGATTTGGAGGAAATTAGGAATGAAGCACATAAGAAAAATTTGAAAATCTAGCAAAAATCAAAGTATCTGTTTGATAAAAGAGAAACTGAGAGAAAATTTCAAATCAATGATGTGGTACTTTAGTGGAATGCAAGAAAAGAGGAGAAGGGTAAGCATGGAAAATTTGAATCATTATGGATATGCCCTTTTATTGTTTAGGATTTCCATGGGAAGGATTCATATTATCTAGAAAACTCTATTGGTGAGGTACAAGAATTTCCAGTGCATGGACAATTCCCGAACACTACTCATGATTTTTCTTCCATGCACAATAGTTTTGTTTTCTATTTTAGGTTTTTTTTTTTAATGTGTGTATGTATAGTTTTTTTTTAAAGTCTTGGTTTGCATCCCAAAGTGTTTGGAACCTAATGTCAATCTTGCAATTCACTTTCCCCAGTCGGAGCCAATGTTAGCACTGTATTTTAAAATTTTTTCCTATAGGTGCTGAGAGGTGTTTTTCCCGCGTTATTATGGTAGGGTCTTATATTTTTTTTTAAAAAATATAAGAGGGAAGTGATAAAGTCTATGAGTGGTTAAGTTCTTTTTGCTGTTTTGTCTAATCACATAGTTGTGATGGTTTAGTCATGTTGTCAGTTAGCAACGCAAGTGAATGACTAAGAAGTTTGTTAACTGTGTCACATAGTCGCGGGTGTATTTGCAGTCTTTTATTTAACTACACGAGTAAGTGAGAAAATAAAAAGTTATGTTGTTTCTCAATAGTGCATGGCTGGTAATTAAGTTCTTTTGGTTCATGAGTGTGTGACATGGTATAGTTCATGGTTTAAATGATGTTGTTGCTCACTCACCATATAAGTTAACTTTTAGCCTTTTTTTTTGTGAGTGCATGATAGTTAATTTTATGTTTATCTTGCGGTTGTCACTCACTCGCAAAGGTTAAGCTCAAGTCAAGTCTTATAGTGCGAGTGCATGATTAATAGAAGATCTAAGTGAAATCAAAGGCTGCCATTCACTCATGGAGATTTAAAAGTTGTCTAAGAAAGTGTTGTGAGTGCATACGTGAAGATCTAAGTGAAATAAATGGCTATCGCTCACTCGCCAGATGATCGTGGTCTTAGGAGAAAGTGTTGCGAGTGTGCGACTAAGGAGGAAGGAAAGACATTATCGCTCACTTGTGAGGAGAACAAAAGGTTCATATATTGTGTTGCGAGTGCATGATAGGCTACCATGTGTCTAATTCCCAAGAATTTTAAAATGGCCTAGAAAGGAAAATGCATACTCGGCTCTAGCCACTGCACTCAAGTTTGAATTAATGGAAACATTAGTTGCAGTTGCCAAATGGTAGAATTTCACAAGCATGAGAGAATTATGGTGAAATTGACAACAAATAGATGTGATCAGTTATAAATGTGCATGATTATGCTTAGATTATGTATAGATTTTTTGTTCTTCCGAGAGATTCTGAGAAATGTTTAGCAGAAGCTTGTTTTCTGAGTTCAATTCCATGAGAGTCAAGATAAGTCAAGCAACTTCAAGAGGGACATCAAAGGGTTATAGTAAAAAGGCACTTGTGGTGAAGAAGTATCCTGATGAATTTGTAGAATTACTACCAGGAACTTCTAGTGCCAACAGTGCAAATTGGATGGACTGGAAAGATAGATGGTGCCAATGTAGAAATCCCGTCACTTTGAATTACTCAGGTGATACTTTGTTCCATTATTTTTAGAAGAATAGAGTTAAATTAATTCCTATAAGCAATCCCTAGAACCTGAACATGGCTAAGCTGATTGTTCCTGATGTATATTTTGATGTGGATTTAATCAAAGAGCTGGCAAAGAGCTATTGTCTTGTGTCTAGGACAATTCGGAAAATAAATAAGGAAGCCCTTATAGCCATAAACATAAGAGTTGCTGTAGATGTTTTCAAGATTTCTGGTGCAATATGCACAAAGATTGATTTGGAGAAGATAAATTCTAACTATGAGAAGCATCATAAGTTGATAAAACAACATGAAATGCCAAGATATATGCCCAGGGTAGACCAAAATTTGGTTGCAGTTCCTGATGATATAAAGCCACCATTTGATCTCTCCTTCTTTCACAATTACATGAGGTGCATAGTTTATGGATGGAGAAAGGTTTGCGAGTTTGATGGAGATTCAATCATACCTACTGATTTACTAATGATGGCCATGGATATTTAACATCTAGAGGTAAACACAGATTATGATTATGTAAGTTATGTGGTTGATGCCATACACAATACATTGGTGGAGATTCAGAATGGTGTTCTTGTTCCCACATTTAAACATTACTCCCATTTGATGTTTCTAATCCTATTTTACAACAATAGATCCATGGATAAGGAGTCAGAGTCATATGAATTAGAATATGGGATTGAGATTCCAGTACAAAGATGGACTCAGGTATGGGATAGCTCATCCTCCCATTCTTCTTTCATTTGTTTTCAAAATTGGATTGTTGCTCCAATATTGGATATGTTGGGAGTTGCTAGGGAAAGATTGTCTATTAATGTTAGGAGGTTATTGAGGCCTTGGAATTTATTCAAAACTAGCTAGTCAGTCATAATTGGGGTGATTTATTCCTTTTTGATCAATTTACTATCATTAGGGTTTCTGGCTGCTCTCAACCCCCACATATAATTCCTAAGTTTGTCCCATTCAAAATTGCTTTGATAGAATTCATTTGGCATATTACTTGGGTAGATAAGGAGTTTTTAGAGGGACATATGAAGGGTACATTCATCCCTAGGTTATGGGTGGCATATGATTTCTCTATAGGCAAGAAAGCCTTTGAGGAGGTTAATGTTTTTTTGAAACAATACAGAATGTCAAATACAGTAGCAAGGTTTTGTGATCCAAAGAAGTTCATACAGATAGCCTTGAAAGAGATGACATCCTGGGAATATGTTAGGGATCATGAGAGTTTGGATGATGATGAAATTGTAAGAAATAGAATGAATAGGGCTGAGTTCCAAGAAAGGAGAAGAAATTGGAAAGATCTTTTGAGGGTGGAAGCTAAATAGAAATAGGCAAATACTACATTCTCTGGGTTCTTTCCTGATACTCCCTATTTCCAGAGGATTGAAAAGATATTGGAGTCTTATGAAAATTTGATGGCACAAGTGCCAAAATTTAGCGTTGAAGGTGCACAACCCCAAGAATCCCCAGACATATTGGCCTTACATGGCAAATGATTGTCAGAACAATGGGAAAAAGATGAGGATGTTGGGGAGGAGGCCATTTATACTAGGAAGCCACCAAGTAAGAAACATAAAAAAAAAGGATAAAGAAGTTGAAGTGAGAAGAAATATGGCCAAGGCTGTGGTCACAAAGCAGGAAAAATTCTTTTGGAAAATTAGAACCCAATTGCAGGCATTGCCACAAGATGAGGGGCAGGGTGAGAGTGAAATGATTTTAGATATAGGAATGGATGAGAGAATGATGATGGAAAATGGATTCATGAAAGATGATGAATTCATAAAGTTAGATAAATTCAATTTTTTTTTGATAAAGATGAAACAGGGGGAATTGAGACAAAATTTGATAATAGGGGAAGGAGGAGAAGAGAAAAAAATGAAGAGATTGTGAAGACACTTCAAGAATATGACCCTGAAAGTGAACTTATCACTATTGAGAAGGCTAGGCTCCTAGTACATAATAGTGGGGTGATATTAATGCATGATTGGGATTTTTAGTGAAAATTATTATTGACCAACTCATAAAATAGGAAAATGCCATGTTCAAATCTGAATTTGAAATAAATTATGTGTTAAGAGGATCAAGCTTTGATCCCAAGTATAAAACTTTAGCTATTTGGTCCTTGGATCCTTCCACACAAAAACCCTTGGTGTTAAACATAAGGGAAGAAGATAAGGCTGACAGAATGATATGTAACTTACAAAACACCAGTGATATAGAAATTGCTCACTTAATGACCCAAGTTTCATTTATGAACTTGGTCAAAATAGAGGACCTGTCCAAAAGGTATTAGCAAACATTCAATCAAATGATTTCTTTGGCTAAAAGGCATGAAGAGGTTATGCTACAAAATAATACACAGGAAGAAAAAGTGGAAGAACTAAATGAATATCTGAATGAAAAACAAGTAAGTGAAACCCCACAGGTGGCCATAGAAAACAAGGTAGATGTATCTACAGAGACCCAAGGTGACATAGAAGAAAGTGAAGGCTAGACAAAGAAATATTTAAGAGGACAAGGTGATAATTTTATTCCTATAGTCCTTGCTATATTAGAACATCGGGTGGGTATTTTGAAAAAAAATACTTCATTAGTGCATGCAATGCATGAGTCACTCCAAGATGCTTGCAAAGTTGCTGCTAAAGCCATGGTTTTCCTTGAGCCTATTTTCAAAACATGGTCATGAAGGAATAGAGTAATGGATAATTTGAATACTGCAATGTTATACAGTAATGATTTCCCTCCCAAGATTTCAAAAACTACTGAAATGGTAAAAGTGATGAATATGTCTTATTCTTTGTTCAATGGGAAGGATGAGTTGATCAACAACAAATTGCAGTTATTTGGTAGGAAGTACAATGCACTTATCCATCATATTTATGATGATAATAATGATTTAAAAGCACAATCAGTATGGGAAGAGGAATTTGATGTAATTTGGAAGAAAAATGATGTAAACAAGCATCTGGATAATGATATTGACGTTGGTTACTCCAACGATTTGATCGATAGCTTGTTTAAAGTTGAAGTGGATATGACCAAATTTATTGCTGAGGCCAAGATGATTATAGATGCCAGATGGATAGAGGCCATAGCCTAGTTAGAACAAGAAAAAGGATTTCAGTTGGCCCACTGACAAGGAGGTGAACAGATGGGAGGCTATGTTGAAAGGATAAGGAGATGTACTTAAGCAACAATGACTTTTGGTTGGATTTATGGTTCCTTTTGTGTCATCCGTATATTGTTATCACTGTTGTCAAATTTTGTTGTTAAAATATATTGTAATCCTCCCACATAGTCTGAAGCTTGTTGCATCCTAAGTTATAAAAGGATTCCAAGACTATTGGGAAGGGGATAGTCATTTTTTTTGAAATACAAAGCATTGTACAACTCTGGGTTTTGACCAAGAAATTAAAAAATGGTTTGAAGTGTACTTTTGAATGTAGTAGCCATATTTTGATATAAATATAAATACAAATCCATCAACAGTTTCTGGATTTTTGATGAATGCTTGTCTTTATTGTCATATTTTGAGTTTTTCTTAGATTAAATAATTAAGGATTGTTCAATTTATATATCTATTAGGTAGATTATGAAATCATTTTAGGGTTTCTCTCAAGGAGAGAGTTAATTTCCTTAGGATAATTTTGGTGAAATTTGAGGTTTGTAATGAATTTGATGATTTTCTCAAAATGTATGTGAGGATTGATATATAAGGTGTATTTTTCCTCTGTTTAGATCTATAGGTGTTTCTGGGTTTATGTTATTATCAATGATTATGAATATTTATAGAGATTCCATACCCTAGGATAAAGCACTGGGCTTTTATTCATTCAGAGTGGGTGACTATCATCACTTAATTAAACACTTTGTTATTCTATTTTAGTTTTTTTTAATGTCAAATAAGCATTGCAAAAGATAGGGTTTGTAATTTCCACTATGCACTAACTGGAGTGATGTCGTGATTTGACCATTCCAAGTAAGAAAAGGGTAAACCTGCTTGATTTTGTGGAACTCAAAGTGTAGAGGGCTTAAGAACCCTATTTCTGTTCTTCTCTTTCTTGCCTGATCAGTGTGTGGGAAAATAGAGTGGGATTATTACAAGCATTTTATGTGGTAGTAAGAAAAGGAACCAACACTATGCAAAGCACCTAGATTTTATCTTTCCTTTATTTGTCCCAGTGTAGACAAAGAAAGGAAATATAATTACGGGTAATTTCTTTATGTTACATATTTATATATATACAAAGCATATAGAAATTAATATGCTTTGTATATATATAAATATGTAGCATAAATAAATACTAATATGCTACATATTTATATGGTCCTATCCGAACCACCAAGCTCGACAACAACTATTCTGCATACTTATCGTGATGCAGGAGAATCTTGGGTCCTTGGTAATTTTGCATCATCCAAAAACAATTGGTGTTTTGGTGAACCTTTGTTACCAGTTTTTATGTTTGTTGTTGTTCTAGGTCACCGCTTGGGTGATTTATGGCTCGGTGAAGTTTCGTAGATCTTCAGAAGGTGTGGTGATGATATGTTGTTCATGGGATCTTTAGGAAGCTTTCTCTATGACAACAACTTGTTTGCAGTTACCATGCTCGAGTTATGTTAGATTTTGTGACTGGATGTATGAAGGAGTTTCTATTTCCAGACAGTTTTTTGAGATTTGGTGAGTGTTCAATCTATAGAGATGTTGGACAAGAGCAATCAAAAGGGTTTGTTCATTTTTATTCATAGATACTATGTCTATGATAGCACTTCTTCTTGTAGAGTATTTTTATGAGATACTATTGATTCTCTATTGGTTGTTGTTCTTCTTCATGACACTGGTTCTTGGAGTTAATTGGTTGATTGATGGTGGTTGCAGTTGTTGTTCTGATCAGTTGGTGATGACTAGCATGGATCTCAAGGTGGTTCTATGTGTGGCTGACTTGGTTTTTGGATTGCTCGATGCAAAGAATTTATTTGTTGTATTTTTTTGTGATTGGAGGTCGATTGGTCTGACACATTTTCCTTGGAGGTTGTAATATTTTGTTGAGGTAGACCTTTTGTTGGTTTTGTATAAATCTAGAGTTGTGGTGTATTCTAGGGGGATTTGAAGCTAGAGAGCTTGAGTAGTTGGTAGCTGGATTATCTTGTGCCTTGGGTAGATTGTATAGGAGATCTAGGTCTTGTTGACTTGTTTTTCATTGTATGTGGCCAAAATTGGGAAGGCCTTACAACCCGACATGTATGATGAAATTTTGAGTAATAAAAATTGTTGTTGGATGCAATTCATGTTGTTGTTGATAATATCTTGTTGATTTATGCTGAGTTGATAACTGCTACAAGGATTTGACATCTCGTTTGGGGACACTCTATCCTTGACTACATCAGAGGTATCAGAGCATGGTTTGATCTTATTGTGGTGGCTAACGATCTGAGTTATGGACTTGTAGTGATCTTGTGGAATTGTTTTAAGGTGGTAGAGGTTGGATCTGACTTGCATCAGTAAAGGAGTTGCACAAGGTGACTGGAAAAAGTATTTGTTGCTAATTTTTGAGTTGTTCTTGAAAACTAAGGTTTTGCAAGGGTTAGGGTATCATCTTTGGTGAATTAGATCACCGATTGGAGGTAGTTACACCCTAGATTTGGAAGAATCCCATTGAGAATAAATCATATCTTGATGGAGCAGATGAAAGAAGATCTCTGAGCTGAGATTAGGAATGAGATGACTGGTTTGAGGAATGAGGCCATTGAAGGGATTAGGAATGTTGTTGTTGGATTTTGAAAAAATCATGGATCTAATGATGGTTTTGAGGAGGCTACATAGGGATTTGGAGCTTTTGATATTGCTAGATCAATTGGAAGTGATAAATCTGATCGGTTGATGATACTCATAGAAAGGCTTGGTGCTAGTTATAGGTTGGAAGTATCTAATTACTCAGTCACTTTGAATCTTGAAGACCTGATTGATTGGATCGATGAGTTAGAAGATCACTTTGAGTTAGAATATTTTCAAGATCCTTGGAGAGTAAGGTTGGCACGGACAAAGTTGAAAGGTCATGTAGCTTTATGGTGGAAAGAATTGTAGAAGGATCGAGAAGAGGAAGGTGAAATGAAGATCACTCAGTGGAGGATGATGGCTGCAAAGTTGAAGACTAAGTTCATACCTAAAGACTATAAATTTGAGTTATTCAAGAGGTTGCATAACTTGAAGTAGAATGAACTGGGTGTGAAGGATTACACCAAAGAGTTTTACAAGGTAACTATTAGATCTAGTCACAAGGAGATTTCTAAGGAAAAGGTGGCTAGGTATGTGAATGGTTTGAGGTTCAATATTTAGGATGAGATGAGTATGTTGAAGATTGGATCTATTGAGGAAGCTTATTAGTATGCTCTAAAAGTAGAAGATAAGGTGAATAAGAAACATAAGAATAAATCTAGAGGAAAGGAGAAGAAAATAGGTGGTGGTGATAAGGATAATAAAGTAGCTGAGATAGAAGCTAAACCAGTTTCACCTAAGGGAGGTAAAGGTGGTAAATAATTTAAGGGTACTTTCTTTAAGTGTGGATTGAAAGGACATAGGGAATTTTAGTGTAAGGAAGACAAGAGAGTGACTTTTTGTAAGTGAAGAAGGTGGATCATTTGCTGGTGAAGCTGAGAATGCTCCTGAAACTGGTGAAGCTCTTATGCTCCGAAGATTGCTGGTGAATAAGAGGAAAGAAGAACCTTGTCAGAGGAAATTTTTGTTCAGAACTAGATGCAAGGTTAGAGGTAAATGTTGTAAGGTAATAGTTGATGGTGGTAGCACTGATATCTTAGTTTCTGAAGAGATGGTGCAGAAGCTTGGTTTGAAGAGGCTTAGGGATCCAATTCCTTATGGGATTGGTTGGTTACATGATGATCATATGGTGGAGGTAAGGGAGCAGTGTATGGTGAGTTTTTTCATTGGTTCTTATAGGGATATATTATTGTGTGACATAGTGGAGATGAGTGCTTGTCATGTTTTACTTGGTAGACCTTGGAAGTATGATAGAGAGGTTTTTCATGAATGTAGATAGAATGTAATTACCATTAGAAAGGATGGTAAGAGGTGTAGACTAATTCCTTTTGTGGATAAGGAGAAGGATGTGAAGAATCTAAGTCTTTGAAGAAGATATGAGTTAAGAGAAGACCTGAAGGATGAACTTAAGGTTGGACCTGATGGTGAGTTGGATTTGAATCATTTGTTGAACTTGGTTGATGACAGGTTGTAGATGAGGAGGTTTTGTGGAGGAAGAATGAGTATGGTATTATTGTCCCTTGTTCTTCAAGATTTTCATGACTTTTTCTTATATAAAATCTTTGTTGTACCCATGTTTGATGCAGGAGCATCTTGGGTCCTTTTTAATCTTTCATCATCCAAAAAAAATTGGTGTTGTGGTGAACCTTTGTTACTAATTTTTATGTTTGTTGTTGTTCTAGGTCACCAGTTAGGTGATTTATGGCTTGGTGAAATTATGTGGATCTTCAGAAGGTGCAGTCATGATATGTTTTTCATGGGCTCATTAGGAATCTTGTCCTATGAATGAAATTCATTTAAAGTTATCATGCTCGAGTTATGTTAGATTATGTGACTAGATGTATGAAGGATTTTCTGGTTCCAGATAGTTTTCTGAGATTTGGTGAGCGGTCGATGAGTAGAGATGTTGGATAGGAGCGGTCAAAAAGGTTTGTTCTTTGTTATTCATAGATACTATGTCTATGATAACGCTTCTTCTTGTGTAGCAATTTGCGAGATACTACTGATTCTCTATCAGTTGCTATTGTCCTTCATGACACTAGTTCTTGGAGTTAACTGGTTGATTGATGGTGGTTGCGGTCATTGTTCTGATCATTTGGTGATGAATGGCATGAATATTGAGGTGGTTCTATGTGTGGCCGACTTGGTTGTTGGATCAATCGATGAAAAGCATTTATTTGTTGTATTTTTTTTGTTATTGGAGGTCGACTGGTCTGACACGTTTTCCTTGGAAGTTGTAATAGTTTGTTGAGGCTGACCTGTTGTTGGTTTTGTATAAATTTAGAGTTGTGATGTATTCTATGGGGGCTTAGAAGCTAGATATCTTGAGTAGCTGGCAACTGGATCAGCTTGTGGGATTGGGTACATCTGATAGCATATCCAGGTCTTGTTGACTGATTTTTCATTGTATGTGGTCAAAACTGGGAAGGCCTTACAACCTGACATGTATGATGAAATTATGAGTAATAAAACTTGTTGTTGGATGCAATTCATATTTTTGTTGATTATATCTTGTTGATTTCCACTTTTTTGATAACTACTGCAAGGATTTGACATCTCCTTTGGGGATTCTTTGTCCTTGACTGCATCATATCTAGATCACCATGTATTGTTCTGCATACTTATCAAGATCACCATGTTTGACATCAATGGAAACCAAACACATAAGTTCAACAACCCCTAGTAATATTTGATTGATTATTTTAATTAAGAATAATAATCATAAACTATATTTTATCTTTCCCTTATATCCAGGATACCTAATCTCTCCAATATAAGGCGGTCTTTAATGTTAGAGAGTAAACTAAATATGGAGTCATATAGAACATGTGAGTTACCTAAAAGGAGGTAATGTACTCATGTACATTATGAATGATCATTTTGTAATTTTTGCTTCATAGTTTTTCATACCAAGAGTACTTAAAAAATGAGATACATCCATGGCTTGAAGGTAGAGCTCATGGAAAGTCCAATGAATTGGCTTGGTAGTATTCCGAATATCATTATCCTAGTCACTCTTGTATAAATATTTAGTCATAACTAACATATAATTATTTGGGGTTTCCATCATTTAATGTTAATAACTCTCCTACATTTTTCTATCACATCATTTAATTATTTCTCTACATTTTTTTTTCTATCTTTAACTCTTACCTTGGTGTAGAAAGGTATATTTAATGAAATTTTGATAGAATCAACAATTTTCTTTAGTATGAAAAAAACCTTTGTCTAAAAACTAATTAACTTTTTTTAAAATTATAATTTATCATACATTACAAGACTAATTCTAGGAATCCATAAATATTAGAAAGGTTGAAACATTATTAGACCTATTTAGAGAAATTTTCTTGGGTCAGAGTGTGATATTGACACTTACCATTCTTTTATGGAAGTTATCCATATTAGTGGAGCCTAAGTATGTATCTATTATAACATCTCATATTGGAGTGGTTTGAGAAGGGAGAGACACCCCCCTTGAATTCGCACTTCATATCTTTTTCCCTTTTACTCATCTATCCTACATGGCATATAAAACCTTATATTACCAATTTTCTCATCTAGGGTTTTCCATTGATCATCTAATTTTATATCTTAATTGGTTTGGTTATCTGTTTTCTCATTTATTTATCTATTATCTAGGGTTTCCTATGTTTTAAAAGCTAAGTTAATCTATGGTGTTTGATTTTTTCTTTAATGTTTTTCTTTTTGGTCGGTAATAGTGTTTTTTTATTAATAGTGTTCTTTAATGTTACTAGTGTTTTATATGCTTAATATTTAATCTTTCAATGGTTCTTTTAGGTATGTACTTGAATTCAAGGAAAATTAAACCTTTGAGATGAATTTTTTTGTAATTCTAATAGTGCTCTTTTCATTCACTCCTTAGTGTTGGTAGTATCACCCTTTGCAAGTTTTTTAAAGTTCTCTTCACCTAAATTAAATTATTTGGGAATTTGTATTCTCCAAGGATACTCTTAAAATGCTTCCAGATGCTCAATACACTTTTGTTGACAAATGCATTAGATAATTATAGTTAAAAAATAAGAAAATATGTAGAATAAATCATGCATACAATACACATAGTAGGTAGGTGGATAATCAATTCTATTGGTGGAAATACCACTTGCAAAAAAATGAATTAGGACTACAATTTTTCATTTTGACACTTTTGAAATATTGGGTTCAATTAGAATTATACTTTCCATAATAAACATTTTATCACCTTTTAGTTTGATAAGCAGGAGATATTTTCCACAACAAGTCAAATTGTGATATTTCTATCAGAAGTCAACTTTGAAATTTTTTAGTCAAACTCACTGAACCATATTTCATGAGTAGTGGTTCATAAGAACCCATCTCTCATGAGAATGAATGGAACACTTAGCACTCATTGCATCTAGGTGATGCTCATAGAGATGAAGCATCGAGACTTCCCAAGAGGTCACCCATACCAGTACTACTCCACCTCAAGCACGCTTAAACATAAATTTTCCTCCAAGGTTAAGCCCAATTTTCTTGCAACCCCATTTGAAAAACCTTAAACAAGTGTTGTGCCTTATGAACCATTCATTAGAAATAAATTTATGCTCATCAATTGATAAGTAGGAGATATTTTCCACGTCAAGTCAAATTATGATATTGCTATTAGGATTCAACTATGCATTTTTTGAGTCAAACTCATTGACCCATATTTCATGAGTAGTGGTTCACAAGATCCCATATCTCATGAGAATGAATGGAACACTTAGCACTCATTACATCTAGGTGATTCTCACAGAGGTGAAGCATCAAGACTTCCCGGGAGGTCACCCATCCCAGTACTACTCCAACTCAAGTGCGCTTAAGCAAAATTTTTTATGGCATCTACATTTCTTGCTGTTTTTCCATGCCAAAGTTTTCTATTTGGTCTTAGACTTTATCATCAAAAAAATATAGTACATCTTTTTGTCAATGGAATATGAGCAAGTTGGCATGGTTGAATCTGGTTGAGAACAACTTGGCATGGTAGTTTTGGACATGAATTTGGGTTACATTTCCTTTGGTATTTTTTTAATTACATAAATGATGAAGGGTGTCAAAATTAATCACTATAAAATAAGCACTATTCACTTGTAATTTTTCCATCTTTTCCCTTTAAAAAAAATTTCCCCAAAAATCTTGCAAAAAAATAAATAAATTTCAATTATAAGGCATTTTGTACATTTTTTAATGCATTACATTATAATGTGCTATTTTTTGGGGGGTTTCTATCATGAATCAAGTGGGTAAATCTTGTGTTGTTTGATGGTTGTAATCATGTTTCCTCATGCATGAAAAAATAAATGTGGTTATTCTAGGAAGAAAAAGCATATGATAGATTAATGTTTGCAAAGACAACTTGATGATTTGAAAATTCTTCATGAACTTAATTCATTACAACCACTTTTCTTTGTAAATGACATTGTTAATGTTATTGTAGCTATGGTCGGATTCCTTCAAACCGACATAGGTAGCATAAAGGTTGTGATAATATAATTATTGTGATATAATAGTTATATGGATAATTATTGGTAATGTAATAATTATATTAATAATAAAATTATTATTATGATAATATAATTATATTATAATCATATTATATTATAATTTGTGATAATATTATATTATAATATAATTATATTAACAATATATAATATATAATTAGATATTAATTATATGGGTTATAATTATATGTATTAATTAATTAATTTATTGGGCCACATATGAAGTGTGGTGACCCTTAGTGAAGGGGCACCACCAATATATGTAAAGGAAGATTGAATCTTCCTTTCTTAAGTGTAGTACAATCTATAACAACTAAATACATGTGCAGATCAATATATCCCAGTGCTCGGGGGAGACAATTGTGAATTGTCTATGGCTGGGAGGGCAAGAGTGCCTGTGGTTAAATGAGCACAATCAGAAAAACAACATACATCAATTTATTTAATTCTTATGAAAAAATGTCAAAAAATCTCTACAGTTGGGGAAACTTCATCTTTTGTTACTTCATCATTGGATTCTAGAGGTTCAATGAGTCATATTTTCATTTTCTTCCAAAGAAAACTAATGGGGACACAATTCTATCAAATATTGCATCTTTTATTATAGAACCCACATTAGAGATGTAGAGGATACCATTGAGGATGTCCATCTTCTCTTTCTTAATAGATCATATAGAATTACATCATCTTATTTTGTTGTTATGAAGACATCTTTATACCATCTTATACCATCTCTACATAATATTTTTTCACCATTTGACATTGAAACATTCAAGAAACATTTGGAGGGATTATCATTTTCTTTAGAATATGATATGCATTTTTTATCACCACATTTTGGATTTTCATCTTCATCATTGTGGGCTAGAACACCTGAATTATTTAGGATGCCTTTTGGAATCAACACGAGGATACTTGAAAAGAGTTCCACGTAACAAGTAAAAATCCTACTCAACAAATTTTTCAATAGTCCTGCATTTTCATGGTGTATGATAGTGATGAGGTCCAATCCACCCCAGTGATCCCCCACCATTGGTTGTAGAATTTGTGCTTGAGGGGCCCAATGGTCCCTTTAGCTAGGAATCAACTATTGAGGGAGGGATGACAAGGGTCATAAATAATGGTATTGTGCCTAAGGATGACTGTGTCGACTTGGGAACTATTTTCAAAAAGGGAGATAAGGAAAAGACCCAGGGTGGTGCTCTGTATAAGGGATAGAAGAAAGTATTTGTGGGAGACTACTAGAATGAGGTGGGTGTTGAGGTGGTACTAGAGTACACACAACCAGAGGAAAAAACAACAATTAGGGTTCTTGATGTGATGGTTGACCATGTTGTCTCCTCCATGAACAACACCTTAGTAGGGCACTTCTTCTCTTTTTGACCAACCATTGATATGGTTATGAATTGGGTTTCTCAGAGATGGAAGCTCAAAGGAAGTGTTGTGACTAGTATAATACTTGGGTCCCTATTTCTATTTTAATTTATGGCAGTGGGCGATATGACCTATGTCATGTTGGGAACATGGTCTTATGGGAAACATCACCCTTCCCTTAGTCGATGGAAGTCAGGGTTTGATCCTACGTTTGACCTAAGCCAAAGTGCCCCTGTGTGGGTTTGAATTTTGGGTCTTTCACTTAAATTATGAGATGAATAGATATTCTGTTGGATTGGAAACACTTTTGGCAACTATTTTTCAATGGACAAGGTCACTAGGGTGAACTCCAAGTTAGTATTTGCCTATTTTTGTATCAATGTGGCTGTTAATAAGACTTTTCCCAATTTATTACCTTACAATCCAAACTGGGGAAGTTGACACAAGCATTGGTTTATGAGAATGTCATTGTTTTTTGCCAAAAGTGTAACAAATTGGGAAATGTGATTTCTGATTGCAAGGCCCTAGAGAAGGAAGAACAAAAACTAAAAGGTATTTCTACCTCCCCTTTGAGGGTCTATGCACCTCTAGAGGGCATGGGTTCAAATTATAATAGTGAAAAATATCCTTTAATAGACATGCTTCTCAAGCTTCTAGAAACCATGAAGAAACCTAACCAGGGGTTGAATCCTAAGTACTTGAATAAGGATAAATTTTATCACTTGTTGAGTATGCAAGGACTCCCCACAAGGTCCAAAATTTGGAACAACATCCTCAATTGTAGGTTTGTGCTCCTTCAAGACCTTAAGTGGTGAATTCATGAGGAATGGGGTAACAATCCATTTTTGGGATGATTGTTGGTTGGATGGAACACCCCTTTCCTTGATTCCTTCCTATCAGAACCTTTGTGACTTGGCTAAATAATTCTTTTGGATCTCGGTTGATAACTACATGGACCAATCTAGATCCTAGAAATATATCTAACTTTATTGTCAAAGCCAAGTCAACAATTAAAGCCTCTGGAACTAGATTTACAAAGGAGACTTGGTGAGAAGATAATATCAATGTTCCCAAGAGAGGATAGTTTTGCCTGGATATTTAATGCCAGTGGTGGATTCATGATGAAATATTATTATCTTATGCTTATCTAAGATGGTGGCGAGAATGAGTTTTGGAGAAAGGTTGGAACTCCCAATTAATCCCTAAGATCAAATGAGTGTTATGCATAAAAATATTCTTACACAAGACAATATCATCAAATGAGTGTTTCAGTTTCCAAACCAGTGTGTCCTCTACAAACAATATGAAGAGCGGGTTAAGAATCTACTTATACACTACCCCTTTGTGTATGAGTTGAGGCAAAGAGTCCTGCAGTTACTCCAAATCTATTGGGTAATGAATAGGGATATTTATTAGATCACCCTTAATTGGAAAGGGACCTCCTCCAATCCTAATATCAGGAAGTTGTCATGACAAATCCCTCCACATGTAGGCTAGGTCATTTGGAAGGAAAGGAATAACAAGATCTTCTGTGATAAGGAAAGCCTAACAAAGGTGGTTTTTGGATTCTTCAGCAAGATGTTGTTAGAAAATTTAAGTGTCACCAAGTGGTCATGTACACCTACTCCTCCCTCCCCCAATGATCACCAAATTACAAGGAATTGAGGCTTAAAGGATTCCTTTGAGAAGTTCAAATCATCAAAAAGGCCTAAAAAAGTAAAAACACAAATTGGACCCCCCTTGTTCGGGCTAGTCCAAATTAAATTTTCATAGCACAAAAAAGAAATCTGATGATCTAGATGCTATAGGAGGTGTGATTAGGGATGATTTTGAGATGTTAGTGATATCCTATAATGGTGGGTTTCCTAGGCATACAAACAACCAAGTGGAGGGAATGTGCCTTTTTTGGGGGCTCAAGATTGCACTCTCAATTGAGATTACAAAACTTTCAATAGAATGGAATTCCAAGATCATTATTAATGTTGTTGAAGGGATGTTGACCAACTGGTCTATGGAAGGAATTTTGAGTTTTTCCCATAGGCTCTTGCATGGATTTAATTCTTTTACAATCAACCATGTTTACAAGGAGGGAAAAACTGTGGCAGATTCTCTTCCTAAGAGCGGATATAATCTGCAGGGGTTGAGGTGTTGGAAGAACCCTATTTCCCTCCTAGTTAATGTTCAAACTCTCTTAATTAGAGAGCATTAAAAACCCAAGAGAGATGACATGTAACACCCCACTTTGGAAGTAGTGTCTATTGAACATTTTGAGAAGATGATGGCATTTTTATTATTGATGTCAAAACCTTTATAACAATTGCATATTTGTATTTGTTGGTTTTTGGAAGTATCACTTATATTCCTATTGGTTGTCGGTGAGGTATCAGAGTTTTGATTATATTCAAAATACATTATGTACATTAAATTTTTGGTTATGTTGTTGGGTGTACTTATTCCTATTCTTAAAATCCATCTCTTTGGTACATATGTATGTTTCAGTGATCGCTGAAGAATGAAGTTTTGGATGGTACTTGTTGACTGTAAAGTTTTAGAGATCTTATGTGTATCCCTGTTACTTGGACATTCTTGTAGTTCATCAGATGATTTTGGTATAAAAATTATATTTTGTGTCTAAAAAGATTCTATCAGGTTTCATCTATTGGTTAGTTAAGAAGTTTTGTTGATCAAGTCATGGACTTGGTTGTGGTGTTTCTTCAGTTCGAGAATTTACATGTCTTGGACAATTGTGCTATGTAACGTGCATACCGAAAGGGTGACCTATTTTTAGGTCCTGTAGCAGCGTGGTATGAATAATTCTTATGTATGACCTATATTTAGGCTTTGCAGTAGTGTATTAAATAAAATTGTAATATATTTTGTATTGAAGTCGACATATTTTGTGGCTTGGCTAACATATATAATTATCTTATCAGATATATATATAAATAGAGAAATTATTTTGTATCCGATGAGTGAGTGTATGTATATGTGCGTGTGCAAATTTGTGGAAATGATATGTAAGTAGAAGGAAGTTGAAAGAAGTATTACTATGATATCAAGAGAAATATTTACATACTATGTTGCTGGAACTTGGTCTATGGTGACAGAAGATCTATATCAGATCTACTATTGTTAGTGATTACGGTGTTATCAACTGGAACTATTTCATGCATAGGCAAATGAAATTCTATCAGTTCACATTTTTTCAGTAAAAACTTTTTTTGTATTGGTAGTGATCCTATTTGTATCGACAATTAACTTTTCTTATTTCTGGGTAGTTACCCCAATTGGTAGTGAACCAAACAATAGTGAGAAAACTGGTAGTGAGCCCTTATAAAAATCACCTTAACCGGTGTTCATTTCATGAGAATTAGTTTCTTCGTAGTTTTTCCCATTTTGGGTTTCCATGTTATATTTGGTGTTATGGTGTTGTTTGTTCTTGTTCTTTCATGCTTCTATCAATCTTAATTATTTGAATGGTTTATGTGTATACCGAATGTACAAGTTTTAGGAAGTGTTTTGGAATAACTGATTCACTCCCTCTCTCAATTATTCAGCCTATTCAACAATTGGTATCAGAGCTTGGTCCCTTGCACATCTTAATTGCTTAAGGGATATCTAGGATGTTTGAATGAATGAAAGGAGAGTACTATTCTGATGAAGATTGACAGATCATAATGAGCAACATTGAGTGCATTAAAACATAAAATGAGGAGATGAAAGAAAACCTAAGCGAAGAGAATGTGTGTATCTCAAAGCTGAGGGATCGGATCTGAAAATTCAAAGCAAGGAATAATGAAGTAAGTCAGGAATTGAAGGAGTCAAAAGAAAAGGTGGCAAATTTGGAAATGCAGTTGAGTGACAGGAAAAATACTCAGGAAACTATGAAAGAAGAGTTCAAATAGAAATTGGAAGAATGGAAGAAGACCAAAGGAAATATGAAGAACACTTATAATCAGAGTATAGAAGAATGAAAGAAAACTAAAGAGAATCTCAAGGACATCATTAAGGAAGTTGAGATCTAAAGTGAAGGTTTGTGAGAGAAGTACTATTTTGGATCAAATTTTAGCCCTGTAGAAGAATCACAAGGACAAGGAAGGATTAGGTTTCATTGGTAAATGTTCAGATAAAAGACCAAAGGAGAATAGAATGTAGTTGAAGCAAAAGTAAAGCCTGAGGTAGCAAGAAATTTCAAGAATTTGAGTACATCTACAAGAAGGCCTCCGATAAGGCAACCAAATGCTCAAAGGTACTTATCTTTTAATTGTTAATATTTCATATGCAAGAATTATGGTCAAAGGTTGTTTATTGTAAGATGAAGAAGGAAAAAAATGTCCAATGCTTTAATTGTCATAAGTTTGGTCATAAATAAAATCAATGTAGAAGTCAAGTTTCTAATCCGGATAGAAAAAGTGGAATGAACAAGATTTTTCATGGAAATTTCTATTTGTGTTATGATTTTGGTTAGAAGGATAATTAGTGTAGATCTAGAGTTTAGCCAGTAAGATCAGGACAGAGGAATATCAATTGTTTCAAATGTGGTCAGACCAATCATTATGCTAATGCATGCAAATCTGTTGATGCTCCGGTGAAGTCAGTAAAAGATAATAATATTTCAATATCAAGTGAATCTTAGAAGATGACTATGATATGGAAGAAGAAAGATGTTGGTGAAGAGAGCTTTGTGGTACCGGATCTCGGTACTAGCTCTTCTCCTAACTGAGATGAATGCTTTGGCTCAAGGGGAATATTAAATTCTATATCAATCACTTCCTCTACTCTAAGACAATACTAGTTTCAACTGGCCTTATCTCTGGTATATTGGATGAATAATGAATGATTAAAATTGTTTCAGATTATTGATGTGATGTGTATGAATGGGTTACATCAGTGATAATTAATTTTCAATGGGAATTATAATTATGAAGGATCATGGTTTTAAAAATATTTTTTTTGAAATCATTTGTCACCATTGCAAGAAGATAAATTAGAGTTTTTCATAGAACTTGAGAGAGGGTGAAGAAAAATATTCAATTGTAAATATGGAATCTCAATTGCTTGTTCGTGATATTGCTGTGGTTGTATCAAGGATATTGAAGAAGACAAAATTGAAAGAATTTGATCATGGTAGAATTAGACAAATGAAAGTCGGTTTGTCAGTAAAAAATTTGCAGAGAGTTCATAGACTTGGATCAGATATTTGGGGATAATTTCCCTAGTTTGATGACAAGGAATTCATCATTTTTTTCTCAAGTCAGTTTCAAGATCGAAACCTAGTTTTGGATAAACCCTATGCTATGACGAAAGAAGTAATTAAGGATATCATGGGGTTGTGCAATATTGGAGACCTTCCTAAAAACAAGATGATAAAGTATAGTGGAGTGAAATATTGGACTGGTATCAACTATGATCAACATGCGCTCTTGATAAACACCCTTGAAGATCTAGTGGTGAGGTATGTTACCTATGGTATCTCTTACAAAATTTTATTTTGAAATTGTGATGGTGCTACTTTGGCTATGACAGTCTATATTGCACATAAAATAGTTAGGGAAGGTTTTTAATTTGATCTTTGTAAACTATTGTTGGATAATTTTCTTGAGAATGTCAAGATGACAGTAGAAGATGGTTATGGATTTCAGTTTGGATATTTGGTTGTGTGTTTGATTTTTTATTTCTTGAGGTCTCTACTAGGTAGAGAAAATATAGTGTGGAGGTACAACATCCCTATTGGTAAACAACTTTATTGATATCTAAGGTTTTTAGAAAATAGAGAAGATACTTTCAATTCATTTTTTGCATCATTATGGATGAATATTTTCCCTGGTTTGGTTGTTTCTAGTGTTATGAATGTGAGTTGTGTTGAGGGGGGTTCCTCCTCTGGCCAGAAGAATTTGGATATTGTTGTTGGTGGTTCACTTTCAGAACCTAATAGGAGAAAGATCAGTGATATAGGAAAGAAGATTGTTACCATTTTAGAGGATGAAGAAGAAAAAGATGACAATGAGAAGGAATCAAACAAAAATGAAGAAGAAGATATTGAAAAATATGTAATTTCTCTGTCAGAATCTGGCTCTGTGAATTATGATGTGGTTCAATCTATGTTAGAATATGGTGAGTTTGACATAATACGTGTTTTATGTTCTGATTACTCTTTGGTGAGCATAACAAAGATTGGGGATATGTTGGCTAATCACTTGATCAGTAAGAAGATCCTTATTTCTGATGTATTAGGTGTTCTACTAGTTTAATTGGTAAAGATTGTTGAAGGAAGATTTCTACAATATGGTACATATTACTGCATAATTAGAGAGTCTATTGAGAAGAAGTATACCAATGCTAAACAAAGACATATGATTATTGCAAGGACAAAGAAGGAAAACAAAGGATAAGATTTGGTCAACTACAAGGTGAAATGTTTTAGTTGCAGAGACAAAGAGAAGATCTGGTGAAGGACTTGGTTGAAGTCTAGCTAGAACATGTTTCTGGTATCCTTGCTGATGTAAAAGGTTATGAGCAATGGTTTTGGTCTCCGAACTGACCTTCATCTATCGACATACTAGTGGAGCATGATAGCCTGTGTGCTCAGATGGGTGTTTTTGTGGCTGAGTGGAAGGGGAAGATTCCAATCATTAAAGAAAGGTATAAGAAATTTTTTATGGTGAGATATGTAGTATTTGTTAGACTTTTCTGAGTTTTGTTTTTTGGTCATTTTCCATAAAAAGGGGGAGAGAAATTTGGAATAACAAAAAAATTGAAGGATTATCTGCTCAGGGGGAGTTTTTGGGATGTTTTGAATTTTTTTTGTGCTTTTGGAGTTTTTGATGTTTTGTCATCAATGCCAAAGAGGGGATTGTTGAACATATTGAGAAGATGTTGTCATTTTTGTCATTGATGTCAAAACCTTTATTATAGTTGTTTTTGGAAGTTTTATATGGGAAAGCAAGATACTAAGAGGGGAGGGGGTGAATTAGGATCTATAAAACTTTTACACTTCAGAAACAAACTGATTCAACATGTATACATAAACATTAACTGCAATATAGTAATAGATCTAACTGCTAATCACATCCATGATAAATACATAACACAAAGATTTGGTAACCTAGAAACCCTTGAAAGGTAAAAATGGGGTGGGGATGACACCCACAAATCTTCACTACTACAGTAAAAAAGTGTGCCTATTAGGGCTACAAAGTTTTGATCACTTTTGATGATCTATCCTATGAGGGGTCTGCCTTGTTAAGAGCTTACAGATTTATTCAATCTACCTTGATTAAAGGATTTAAAATTAAAACTAAATAAGCACTTTATTAGGAGATGTACAAAGGTATTTTAGGACCACTATGTTAAGAGATTTAACCCGATTCACTTGCTAGAATGTATCAGTACCTGACCCTTTGGTTTGAACTTCAAATGCTGATGTTAGATCTCCTCTTTCCAACTCTTAACTAATCTCAAAATCTGATATAACTCTTTTCTATCCTTCACTTCTCTACTTGGTCACTATGTCTAATCTATGCTTCTGATATATAAAACTTTGCTTCTTCTATATACACCCACGATCTCTTATCTTTGCATCATAGATTAGGGTTTGAAGCTTTCCTTATATAGATAATTTGATGAAGCTTCCAGATCAAGATCAATGATCTATATTCATCACTTTTTCCGCTTAAGCATTCCTATTTTTTTATTAGTTGCATTGCTTGCATAGGGATTAATGATCTCATCCATAATTCATAATTAACTCCTTAAATGTCTTTAACGATCATTAAATCATACATAGAAGTCAGCCAAAATGGTTTACCTAAGTGTTTGTGCCATTCCAAACACATATATCAAAATTGTCTTACTCGACATATGAAATCTCTGGTGCTCGGTCAAAACTGTCTTACTTGGCATATCCATATGTTGTCATTCAACACTAACTGTTCTATGCAGCTTGAAATTCAATCTTCTCGGTAACTATTGAGTACTCAACAAACATTGACTTGCTTGACAGTAACTACTACTCGGTCCATACATTACTTGGCCTTAGTAGGATGGCTCAGTCGCAGTGATGACTGACCAACCTGCCTTGATAATGAAAAAGTGTGTGACACTAATAGACAACATAACTTGGAGATCAACAATCTCCCCCTTTGAAATTAGTGGCAAAAACACTTTGTCATGACATTTTAGTACTTTAACAAAATAGTACTCAAGTACTCTAGTACTCCCCCTAAGATTATAACTTGGTCTTCATAAAGACTTCAATACATATACATCATATGTACATAAATTCTGACATACTCAAGACATAAAAAAAAGGAGTATTCAAAACTAACAAAACAAGATCATATGCATTTTCAACTATTTCCCCTTGTCTTTATCTATTTCCCCCTTGTTTTTGTCACTCTTGGCTGTTGGGGCTGTTGGGATTAGAGATTACTTATCCAAAAATGGTTTGTGGAGCAGTAGAATCATTGCCAATGCATTGTCCCAAATAGATCTCACAGACTCCAAAACCTATAGTTTAACTTCTAGCTGAGCAGCTAGATCAACTAAACTTTCTATAATAGAGAAAGAAGGATCTCTCTATATTATTTCCTTTGTATCTATCAATTCTCTCTCCATGAAATCCAAGTGTGGTATCAATATGGTTTGAATAGAGATTAATTTTTCCCTTATTCTACCATCATTAGCCATTAGCTCAGCTAGTCTCCCTTGGGCATGAGTCAACCTGGTGAAATGAATGGAGTAGGAACTTACATCCATGCTCAATGAATGTCTTGTTGACTTTAAATCTAATTGAATCTTCTTAATAAGCTGATGGTTCTCCTTTGTAAATAATTCTACATCACAAAGTTTCTTGTACAAGGAATGAACATTTTGTACAACTTCCTCTAAATTTCTTACAAGATCAGAAAGTGCAACCTATTTTATAGCGAGCTTTGTTGCAACTTTCTCAAGAACTTTGCTCTCAAAATTCCTCTTAGACCATTGCACGAGCTTCTCATTAGCTTCAATATCATCATTGTTCACCTTTTGAACAATATGAACCAATTGATCTAAAATAGGTATTTTCTCATTTATATCGTGTAAATCAAATGCATCAACAAAGATATACTTTATATCATGTAATACCTTCTTTTGTTGATGTTCTCTTTTCAATTTCTCTTGTTTTCTCTTCCTTTTCAATAAATCCTACAAAATTAGCACTTGCTCATATGACAAGTTATTAGTGTCTCATTTTGGAATTACTATAACTTCATCTAGTGTCACTTATGTGCTAGGACACTTGTCCTTCTTCTTGTGTGACTTTTTTTTCTTTGTCTCTGATGTGCTGATACTCAATTTTTTCTCTCCTTGCAATGTACTAGTGTCACCATCGATTGAAATAGACTCCTTCTGAGTAATAATTACTTGTTGTTCAAGTGGATCAATGATCTTAGTTTCAATGAGTGCAAGAGGTGTGGCATTTGGTAGTTGTACTAGTGCTTGAATAACCTCTTGTTCCTTAGGCTCCTGTCTCTCCTCAGTTTCTGTAGGTTCAGTATCCTTTGTTCCTTCATCATGAGGTCTAGAGACATATGTTTCAGACTTATTTTCTTGATGTTCCATGCTCTCATCTCCTTCTCCATTAATTTCAAAGTTAGCCTTGGTAGGTGAATGTGGAATGTTTATTGTTGGCTTACCCTGCTCCTCGACACTTAAACCTTGTGTATCCTCAACCTTCTTCCTTATTTATTCCTCAAGGCTCCTAGTCTCATTAATGTCTTCTTTATTATCAAGCTCTACTTGTTCAGATGTGCCTTCATCTTTGTTTGCATTCTTGTCAACTATCAGTCTGAAAATTGTCTTCCAGATTAATGTGCTATGTTGAACAACTCCTTCAACATCCTTCCTCAATATAGAATATACTCTCAATTTAGGAATAAACCTGCTCCTATATTGGTCCATGAATTTTGTTCTTTGTTTTTGTATCAAATCAGGCATCATTTGGGCTAGTTCCCCTTCTCTTATTTGTCTTTCAGTCTTAATAGAAAACTGTCATCTCTCATCAATCTTGTTGATCAATTCATCAAGTACAAGATTCCCAATTTATAATGGTGTCATCTTGTATGATCCTAACTTTTCTATCATTTCCTCCTCTATCTTTGCCTTATCAAATTTACTCAACATTTCAAATTTAACGAATTTAAATCCTGACAAACCTGCAAAAATTCTGATGTTATGGAAAATCTCATCCACATTTGTCGGATGCTTATGTGTGGCCACCTTGAATTTTCTGATTTTATTTTTGTCTTCCATCTCCTCATCTTCACCATCTTTTTCTAGTACATATCTTCTTCTTGGTTTCTTCTTAGGGTGACTCAACTCAACCTTATTTTGAACTTGTTTTCTTTTCCTAGAGCTCCCCCCTTCATCTTTCTTTACTAAACTTTTCTTTTGTGGCTTGACTATTGTTGCAATTGTAGATGCCCTTATTCTCAATCTTGTTGTGGTAGGAAGAGTGGAATTTTGCTTTGAACTTTCCTTTCTAGTTGGCTCGAAAACCATTTTTCCTTTACCCTTCTTTTGTGCAACCACTTCTTCATCCTCACTTTCTTCTGAATCACTGGATTGGTCCTCACCATGACCTTGTGTAATCTTAAATGGTGCATTCTCCTCTTCTTATTCTTGACCTAAAATTTTCTCAAGATTCTTAACTATCTTCTTTCTTTTTCTCTCCAAGGTTGTAGCCTTCAAGCCCATGGTTATCTTAGATTTTGATTCTTCATACCTCCCAAATATCTTACCATTTTTTTCAATTTCTTCTGGAAGTAAAGCTATGATTGATGCAGATGTTTCATCAATATTTACCTCATAGGGAAATGGCCTCAACCATGCTACCCTTGGTACTACAACTTGTACATGTGTAAAATCAGCATCAACAAGGAAACAAACATCATCATAATGTTTCTCAACTAATCATATAGGGATTTTGCTCCTTATCCTCATTTTATTCTTGAATTCAACAAAGTAATTTTCTATAATATTATCAAATTTTTCTCCTAATTTCTTAATAAAATCATTTATCTACAGTGTCACTGGTCGGTCCTGACTCCAGACAACATCTCCAAAGGTAGGAAAAGTATTCTGGATATAGAAAAATATACAGACTATCAGGGATCCAAACTTACACATTGAGTTCTTTGCTTTCCTGATTGATGTTAAATTCTCTACCAATTGAGTCATTTGCAACTCGACAAGATCATATGTGTGATCCTTCTTCACTATTTTCCATGCCTGGTCAACTACAATACAAGGAACACTATCCAATCTGCTCGAATGATAAAACTTGTGTGCTATTACCCTCACGGCAAAGTCAATTTTAGGATTTGTGACTATAGAGATTATCATACCTCATTTGTTCCATTCTGACATAGTGTTTTCTTCAATCACTTCCTTACTCTAACAATGCATAGTTCTCTTCCCTTGTAGAATAGGGTATCCAGTAACTCGGTGAATAATTTCCTTTGTAATTCTTACTATCCCATTCTCCAACCATAAACTCATATCATGAAATCTTCTCAGAACTATTCTAATCCATTCAACTTTGAAGTCGTGAGGGAAGTTTAGGGCATAAACTAACCCTTTGTCAACAATGTGCTGGTGTTCAACCTTCAACGCTCCATCTATGCACAGTTTATTATATGCTTTCCTCAACTCATAATCTCCAATCTCACTGAATTTGAACATGTAGCATGCCCTCACATCATGAATCATTAAAACCTTTGGTGGGATTGATGAGAGGTTTCCTGAGAGATCTCACTCAATCGTGGTCTTAGGTACAAATCAAAAAATTCATTGGTTCACATACATCACTCCTAACCAATTGAACATTATTTACCTCCTTGTCTTGGTTCTTCACTCCAACAGATGAACTGGAAGCCATTTCTCCAAGTTAGGGTTTGAAATACGGGTTCCGAGTAACTCAGCAACAACAAGTCTTTTCAACACTTCATATTAATTTCTAATGATACACAGTTGAATCTTCTCAGACTTCATACAAATTACACTTCAATCACCTTTGAATCACTCTATGAATTCTCTTATCACTTGGTGAAATTAAAATGAATGGAAAAATCCATTATATAGACTCGAACAGTCAAATTAAGTCTTCAATAAATTCTCCATATAGTAGTAAGTGTAAAACAACCATCTCGCTCCTTGTGTAATAGCGCGGTTAAATATTTCCATCACTTGGTCATTACTAACACTTCCACACTTAACTCAGTCAATATATCAGCTCAGTCATTACAAGGACTCAGTACATACTAATAGTGATGCTCGACACCAATTGTGCATATCAATTCTTTTCTTGGTTATGACCTTAGATCTATCCTAATGCATCTTGAATTATGCAGATATAGACTTTAAAACATATTATGTTAGGACCTAGTGTTAAATATAGCATTTGAAAAAATATTTCCTTACATACTTTCTTTTCTTAATTGGAAGCAGTGTGATCACCTGATCCATTGGATTGGGTGATCTCAGCTTCACTGGTTCCACTACTGCTCACTTCTTCTTTCTTTATCCATGTCATATTTATTTGGTTCTTTATCTTATCAATAGTAGGTGATGGTGCTCTGGTCCCAAAGTCTCTTCTTGTATGACCAATCTTGTGACAACTATAATAGACCAAACTTCCATTCATCCAACTCTTGGATTTACCTCTAAAGTGTGTCCTTATACAATTTTCTACAATATGACCATATTCACCATAATAATGACAACTATGCCTTGTATTGTAATCCCAATTGAATGTGTTACCTTTTCTAGGTGAATTGCCTTGTTTCTTGGATGTCCACTTAGATTTTTCATTGGATCTTGGGATATATGACCATACTTCTAGCAATTGTAACAATGTCCTTGAAATCTAGGTGAAGTAGGTGTATGTTAGGGTTTGACAGACCCAGAAAAATATAAGAATAAATAGTTATATGCAGAAAATAAAAGAAGAATAAAACTTAACAAAGATAACACAACAAATTTAACTTGGTTCACCCAAAACCTAGGCTATGTCCACCTACACAGGCTTCCAACCTTTCTTATTATCCAACAAAATAGTACACCAACATTACAATGCATTATACATCTCAGCCGCTTATAACATGTGTTTTAGGGCCACAATATCAACACCCACTACATGATCAGTCACCACACTATCAATAGTGTAATGCTATTCTTTGACCTACTTTCATGTGCCTGATGTCCATGCTTCTTACAGTTAAAGCAATATCCATTGAATTTAGGCTTAGGATTGGACTTACCATTCTTTCTTCAAAAAATGTTTTCTGTGTGTCCTAGTTTTCCAAAATGATGACATGTAGGTTTGTTGTTCTTTGGATTTGCATTCCTATGTTCTCCACTTTTTGATGATTCTCCTTCTTCAGTAGATGATAGGTGCCCGGTATGGCCTAGCCTGGAGGTTTCATTGGTTCTTCTTGGTGATCGCATTAGTTCCTCAAAATATATCATGGATTCATTAGGTTTGTTCATCCTCTCAACAAGTTCCCTTTCAGATCTTAACTCATTTTTTAGTTGATTGTTCTATGATCTTAGATATGTATTTTCAATGTATTTCCTGTTCACCTCTTAGTTTAAAAATAAAAATTGGTTTACCATGTCCAACTGATTGTTTATGAGATTCTTCACATCACATGTCCTTTCATCAAGTCTAGTATCCATTTGTCTCTTATCTTCTTTTTCCATTATATTGTCTTCCTCAACTTTATTTTTCTGATCAATCACCTCAAATAGTATTATTGATTGAGTTTCCTATTCCCTCTTTAGACTTCTGACCTTTTCATTCAGTGTGTTGTTTTTCTCCAATAGATATGCAATTGCTGCATTACTTTCTTTGGAATTTCCATTATCAAATAGACCTTCAGTGTCTTCTTCTCGATATTGAGTTTCATTTAGTTGAGTTTCCAATTCTTTCCTTGTCTTTAAGGATTTCTTCAATTCCTCTCTTGCTATCTCAAGCTACTGCAGTGAAAGATGGATGTCAATCTTCTGATTCTCTATGACCTTTCCCAACTTATAAACCTCCATCTCCAAGATCTTAACTCTCAAGTGGTTAGACTTCTTCTAAGAGAACAAAGCTTTGATACCAATTGTTGGAAGTCTTATATGGGAAAGAAAGATATTGAGAGGGGGTGGGGGGCGGGGGGGTGAATCAAGATCTATAAAAATTGTACACTTTAGAAAGAAAATGATTCAACATGTATGCATAAAAATTAACTACAACACTGTAATTGAACTAACTACTAATCACATCCATGATAAACACATAACACAAATATTTGGTAACTCAGAAACCATTGAAAGGTAAAAATGGGGTGGGGATGACACCCACAAATATTCACTACTGCAGTAACAAAGTGTGCCTATTAGGGTTACAAAGTTTTGATCACTTCTGATGATCTAACCTATGAGTGGTCTTCCCCATTAAGAGCTTACAGATTTATTCAATCTACCTTGATCAAAGGATCTAAACTTACAACTAAGTAAACACTCTGTTAGGAGATTTACAAAGGTCTATTAGGACCACTCTGTTAAGAGATTTAACTTGATTCACTTGCTAGAATGTATCAATACCTGATCCTTTGGTTTGCACTTCAAATGCTGATGTCAGATCTCCTATTTCCAACACTTAACTGATCTCAAAATATTATATAACTCTTTTCTATCCTTCATTGCTCTGCTTTTTCACTCTGTCTAATCTATGCTTCTGATATACAAAACTCTACTTCTTTTTCATACACCCATGATCTCTTATCTTTGCATCATAGATTAGGGTTTGAATCTTTCCTTATATATATAATTTGATGAAGCTTCCAAATCAAGATCAACAATCTAGATTCATCACTTTTTTCGCTTAAGCATTCCTAATTTTTGATTAGTTGCATTTCTTGCATAGGGATTAATGATCTTAGGTATAACATGTAATTAACTCCTTAAATTTTCGGTGCTCAATCAAAACTATCTTACTCGACATATATGTATGCTGTCATTTGGCACTAACTGTTCTATGCAAATTGGAATTCAATTTGTTCAATAACTACTGAGTACTCTACAACCATTGACTTTCTTAGAAGTAACTACTGCTTGGTCCATACATTACTCAGCCTTAGTGGGATGGCTCTATCATAGTGATGACTGACCAACCTGCCTTAATAATGACTAAGTGTATGACACTAATAGACAACATAACTTAGAGATCAACAATTACATATCTATATCAGTTGGTTGTTGGTAGTATTAGTTGTATGCCCATTGGATGTCATTGAGATATCATGGTTTTGATTATATGCATAAAATATTCTATACATGCAATTTTTGATTATTTTGTTGGGTGTACTTGTTTCTATTCTTGTAATTAATCTCTTTGGTACATCTATATGTTTTGGTGATCTTTGAAGCATGAAGTTTTTGATGGTACTTGTTGACTGCAGAGTTTAAGAGATATTCTGGGTATCCCTGCTACCTAGACATTCTTAAAGTTAATCAGATGATTTTTCTATAACAGATATATTTTGTGTCTGAATAGATTCTATTGGGTTTCATCTATTAGTTAGTTCAAAAGTTTTGTTGATCAAGTCATGGACTTGGTTGTCGTGTTTCATTGGTTCCATAATTTACCTATCTTCGACAATTGTGCTATGTAACATGGATATCTTAAGGGTGCCCTATTTTTCAGTCCCATGGTAATGTGGTATGAACACTTCTTATGTATGACCTTTTTTTAGGTTTTTTAGTATCGTGTTAAATAAAATTGTAATATCTTTTGTATTGAAGCTGACATGTTTTGTGGCTTGGCCGACATATGTAATTACCTTATCAGATGTATATATAAATAGAGAAATCATTTTGTATCTGATGAGTGAGTGTATGTATATTTGGGTGTGCAAATTGTGGTAGTGGTATGTAAGCAGAAGGAAGTTGAGAGAAGTATTTCTGTGATATCAAGATAAGGATTTACATATTGTGTTGTAGGAACTTGGTGTATTCTGGCATAAGATCTATATCAGATCTTCTGTTGTCCATGATTACAATATTATCAATTGTAACTATTTCATGCATAGGTAGATACAATTACATCAGTTCACATTTTTCAATAAATTATTTTTGTATTGGAAGTGAGCTTGTTTGTATCGATAATTAGACTTTCTTATTTCTGGGTAGTTATCCCAATCGACAATGAGCCAAACAATAGTGAGAAAACTGACAGTGAGCTCTTATAAAAATCACCTTAACCGGTGTCACCTTAACCATTGTTTATTTCATGAGAATTAGTTTCTCCGTAGTTTTTCCAAGTTTGAGTTTCTATGTTATATCTAGTGTTATGGTGTTGTTTGTTCTTGTTATTTCATGCTTATATCAACCTTAATTATTTGAATGGTTTATGTGTATACCAAATTAGTAAAATTTTAAGGAAGTATTTTGGAATAATTGATTCACCCACCTCTTAGTTATTCAACATGTTCAACAATGTCTTCTCCTCTATACTTTAGGGTGTTGGGGATCCCATTACCGTTACTTGTTAACTTCTGAGAAGCAGTGGTGAAAGGACCAAAATATTTTGAATTTGAATATGAGTCTTATGACATGGAAGACTAGTGATACTTATGGGGAAGGCACCACCCAAAGGGGAATTAATTATTGTTTATGGTGTAGTTGTATGCCTAGGTGGCCTTTATATAATCATATTGATTACATTAATCTCTAAGGGTGCCTCAAACTGATGAGATGGCACTATCTAATTAACATGACGAGCGACATTGGTATTTATAATTATCCCTTGTGTAATGAAAGTTACCCTATATGCCTTGTATTTAAAAGACTCGCTTGTGGAAAAATGTAGCTCACATGAGTCTAATTTTTTGGGAGGATGGTTAAATGATTTCACCCAACTAGACAAATAGGTATTTTTCCCGCCTTTAAATTTCTTGGGGTTAATGAAACATTCCTTTGTCATATAAGGAGTTGTAGTTCTCATTTTAGATTTGAATTCCCTCTATATTTTTTTACTGTTATGGGTGTAACTGCTTTTGTATTGAGCTAGGGAAACTAGATGACATCAGGAATTACCCCATACTATGTCACATTTGCAAGGAGGGTGAGGTTACCAATTTTATTGAGTCCATTAACATGTTTGAAGAGGGACTCTCTGCCCATTTTTACAGCTCTTGGTATAATAGGAGGGTTTTGGTTCGGGGCATATCTTTTGAGATCAGTGAAGAGGTCATCACCAAGGCCACTAGGCTGTCCACTAAGGGAAATAAATATAATAATACTAGCCGAATAGCAGACAAGGATAGTCTTAACATGTTCTTTAAGGGTAGTGAAGCTATGGTAAATAAGCAAGGTGGTTACGATAGGGTTGAGCTACCTCTCCGTAGGACCAGGTCTGTTATATGATCATGAGGCACTTTACTCTGGAAGGGAATTTTAAATTTTACTATAGTTACCATCTGTTTCTTCATAATGACTTCAATAATTATGAAATCATCCCTTTTCTATTTTTCCTATTGAATTCGCTTGAAAGATCTATGTTTGATGTCAAGGATAGTGTTTTCTAGGGTAAAAAAACTTATTTACTTGCACTAGGTCCTTATTGTTATGGTTTATAATTTTCATTTGGCCCTCTTCCCTCCTAAATCAATCATTGTCTATGAGGCCCTTGTATCACAATCCCCTCATCAACTAACATCATTGACATGTCTGGTTGAAATAAGAAAAGATGCATTAGAAATATGGGGACTAACAAAATTGCCCTTCGTACAAGCACTCCAAAAGTATTGAAATCTAACACTCCTGCCCCTAAGGCTAGCCATAAAAGGAGAATAATCTATTCTATCTACCTCCAAGATGAAAGGAAAAAACCCTTCCCCTTGGCTAAAAAAGCCAAATTCTTTGTCCAGGAGGTTAACACTGATAATGATGAGGAGGTGGAGGAGGAGCATAAAACCCCTCAAAGATCCAACATACTAGCAAGTAGATTTGCCAAAAATAGAAAAAAAGATACTTGTTGATTATGATTTTGAGGAAGACACGAAACGAGGGAATCTAGTAGCTGATAAGGGGATTTGATAAAAATAAGAATACAAAGGCTAGGATTTGAAGACTAATGATAGTGATATCTTGAATAAATTGAACTCCAACAACTTGAACCACACTTCTTATAAAGTGAAGGGGGACCTACCGATCCTTGTACTGACATGCCGCCAACTAAGGAAAACCCTATCCTATCTAGCTTAGACACAGATTATGCCCCAAATTTGGCAAGATGACACAAATAATGCTAGCTAATACTCAGCCTACAACTAAATATTTGAAGTGTTTATTTGTCAATGCTCAAATTCCTCAAGTTAGTTTTCTATTGAGAAGAGAAGCTCTAGATACTCTTCTAGCTGCATAGGCATTGGCAATTGAAATTGAAGATGATCATATTCTTGTCAGGCAGATCAAAATTGAATCAAGTGGGTTTGAATAAAGTTTTTTTCTCTTCGGATTAATTTTATTCTATGACAAGACCGGATCCTGTGGTGCAGAGGTTGGAAAATGAGTTTCTTTCCCTCAAAAATAAAATATCTCAAGGTATTTTCTTTGTTCCTCACGAAGATGTACAAAGAAAGCCTCTTCTAAATGTTGCTCATAGTTTTGTTGTTGGGAATCAACAAAAGATAGTTTCATCACTACAGAAGCTTTCTATTGAGACACCATCAGTGAAAGAAGCAAAAAATCATTCTAAATATGAGGGTAGTGATCTTGCTATACTCTTCTGAGAAAAGGAAGAAGACATAGATGACGACTCTTATTTCTAGTTCATGCAGTCTGAGAAAGTTGTTGATGAAAAGAAGAAAGATGGAAATTTTTCATCTAATGTTTCATCAAATGAAGATAATCATGTCACCATACATGAAAAGATTGATATGCAATCCAGTCCTATTCAAGCTGAAAAGGATGCATTTGTGTCTCAAGGTCATGTACTTGAATACACTTTCTATACATGTTCTACCCTAGAGTTTAAAAAGGAAATTCTCATAAACATTTAAGGGTTTCCCAAGTCTATTATTTGTGAATAGAATGCTGAGGTATGAAATACAACTGTATCTTCACCTGAACTACATGAGAAAATTCTTCACAATCATCTTGACGTTGCCATGGTTGATGAACTAGTCAAGCAAATTGCAACATGCAAGAAGAGTTCAACATTTGTTTGATTAAGGGGATGTCCCATAAGACATATTTCTTGGTTGGAGGACCATGGTAGAAAGTTAATAGTTTCATTTGTACGTGAGAATGAAGAGGCTAAACATGTATTTGCAGTCCAACATGAATAGTGCGAATTCATGAATTTACTTTGGAGCAATAGTACATATGATTCATCTAAAGAAGGTGAATTTGTTCATCTCTTCTAGGGGGTTTTCATCAAGCATTGCTATGATTTCTCCAGCTCTTCATGTTTCATGGTTACAAACTTACCTATGAACATGCTGTTATGCATCAAATTTTCACCCTATTAAATTTGAAAGTTTAATAACCTGGCATAACATGGGAATCACTTCTGCATGTTGGATATGTAAGACTTGAAGTGAAACCTCTAGATTCTAGGCCGGTTCCTATTGGATAGTCACCAACTTTATCTTCAAACTAACTTAAACTCTAGAAGGAAAACAAAGAAAATATGCAGAAAAGAACTAAAACTGAAATGCAAAGAAACTAAAGTGACAGACGATACACCAAAGATGTGAAAAAAGAAAGGTGACTAATTTCAATTTAAAGGTCCTATTTGGTGGATAAAGACTTCTATACTATATAGGCCTACATAATTATTTCATATTAAGGTCATATATGGCACTATTAAGGAAAAGAGATTTCACTTAACAATTTCAAGATATTCTAGACACAAACTGTAACCTGCAAACAACATACACTCCTATAAATGGGTACTAGCTGAGACAAGACAATATGGAATGGTATAATTCACTAATTATCCTAGTCAATCATGCATTATACATAGGAAAACAAAAAGAAAAGAAGGTTAGAACTCAATAGAACTTGCTCCAAAATATTTAGTCATTGTATATTATGTTTCCAAAATGAGTTACAGATACATTGCACAAAATACTTCAAGGACATAAAACTAAAAAGAGAAAAACTTCCCCTGCATAATCAAAATCTCTAAAATGAGCCCCTCCAAATCCCTAAATACAACCTCCTCAACCACTAAGGGTCAGATGCTAGAAAAAGGCTCCAAAAAGGAGTTTAGAAGCCATGAAATAAGGAAAAATGGTTGAAAAAAACTTC
The DNA here is from genome assembly GCA_018584345.1 of Thuja plicata. NCBI lineage: Eukaryota > Viridiplantae > Streptophyta > Pinopsida > Cupressales > Cupressaceae > Thuja > Thuja plicata. The sequence continues at coordinate 3,789,309 of MU223742.1, forward strand.
ATAGCCAAAAGTGAACCCAATGTGTGCTAAAAATACCTCAAAACATTCAAAGAGCTCATAAAGACCCTTTAACAACTATGAATAAGTCTAAATCTGAAACTCCTTAAATACCCTCCGACATCTCCTAAATCTGCTCCAAGATGCCTAGATGCTCTCCTTATATCCCCCAACTGCCATAAATTCCAAGAAAAAGTATTTAAGGATATTTAAAATATCTTTATCCCTCCATCCTTCATTATTATTTCTTTTCCTCTAAAATATTTTAATAGTTATTAATTGATTTATAGAATGTATCAATTAATAATTATTAAATTACAAAATTTTCTCAATGAAAAGCAACAATAAAGAGAAAATATATTTTACTTAATAATATAGTTATATATTAAAGAAATATATCATTATATTATTAAGTAACATATAAAGAAGTATTTAAATGCCATCAAAATGGCATTGGTCGTGGACTTCAAGCAGTCATAACATAAAAAATAAGGGCACAATGAAGCCCGATAGCCCTAAAAGCATTTTCATTTTCAAACTTGGCATTTTTTTTGCATTCGAGGGTTGTGGAAACCCTAAGCCACCACCATGGATAAATTTGCATCTTTGCCTGCCTGCGCCACCATGGAGAAAATTTGTGGCCTTGATGGAAAACTTTGTGGAAGAAAGTTGGAGAAAACTTGGTTTGAACCCTTGGCCCCTTAGAAAAAGCATTTCATTTGCACTTTGGGTGTTGTTTCCATTATTTTTGTGTGAGGCTCATGAATATGAATATTCATTCATGACATGATGAATTTATTTGACTGAACTAGATGTTGTTTCATGAATTTTGATGCATTTTCAACAGCCCATTGTATCCCCCACATAATTGATGCTTCACACTATGATAAAAGAGAAATATAACATGTAACAATCATAATATGTACATTCCTAGTGCTGTGAGATTTCTCTTGTAACTTCATTATGCCTCAAATTATTGCATTGGGATTCATGACAACGATATTGAAATATATCTTTGCATTAGTTTGATGGTGGCTGATTTCTGGTCTTAATTCTTGATCTATCAATGTTGCTATTTGTGCCTATATATCACTATCTTTCCTTTGTGATCACTTGTTCTTAATCTTTGTATGTCATTTTGATTTCATTTATAATGTTGTGTCTTCTTTATATCATAGCAGCTTCAACTGAGACAAGACAATATGGCCACTATCTTGACAATTTCTTGATCTTTTCTTTCCAAGGAAACAAATAATTGATGACTTTTGAATAAAAGAAAAGGTTTCATACAACATTCACATGTCCCTTTGATATTTATTGACTGTTATGTATTTAACATGTCTCAGGTTTATGATGCAACTGCCTATTTACATTTCTCTGAACTACCACCAAAGGATTGTTGCATACCTCTATTATTTTGTGAATCCAGTATCCTCATGTATTGCAGTTTGCTTTATCCATGCAATCATTGATTCTTGGAAAACTATGCTTGCATGGATATAAGCGACCTACATACTATTAGAATACTAAGCACAGTGAAGACCAATAACCTTCTTTGGATTTCTTACTTATTAGAACCAAGATCCAGATGTCATAACTCTTTGGTTTCATGCCAACAAGATAGGCTCAACCCTTGTGCGAGCCTCATTTTACTCCACTTTCCAGGAACATACACTTGTATCTACACAATCATCAAACTTGTTAGCAATAAAAATCCTTTTGAATTGAAATGATGCTCTAATTTATTTCTGTCTTTTGTGCAAGTAAGATGGATCTTGATGCTAAAGGTAGACAGGTAGGAAGCTTAATTAATCAAGAATTGCTTAGATCTTCTGGATCTAACATCTATCTTTTCCTACATATAGGGCCCAAGATCAAGGACAACAAATGTAATACCCACCTCTTAGTTTGTTTTTCAGTTTGTGTATGCCAAACTCTTTTAGGCATTTTGATGTATGAGTGGTTATTTTAGTTGATCTTAAGGATACCTATGTGTTACATTTCAGTATACTATTGATCCATTATCATCATGTTGTTTCATTTGTGTATATGTGATTTAGGGTTATTTTATGATGCTTATGTATATGTTAGGATTTCATTTCAATTATGGTTTTCTGACAATATTGAACTTAGATTTATATGCACATGGATCATTATATATTTTCATTACTGTTTGATGTGCTTGGTATTTTATGGGATAGAGTCGTAGTTACTTGCTTCGGCGAGATCCACTTGATAACCTAGTCTCAACCATTGTTTGTCATATGATATATGCATGTATGTTCATCTTTGTGATGACAGGTTTGCAGGTACCGGGCTACGTCTTCCCTGAATTGGCAGGAGTGAGCGTGCCCTATCGTATTAATCTCAATGGTAAGAGAGGGGAGATAGTTTCAGGTCCAGATCCTATCCTAAACCTAATTGTCCTAGTTAGTGGACAAAGTACCTGTTTGACTACCCTTACCAAATTTGTGTAGTCGATAGGAATTCGTGTATCCGTTTCCTAGTGCTTGTTTAGTTTTGCATGTGTTTGATTTCAGGCGCTTGAGGTGATTATATGGGTGTTATATCATGTTGTTTATTTAATTGAATATTATTGTAATTAATTATTAAATATAGGGTATTTAATTAATTGAAAATTAAATTAAATACCTATGTTTAATTGGTAGGTTAATTAAGGTGCAATTATTGAATATATAATTGTAAATTAGAGTAAATATGTTTGTATGTTTAATTAAGTAATTAAATATTTAGTTGCATGGATAATTGTGATGTAATATTTAAGTTATTTAAATTAATATTTTATTAATTACATGTGCAAGTTTTTGTTGAAAAGTATTTTCAAACTCTAGAGATCTCAACTTGATTTTAGGATTCAAAGTTGAGATGTGGAATTAAAAGATATTTTAATTAATTAATTGTTATTTTCTTTCAATTTTTGGGAGAGTCCTTTTAGGAGTTAACCGAATGTGTTGTCAGGAGGGTTTGCATGTTTAGGGGAAATTGAATTCCATTAGGAGGGAGTTGAGGTTTCATTTTGGATTAACATGTTTTGGAGATTTGAGAGCTTTGTGTGTGTGCTTGGCTTGGGAGAAATTGAGGAATCTTGTGGTTGCTTGTGGGATTGAGGAATTGGGTGGATTCATGATTTGCATGTGCTTGGGTCTCCGTAGTTTCAGATTTGTGGTTGATTTGTGCTTGGAGGTTTTCAGGGTTTTGCAATCTTCAAAGGCATAGTCTCAGTTTTCTTGCATTAGATTTGAGGTAGGGTTTGAGATCCCTAAAATGGTTTTCAATTTTCCAATCATGTGGTTCTCTATGTTTAAATGGATGCATGTTAAATCATTATGGTAATTAGGTATTTATTTGAGTTTTTAGATTTTTGGGTATTTAGGAAACCCTTAGATCTTATATTTTCATTGTTTATTATTACTTGGCACAGCTCAGTTATGCTGGCCAAATTTCGTTGAAAAATACATTCTATAAAACCTAGAAGACAATAAATTAAAAATTGTCTATAGTTGGAACTAAAGAACAGGGAAAAATAAATCCCCTTAGAGAAATTTAGTGTTTGTAAAAAAAATAAATTCCCTATTGAAAATTAATTCTTTCAAAAAAATGAACCCACTGTTGTAAAAAAATATAGAGCACCAGTCATTTTAAAAAAAAAGAAAAAAAAAACTCACAAAAGACAAAAGAAAATATATATACTATTCTAATTTCCGTTTTCGGAAATAGTCTATTTAAAAAAAAAAGAGTTGGCTATTTTTTTTACTATGTGCAATGTTTACTTTTATTTTAAAAAAAAATTCAATTTTAAGAAAAAAAAATTGTTAAAGGGAGTGGGTGGCGGGGGCCACTGCACCCCCCTCGGTCGCTGGTACGCTGACCGGCTCGGCAACTGAGACTGCCGGCGCGGCAGCCGAAGCTGCCGGCACGGTAGCCGATGCCGACTGTCAGCCGGGGGCCGTGCCCTCCTTTATACAAGGGGGCCGGCGGTAGGTAAGACGGGTGGGGGCCACAAGGACCCCCCCGCATTGTTATTTGGTTTTTTTTTGTTAAAAAAATGTTATAAAATATTATTACCGCTCGTTTTTTTTTTTTAATTTAATTAATTTATGTTTAATTTTTATTTTGATTTAGTTTTTTTCTAATAAAATTTAAAAAAGTAGTTTTAATAAATTTGGTTTTATTAAAATGAATCTTAATTAATATTTCATGAGTATTTTATTGGGGTTTGCCTTTTTATTTGTTAATTAAGTTATGTGATTTGTCAATTAACAAATAAAAGAGGGGTTTTTATTTATTTATCAATAATTTAATTATTATTGGTCAGTTAATTTAGGATTATATATTATATTTAAAATTATTTAATTTGTGGCATGAGAATAAAAGGGGAAATTATTTTTGTCATTATTAGAGAGTGACTATTGCTAATCATTAAATCCTGTGGTGTTAAATAAGATATTATTGGACGACGAATATTAAACGCTTATCTTGCACCTAGAAATTTTATAATTTTGTAATTATAACTAGAAATTGGTAATTATACCCTAGATATATTTATATGTGGTTGTTATAAATAGATCTATAGGAAAGGTTAATGTTTTTACCAATATGGAATATTTAATTATTTCTAAATAGTAATTTTAAATGGATAAATGAATTTGCATAATTAGATATTATAAATTTGTTTGTCCCTACGTTAACATTGTATTTAATATAATGCATTCTGAATATAATTTGATTATACTATGATATGTTTTGCGTGCGTGTTTCTATGAATAGAGTGATTCTCCTAATTTTTCATGCTTTTAGGTATCTGTTGGGTTAGATGACACTAGGAATTAAATCCAGAGGTTTCAGGAATGTACTTTCTGTATGATGTTAGTATGATGTCAATTGTGATTATATGAGTATGTCATGGTCCTGATTTCCTATACCCAACCTGATCTAGATATGATGTATTGTTTGGTCTCGTAAGGACACTATGGATGTTTTGTGGTTGTTGAGAACCTAGGTGCACCTGAATGGACAGGTTGCAACTTGTATTACAATTTATCCTTTATGATATTCTTTTGTGAACCTAGGGTAGGTAACCTAGTTGTATAGTAGGAGGTGGCTTGCAATAAGTACCGGAGCCCACAAGTGGCTGCTAGGATTTGCTTATTGTAAGTAGTGGT